>JAOPTO010001272.1:0-51505 GCA_033822845.1 Tetrapedia diversipes
AGTGTTCCGTCCTAACGGAACAGCAGCGGGAAGCTTTCCATCGGCATTTATGACACGAACGTGCCGGTAATGCTATTTTTGAGGATTAAGCAGTTTTAGCCTTTTTGCCTTTTTTTCGAACCCTCTTAACGTCCGTAGAGGGACAATAGTTTAATTTTCGAGTCACCGTAATTCCTCAATAGCCAAGAGCGTGTCATAAATGAGGGACTTCCGAAGCGTGCCCAGCCGGTACCCACATGCGACAGGTACACGGGCCCGGAAGAAGTTTCCCCTTCGTTGCCGAAATCCGGGAAACCTTCCCGCTCCGAGTGACTCACCCCACCCTCGTTCTCGAAACGCGTGCTAAGGGCACAAGAACGGGGGTTGGTGGCACTCAGGGCATACGCTGATTGGAGTCTTGATTTTTAGACTTCAACCAATTAGCGTATCGTCTTGAGATATGGAGGAGTGACCAGTCGAACTCCTCCATATAAAACCGAGTCACTTCGGCACCGCGAGGGTCAGGTATACAGTATACGATATACATACGACACGATACATTCAACACACAACAAACCGCGCTTCGATCACATACAACAGTCAATCAGATTCGAGATGCATACGTCTACGTTTAGTACAGTCGACATTTATACGTTACAACAAACCAGTCGTCTAAAGCTAACGAGCGGCGGACGACAGTCGCGATCCTGACATTCGAGGACGCGACAAAACACAAGGTCTGTGGAATATGGTGGATGCGAACAAATTTTCCCACCTTAGCTATACGATTTTCTTGTGAGTCCCCGAAGCTGCATGTGGTCTGGCATTGTCGTGATGCAGTATAATTTGCTTCCCATTGAACAGCGCCGGCTTTTTTGCTTGGAGTGTTTTCTTTAACTCATGGTTTGTTGAGCTGCGTTAAACTTCTCTTTGCTTTCGGATGTTTTCAGAAAAGGATCTTGGCGTATCATGACCTTTACGATATCGTCATCAACCAGAAATGGCCACCCAGGGCGTGCCTTATCACTAAGGTCAAATTCACCTGTTTCAAATTTTTCAAACCATCTACACGTTCTATCCGAAACACTATCTGTACAGGGCGCACATAGAAGTTTAATAATTTTTAATATTAAACGTTGTGCACTTCGAGTGGTAACTTATACACTCGAATATTTGAGGTTGATGCAGGTACAGTACAAGAAATGATTGATGTTTTTAGATATAAAAAGACTGAATATATTTGTATTACACGAGCGTGGTTGAATGTTACTGTTTAATGTATTTTTACAAAATCTCTCGCTGGAGGGATGTTATGTGCTTATATAAAGGTGTCAGGAGTGGGGTGTTTGGTTCCCTTTTTGGGGTGGGAGATATTGTTGACTGTCGAAAATGTTTCCAGCGACTTCAGGTATATTTTGTTTCATCGGTCGAAAGTGAAATGTACCGAGGATAACCTTAGTCGCGTAAACTACCTGAAATTTTTAAGGAAGCCAGGCCAAATCGAAGGAACATAGAAAAAATGGGAAAAACCCGAAACTGGCATGGCAATAGGTACGTTTGCTAAAAAGGGTATTATTTAGCCTTAATGATGCTGTCTCCAAATATACCCTTGAAAATATAAAATGAATGTTGTTACAACGTAACACTATCTTCACCAAAAATTTTTAACAGATTTCGATACACTTCGGTAGCACTTCTACCCTGTTGGCTTGTACATATTTTTATTTCGTTATTAATTACTTATATTGTTATTACTTATTCAGAATTTGTTTTAATCTTATGTGATAATTAAAGTATTTATAAAAGTTTTTGATTCAAATTCATTTGAATTTCACAAGAGTTCCATCGCGTGGATAAGATAGGTCTCAAGTTTCGGCAGCCGCGTTTGGTCTGACTTTTTCCAAGGTTCCGAATAGTGCAAGCGGTTAAATATCAAAGGTTATGCACTTCACCACGAAATCATTTGCATTTTATATATTTTTGCGTATCTGAATTTTCTATAATTCCATAAAATGCTTGATAAATAATTATAACCATTTTACAATGTACTTGAGTACAGGATGATGTTGTATGTTCGCTTCATAATCGTTCCCACGGGTTGCAATTTCGAGATCGCTGATTTCGCCAGCATTCCCAACGTTCCAACGTCCAAACGTTGATCTTCGATCGCGCCGGCTTCTCTTGGAATCCTCAATTAAACGAAAATAAAGGCAGCTGACGGCAACGGCCAGTCGATAGAGTTCCCATCGGCGAGAGAATGGTTAACGAAGGCTTCGCTTCGTTTAAATTCTTCGTCACGTGTTCCCGTCCCGATACATCTGGATTCGTCGTTCGTCCGTCGAACATGCTGTATCTTTTCGCCGGCGCGAAACGCTATGCAGAATTTCCAATTCCGCGACTAATCTTCGCGGGTTCGAGGTTCCCGATACCTATCAGCATTCCTGCCGTGCGGTGTTATTACACGGGACGCGAAGGCAACGGTGAGTAAACCGGGGAAAATACGGAACGTCCCTGAGGAGTTTGTTGTTAGAGACAGCGGCGAACGAGTCCGTCGAAACTTTAATAATATACGCCTTCCGTCGTGTTTCGAGGAACTTTTTCACGTCGCTTATTGGTTTCGAAATTCATGCTGGACACTGGTGAAACTGGAATTATACAGATCGTGCCTATCCTGTCTCTTTGGAATGTTGATGGTTGAACTTGTTCACGCGTTAGATATTGAGATTTTCAGTTGTTTATTTATGGATCCTATAGAGAAGATCTTATTTATTTTAATATTTAATATATTGAAGGTATATGATTTTTTCTGTGTCTTGAAGAATCTTTTCACGTCGGTTATTGGTTTCTAAATTCATGCTGGACAGTGATAAATTTAGAAACTATACAAATCGTGTCTATCTTGTCTCTTTGAAATGTTGATGGTTGGATATTGAGATTTTCGGTTGAAACCATTATCTATAAAATCTATAGAGATCTTATTTATTTTAATATTTAATATATTGAAGATATATGATTTTTTCTGTGTCTTGAAGAATTTTTTCACGTCAGTTATTGTTGGTTTCGAAATTCATGCTGGACACTGATAAAACTGGAACTATACACATCGTAGCTATCTTGTCTCTTTGAAATGACCAGTTCGAAATGTTGATGATTAACACCTGTTCACTTATTGAATATTGAGATTTTCGATTACAATTCTTATCTATGGAATCTATAGAAAGGATCTGTAGTGTTTTACTTATTTGAGCATTTAATATATAAATAATACATAATTTCTGTTGTGAATTCGTTTATATCCTCTTGCTACGTTGTATCAAAGCATGCGACTGTTCGATTATAATTTTCCTCGGTACACTTTGTTCAGCGGAAACTGGCAGGAAACCTAAACAAACGTAAACCCCCTGTCGTTATTTCGCAAGCGCTGACGTTCAAGGATGCCTCTATCTTATCCACGTAAGGATGTCGCTCGATTGTTTATATTTCTTGCTAGTCCTCGCCGAACGAAGTGTACTTTTGTTATGATTGAAACAGAGTTTCTAGAAAGCCATTGCGTGTATATACCTAGAAATTTCGTCTCCAACTGGTATGGCAACTAATTAGTTTACGGATTGGAGGAACATCTGTAAGAAACATGATGTGTACACGTCACCCTAAGGATCATAGCGCCCGGGGGTGTTCTATCAGATCGGTGCTGTCCAAGCTAAGCTTGGGAGCTTAAGGAGTTGCCCTCCTCTATCTCAATTGCGGTGCTGGTACACGAACACTAACTGACGCCACAGTGATAGACGAGAAATGTGTATCAATCGATGCAACTGCTCCTCGAACTTGTGCACACTCAGGAATCTTAGCACAACCCTTGTTCTTAATAAAGCTCACGTATGCGGTACAGATGGCACAGTTAGAACTATTACTAGAACTACAGCAGCGAACAAAAGTTTAACCCTTTGCACTCGGCTGTCCCCTCTCATGGGACATCGTAATCCTAGCATATAATAGCTTTCGCAAATTTTCAGACCTTAGTTCAGACCCGGACGTTAAATAGTCATATATGTAAATTTTAATATACGACTTAACTAAACTAAATGAAGTTTAATATACGCGAATCATAGTAAATATTTCGAATTTGAACATTTTTGAAGTTAGTATCATTAGACAACTAACAGTCACCAAATGATAGTTTCGCAAATTTTCAGACTCTAGTTAGTTTGTTTATCAGTCAGGCTCAGAGATTAAATAAATAGTCATATATGTAAATTTTAATATACGACTTAACTAAACTAAATGAAGTTTAATATACGTGAATCATAGTAAATATTTCGAATTCGAACAGTTTTGAAGTTAGTATCATTAGACAACTAACAGTCACCAAATGATAGTTTCGCAAATTTTCAGACCCTAGTTAGTTTGTTTATCAGTCAGCCTCAGAGATTAAATAGACATATATGTAAATTTTAATATACGACTTAACTAAACTAAATGAAGTTTAATATACGTGAATCATAGTAAATATTTCGAATTTGAACATTTTTGAAGTTAGTATCATTAGACAACTAACAGTCACCAAATGATAGTTTCGCAAATTTTCAGACTCTAGTTAGTTTGTTTATCAGTCAGGCTCAGAGATTAAATAGACATATATGTAAATTTTAGTATATCACTTAACTAAACTAAACGACGTTTAATATAGGCGAATCATAGTAAATATTTCGAATTTGAACATTTTTGAAGTTAGTATCATTAGACAACTAACAGTCACCAAATGATAGTTTCGCAAATTTTCAGACTCTAGTTAGTTTGTTTATCAGTCAGGCTCAGAGATTAAATAGATATATATGTAAATTTTAATATACGACTTAACTAAACTAAATGAAGTTTAATATACGTGAATCATAGTAAATATTTCGAATTTGAACATTTTTGAAGTTAGTATCATTAGATGACTAACAGTCACTTCTCGAATGCAAAGGGTTAACATAGAACAATATATATTTATATATTGAATAGAAAATCATAGAAAATTATAGGAAAGATGGTGGGAACATGGACCACCCTTCCTGTTTCGAAGAAAACATGCATTAAAAACCAAAAGGATTCATAAGTTAGAGATAGAGGTAATAGCTTATAATCTAAAATAATGTAGTAATGTGATCGAACGGATGCGAGGCTGGAAAGGTCAGAGGAGTACTTGAGTTGGACGATTGTCGCGTGAACGCAGAATGTTTGGGCTCGAATGTTTCTAAGACGTGAAAGATGGGAACTTGAGAAAACAGTGCGACTGAGAAATTCTGGGTAGTCGTGACCGAATGCGAAGAGTGAGAAAGGTTGACAATTAGAATGAAAGGAAACGAGTGTTTAGAAGAATATATGACGGGGAAAATGCGAGCGTGGGGCAGAAAGTATTGGACGGTGAAGACAGAAGGTATTGGACGAAAGGTTTTGATTGTGAACGTAGAAAGAGTGTTAAAGTTGCTAACTTGTAAAGTCGTTTAAGTTGTTTTTGTTAAATTGTTTTAAATATACTTTTATTAATATTTTAATCGCTTCACTTTTATTTTTCACACCTGAATTCCATCTTCCGTTCTACATTTTATGGAAATTTCCTATATATATGACGGGGAAAATGCGAGCGTGGGGCAGAAAGTATTGGACAGTGAAGTGAGAAGCTAAGTAGCCAGCGTAGAGCAAAGAACTGTGTAGTTTACGAAGCATAGGCGTAGTTTGTCATTTTCTGTTCGTTTATGTCGTTTTAGTTTTATTAGATACACGTATATTTATTATTTTATTCACTTTTCTTTCGTTTTCTTTTTTCATTTATAACCTTTCCTATATTATTAACACTTTATGATGTTCGCTAGGCCAGCACAACGTTTTCAAACGAAGTATCTTGGCGTTTTGAAAGCTAATCGATGCACCTAAGTAATCAAATTCACATGGTCCACTCTGCACATCAGCTTGTTTTCCGATCGCGTGCAATAAAGCAGATCGTATCGCGATAAGATTAAAATTTATTGCATTTCTTGGCTGGCAGCCGTATCGGAAAACGTGGATAGTTTTAATTGGTAATCGGATTTCGATATCCGAATTTATCGTTGAAGGCACAAATAATCTCCTGAACCAGATCGAAATTAGCTGAACGCTTCTCCTCCACGGTAAATCGTGATTTTTAACGATAACAATGTCCTTATTTAAATGGAACAAACATTTACACACGTTAATTAAATTTCACCGAAGGCGGAGAGGGGTCGTTGCACCCACGTTTTAATGGAATTAAATTAATCTACTTGATTTATGAAGCAAATTCCGCGGAGTATTATTTCATACCAATTTAGATTCATCTTTCACCGATCGCACAATAGAGGCCGGTGTTGGGGGTCGATCACATTGAAAGCTCGTTTCAATTAACGAATCAGATACCGTTGCTCTTCAATTCTTGTTACACTGGACGCAAAGAATAGAATTAACCCTGCTGCGTTACATGGATTTTGTTGCAATCGATCGTTCTCCACGTCCATTAAAAGCAACATTCTGTAATATTAATTTATAAATATATTAATACTTCGTCTGCCTCCTTATTAATCTATAAATCTAATATTATTCAATAAAATTTTTTAATTACTTTTAAATAGATGTAAGAAATATTTAAATTAATTAGTATAGAAGGTTAAAGTAAATATATATATAAATTTATACTTTTTATAATATTAATTTATAAATATCTTAATATTTCGTCTGCCTCCTTATTAATCTATAAATCTAATATTATTCAATAAAATTTTTCATTTATTTTTAAATAGATCTAAGAGATATTTAAATTAATTACTATAGAAGGTTAAAGTAAAAAGATATATATATATATATATATATATATATATATATATATATATATATATAAATTTATACTTTTTGTAATATAAATTTATAAATATCTTAATAATTCGTCTGCCTCCTTATTAATCTATAAATCAAATATTATTCAATACAATTTGTCAGTTATTTTTAAATAGATCTAAGAAATATTTAAATTAATTACTATAGAAGGTTAAAGTAAAAACATATATATATAAATTTATACTTTTTATAATATTGATTTATAAATATCTTAATATTTCGTCTGCCTCTTTATTAATCTATAAATCAAATATTATTCAATAAAATGTTTCATCTATTTTTAAATAGATCTAAAAAATATTAAAATTAATTTCACAAAAGTAGAAGTAGAAAGTCTCTATACCTTTTATAATATTAATTTATAAATATCTTGATATTTCGTTTAATAATAGTCCCTGTTTCATATGTAATCATATGTTTCAATAACACGGATGCAATGATGCGAACAAGTCGCTGTTGATCCAATATCGATCCACGCGTTGTTTTATCAACCAGACACAATCCTCAACTCTTTAATCCTCAACTTTCACCGTACCTTTATCGTTCCCGCTAATTCAGATCGTATAACCGATGGGATCATCAGAAATTCAACGACATAAGGTTAATGGAACGCCTTTCATGCGTTGATTTCCCACCGGGATCCGTTCGGAATGAAATCCGGCTGAAAAATCATTCTGCCCGCGGTGAAAACGGGAAAAATGATTCGCAAGCCTTCTGTTTAAAGCCGTACGCCGGTAATAAAGATTAATATAGAAACGAGACGTTAAATGCCTTTTAATAGATTGAATTCGATCGGTCGGATCCGTGTATTTTCGAATAACGCAGGTATGCGAAAATCCTCGCGCATCGAAATTAAATTTCCTAGGCGTTTAATCGCACTCAGCCCGCTTTTCCCCGTCGCTGATCCCTTGAATTTCAGCTTTTTCCCTGTACACCGTGGAACGCGTCCCGATTTTTCCTTTTTTTTTTTCTTTTTCGACGTTGATTAGAACCGTTTTCGTGGAACTTATTACGTTTTACGCGAAGCTGTTCTGTTTGCTCGGCGCCATTTCGGTTGAAATTATTAACGTCCGTTGAACAGCTCGTCCGGCTGAATTTCGTAAAAATTTCCACGGGGACGATCTCGTATCGTGCTTCCCGAAACCGGCAACTGTTCGCCGAATTTTAAATCCGCCGCAAATTTCAGAGACACGGTTTAATAATACAAATCCTGGCCCGATTCGCGCTTACGATAAACGTTTATTTTACGGTCGTCGTACGTATGCGATAAACCATCGAGTAGAAATTGTACACCGTCGTAAATTGGAGTTCAGCGTGAGGTAACGTGGAACTCGTTAGGTTAGGCTCTATCTCATAAAGTGTGGCAATTATCGAATGGGAAAGATGGAAAATTTATGTCCATTAAAATTAAGCTTGTAACTATGCTTGCGGTGGATTTAGTGTGTACTGTGAAGGGTGCACAAACATTTACGAATTTTCATTCGAAATTGTTACATTTGGTTTTTTTCCTTTCAGTTTTTAATTCAGGACGCTATACGCAACATGCAAATCACAATAACTCTATCTCATAAAGTGTGGCAATTATCGAATGGGAAAGATGGAAAATTTATGTCCATTAAAATTAAGCTTGTAACTATGCTTGCGGTGGATTTAGTGTGTACTGTGAAGGGTGCACAAACATTTACGAATTTTCATTCGAAATTGTTACATTTGGTTTTTTTCCTTTCAGTTTTTAATTCAGGACGCTATACGCAACATGCAAATCACAATAACTCTATCTCATAAAGTGTGGCAATTATCGAATGAGAAAGATAGAAAATTTATGCCCATTAAAATTAAGCGTGTAACTATGCTTGCGGTGGGTTTAGTGTGTACTGTGAAAGGTGCACAAACTTTTACGAATTTTCATTCAAAATTGTTACATTTGGTTTTTTTCCTTTCAGTTTTTAATTCAGGCGACATGCAAATCGCAATAATTCCATCTCTGCTCTACAATTTTATTTCAAAATCGTAAATATGCTCACCCTTTCCCCAACCATTTACCCTCGAGCTTCCTCGAAACAGCGTTCCTTTTCCCACACGACATCGAGTCGTAAAACTGAGACGAATCGAGGCTTCATTAATTCTCATTTCCGCGGACCTCTCTCATTTCCATCTGCTTAACGCGTGCCTATCAGTCTCAATTAAACACCGTGGACGTCGTCTGGTGTTCAGCTTGCAGCCACCCGGGGCTTTTTCCGATGGATATTAATAGCCGGTCGATCCCCCGGACCATCGTCGAAAGTCTGAGAAACGCGACGACGTGCACGCTGCAGAGAGATCACCGAGCGAGTGTGAAGCAGCTTAAACTCTAGGCGAGAACCCCTATCCACTGATTCATCCCCTGTGACACAGCCTAGTCGCCACACGATATTTGGTATCAAATGAACCATTCCCTATTTCTTCGTGACAAAAATCACATAGGATCCCCATTTTATCCGTATGAAAACCCAGGCACCTAATAAAGAGCAGTTAGTCTACAACAAGGAGTCAAACGTTATACTTTGTGTTCGTACCCTTAACCCTTCCGTGACGTAGTAGATTTAAATACCGTGCTAACACGACCGACAAAAACATAATTATATATTAAACAAAAGATGAACTCTGACGCCTCAGACTCCTCAGACTCTGAGGTTCTTAACACGTTGAACGCCCAGCGTAAATCGGTGGAGTTTCTCCCAAGACCTAAACCCGAGACTCGGAATGTAAACAGCGCAATGTTATATTTACTTTATAATTTATTGTTACTTTATATCGTATATACTTATCATAAATGTGTTACAAATAAAATTAGTATAAATTACCTCCAAAATCTTGTTTTAATTAGAAAAGTGTCAACCGTTTACAAGAAACATAGCCCGCACCCAGATATGGGTGACGTGGCGTTCAACGTGTTAATACATTCAGACGTCTCTTCTTGCAAGGAACTATTTCTGACTCGCTTTCATTGCAGCTATCCGGATCAATTCTTAATCTATCCAAGTTATGTATGATTTGAAAGTCTCTTGATGCCATTTTGTGAAGGGCAAAACCTGAATACTTTATTGAAATGAAAAGTAACTATTATAATAATGCTTGTAAGAAGTATTTTAAGACAGTGGGCGAATGCATAGATACAAAACCTAGCAGAAAATTCTTTATTCTAAAGTTTGTAGTATTTTCGATTTTTTATTCCTTAATGAAATGAAAAAATGAAAAAATGCGGATAGAATAAATATAATTCGAACGGTGTGTCATTTATTCGTTTCGTCAAAAGATTCATGCATCAGTCACAAGAGGCGGTGATATCCAAAAACTAAGTCGTGATTTTACCAGTATGTCGGATATATCCGGCGTTC
This sequence comes from Tetrapedia diversipes, assembly GCA_033822845.1. Classification (NCBI taxonomy): domain Eukaryota; kingdom Metazoa; phylum Arthropoda; class Insecta; order Hymenoptera; family Apidae; genus Tetrapedia; species Tetrapedia diversipes. The sequence continues at coordinate 10,245 of JAOPTO010001272.1, forward strand.
GTCTCCAGAGGGCGATCATACGAATGACGGATATATTCGTTGTTCGGAGCGAAAGGGTTAAGTTTGGTGCCGCACAGACGGTGCAGTGAACATAGACCTGCGTTGAGGGGTTAACATTGGGTTAGAGGGAAAGTTCTGTCGTATGTTAAATAGGCAGGTAATTTTTCTTGTAAATAAAAAAAACATCTGGCTAGTGAGTCATTGGGAATTTTTTTAATTCTTTTACCTGCTGTATAATATAAAAGGAGTCCTTTTTTACCGTTCATCATTTACTTGTGATATTTAAAGTGAAAAACGTGTCAGTAGATAAAGTGCATTTACGACACTGCATTTTGTATGAATTCCAAAAAGGAAGCAACGCATCGGTTGCATGTAAAAATTTATGCGCGGTATTTGGAAAAGATATTGTAAACGTTCGTACTTGTCAAAGATGGTTTAGCAAATTTCGTTCCGGGGATCTGAGCCTCCAAGGAAGTGATCGATCTGGACGATCATCCAAGATCGATAATGATGTTTTGCGATCCATGTTGGAAAATAATCCACATTTAACGAGTCGAGAAATTGCAGAAGAGTTTGGCATTCATCGTACAACTGTTGGAGATCACATTAAATCTCTTGGGTTTGTGTTGAAGCAAAGTGTTTGGGTTCCACATGGATTAACGGAAACGGAAAATACGACAGAACTTTCCCTGCAACCCAATATTTTACGAAATCATTAACGATTTATCTCGTGACACGAGCATCGATCGGCCATTCGTGCGGTTTCGCGACACCAGGCATAGGCTGGGCGGTAAACCGTCTCTGGTTTGCGACCTCCACCTATTTTCGTAGAGCAAGAAATTGGCATGAGGCCACAGCCGCAACGCTCTGCAGCCTGTATCCCCTGTTAACGCGTATATACGCGAGCCATCGTCTTCGACCATCGACAAATTCGTCGCGGATGACATCCAGCGACGGCGGCGATCGAATCGGTTGCATCACGTCGTCGTGTCCCACGGGTTCCCAAGAAACACGCCGCCTGCCTATAAATACACGGACGTCACCAGCTTCTTCGAATTGCAACCCTGACCTGGCCCACCTTGGATCATCTCCGCGTTTATGAAATCTAACGTGGACGCATCATGCTCTGGTTAACGTAACTTTTTGATTCAGATGTTAGAGAGAACCCAGCACCAGCTTTTGAGATTGCTATCTTTGCGTCTAGGACACCCTATGTCAGTTCATGACCATAATTATACCCCGGAATTATGGTGTTTAAAACTATTATCTCTCGAATATAGGCGTCTAATGATCGACATTCTAATTGTCCATAAAATATTAAATGGATATAATGTATTATATTGGAAATAATTATATTATAATTATATTATATACCAATTGTTCATAAAATATTAAATGGATATAATTATATTATATTGGATACAATTATATTATAATTATATTATATTCCAATTGTCCATAAAATATTAAAAGGATATGATATATTATATTGAATATAATTATATTCCAATTGTTCATAAAATATTAAATGGATATGATATATTATATTGGATACAATTATATTATAATTATATTATATTCCAATTGTCCATAAAATATTAAAAGGATATGATATATTATATTGAATATAATTATATTCCAATTGTTCATAAAATATTAAATGGATATGATATATTATATTGGATACAATTATATTATAATTATATTATATTCCAATTGTTCATAAAATATTATATGGATATAGTATAATATATTCTTTAGTATTAAATAGGTTTAAAATTAACAGCCTGTGAAATCATAACATGCCGGGTGATTTAAAGTTTCAAAACACGAAAAATGACAAAATGATTCTTAGATTCGGGTATACATGCACAAATGTGTGATTTATTTTATTTTTGTGGAATGAGTGAACTGCAGATTTTGTGTAAATGACTGCACTAAAAGTAATGCAAGAAAATCTACAAAGCATTCATAGTGAGATGCATTCTATAATATTTAAAGGGTGAAACAATTCTGTATTTATGTTCGGCAACTGTGTTTATATTAATATGAATTATGCATAAAAATCGATAGTCTAATAGCGAGTTACCAAGCAACCAATGTTCACGAAAATAACAAGAATTTCGTGCTGTAGAAAATGTGTATGTACGGTTTTAGCAAATGAGAGAAGGGGTTGATGGAAGTTGATTTATTTCACGTGTACTTCACCCTTCCATTATCATAATTGAGCGTTCACTGTATACCAGAAATCATCAACAGCTCTGGTTGAACATAGCATAGCATGATACCTTCGCGGATATCAAGCTAACTAGCAATTTTATGTAATGTTGTACAATAGATTACAGCAGCGTTCCTTTAGAATGCTCATAAAATTACGTAATTAGCACTTCATAACCACAAGCTTAATTACTCCAGAAAAAAAGCAGGTATGATTAATCATAATTTTTGCCTGATTTAACAAATAAAAATTAATAAATCTGGAATGTAAAGGAACATTTAGCAGTACTGTTATGAAAACAGTTACAGTTGCTCCAAAATGTATTCGTACACTATGTCACAAATAAGTTCGTTTAACCCTTAAATTCTGAGTCTGATAGAAGTATTTGATAAAACTTTGTGGGTATGTAGTTCGTAATAGTATGCGTATGAATTAATCTCTTTTTTTCATCTAGATGCCATTTTAAAGAGGTGAAATCCGCGTTGAAGTTTCTGAGTTTACTCTCATTTTTTAAAGATAACTTTGTAATAGGATTTGATGAAGCAAAATCTTTCAAATAGAAAATGTTTAATTTTTAATACTCTATCGCCCTGTCATAAAAAAGAACACAAAAAAGCTTGTACTCAAAGTGTGAAAAATCGCTAAAACTTTGAGATTCGTTATCAGTCCCCTTAAAACATATTTTGCTTCCAAAATAATTGCTCCATGCAGGATACACCATGCTCTGTACACATATAAAGTTTCATTAAAATCGGAATTTTAGATGTGAACGAATTTCCTTATAATACAGTGTACGAATACTTTTTGGAGCCACTGTATGTAAACTTACTTTTTGTAGTCACTGTACTTTAAGTGTAAAAGTTAATTTTCTTATTCTTAAATTATTAAATATTATTAGATTGTCTTACTATAAAATTAGCATAACCTTCTTTTCGATTACAGTGTAGAATCGCTATTTTAATATACTAATTGCTCCTTAACCCTTTGACTACGGCAGACTTTAAGACTTATCGGTCGTACCATACGGTAGGAATTTAGTTACGACGTACGTCGAGAACTTCGGGTGAAATTTTGAGAAAGGGATGCATTTTTGTGAAAACATATGTATTTCAGTAGTGAAAAAACTGAACTTCACTACATTAAAACAGTATTATTTATTTCTTTGTATTCTAAACCGAATCGTTACTGTAAATATCAGAGTGCCTATAGGAGGTTTCAGTGTCAGAAAGCCAAAAATCGTCGAACGCCTTTAGGCGTCCTTAGTCTCAGGCGATCGCAGTGGGATAAGTGCCTATAGGCGCTCTCAGTGTCATAAATGCAAAATTTATAAGCGCCTATAGGCGCCCACAGTAGCCTAGGGGTTCATATGTAAGAAATACATTCGTTAATCGCAAGAGAAATAAAATCACGCGAAAATCCGATAAAATATCCAAACGCAATGGTTGGTACTCAATAATAATACAAATCGCAGAAAATATATGTTGATCATCAAGAATTTGCTCTGTTCTCCTCGATCTTGGCATGAACGTTGTCCAGTTAAAGTGAAAATTGCACGTTACCGACTTCTAACCGCACATAAGAATACATTTCCTCTATCAGATGGATATTAGAGAGAACGAATGTGGAGGTCAACAATAATGGTCGATTTTATCACTGTAAAGGGAGTTTTAATGTTTCCTACTGCTTGCACTGCGATGCTTGATAACAGGGCTAATGTTCATTGAACGGCGTTCCTTTATTCCTGCTCGCACGATGATATTAATTTTGTCCTTGATAGACCTAAATCCTTCAACGATATCCCTTTCAACGAATGTTTAATCGAGCCATTGAAGTAACAAATGAACGTACCCCGATTCGTTAACCCAGATGTATGAACAATTAAGCGTTACAGGTGTAATTAATTGCACGTTAACGACAATGATTAACCGTATCACTACGAGTGCCTCTTATAAAGAAGTTTTAATACTTCCGGCTGCGCGTGTTGTTGCGACAATCTGATAGCAAAAGATGTTAACCCCTTGCTGTCGTACGTTCACTCGTATCATTATTATTTTAATTTAACGCAGCACTTTGTAGAACGCGGTACCGGTGATCCTGGTTATACAGTGGCTCCAAAAAGTATTCGTACACTGTAGACAGGGGACTAAACTCGGATTATAAAATAAAAACTGTTAGTTTCATAACGCAAGTCCGGTTTAGGTTTAAATTCAAGATAACAATATTTGAGTAGTTATTACGAAATGATATTTAATTAATACAATAAAAAGATACATTAAAACACATAAATGAAGACGGATACGCGCAGAACGGAAAAAGCATTTACATATACATGTAAGAGAAGTACGCTGTCTTCACTTATAGATATCGATATAGATATAGATATCGATATAGATATAGATATAGAAGGAGGTATAGTTAGATGACATACGTGCCGAATAAGATTAGGTTACGGAAAGATAATTATAATTTATAATACAAAGGAGACAGAGACTTATAAACGTTGTAGGATAACAAAATAGAGAATAGACTTTAATTGTCGTTTCTCTTTTTACAGGTAAATGTATATATTGTAAATAATTTAACGATTAAGAAAATAAAATTAAACTCTTTTTACAGAGCAACACATTGTAATTTATTCTCTTATTGAAAATTCTCAAAGATATTAATTACCTTATATACATACATAGGTAAAAACCAAAAGAAAGAAACCGAAAAGAAACAAAGAGATTCAATACTACAGTAAAGGTAAGAAAATAAAAGAAAGAAACTAAAAAGAAACAAATAGATCCAATGCCACAATAAAGGCACTAAATTGCACCAGAAACAGGTGGACCAACAAAAACTTTCGTCCTTTATTTCGCTCGACGTTGCATTTTTTTTTATTACACACAAAAATCTGCAACCTACAGTGGAATACAACAACATGATAAAAAATCGGACTATTTTGTTCGTTTTAACACAAGCAACGAATACATATAAACCTACAACTTAAATTTTATCAGACGACGAGAGTGCTTCAATGCCTGAGCAATCGAAACTCGAAGATTCATAAACGTTCGTATCGAGAAACACAGCACTCAGCAGATCTGAAGATTCCCAAGTTTTAATGATGGAACACAGCGAAGCGAACACGAAGACTTGGAACTTTTAATAGCCCACAACCTGGAGAGTGCGAGGCTCGAGATCCTCCATATCGTTGTGTTCAGACAGAACTCGCGAAGTTTTAGATTCAGCGCCGGTAACGTGCACGAAACTAATTAAGCATAGTATTCCGTAATAAATTGAGCCGTAAAACCCTTAACCCGTTGCGCTATTTTTACGAGCCTGACTTAAAACGGTCCAAACTGTTCTTTCGTTCTAAGGGAGAATTCATGGATTTTATGAACATAAAAATAGGGAGGTAATGGTTATCTTGGATTAGTGGTCAGTAAGGGATGAAGTGTTAAGGACAAGGTTCAGAGATGACTCGTGAGAGTAATATAATCGGTTTTTAAATTAAAATTAAAGAAAGGATTTTAGAATGTTTACTCAAGTTTGATTTATGAAGGATGAGCAATTAGCGTTGTCTTAACTTAACCCTTTGCACTCGGCTGTCCCCTCTCATGGGACATCGTAATTCTAGCATATGATAGTTTCGCAAATTTTCAAACGGTAGTTCAGACCCGGACGTTAAACAGTCATAAATGTAAATTTTAGTATATCACTTAACTAAGCTAAATGACTTTTAATATAGGCGAACCTTAGTGTATATTTTGAATTTGAAAATTTTTGAAGTTATTATTATCATTAAACGACTAACAACGGTCACCTCTTGAGTGCAAAGGGTTAAATGTTTCGTAATTCTGTTTGACAAATAAAAATTTTCTATTCTTGTAACCCCTTTGCACTCGAGGGGCGATTTTTAGTCGCCAAACGATAGTTTGGAAAATTTCCAGACTTTAGTTAATTTGTCTATTAGTCAAACTCAGAGGTTAAATAGTCGTATATGTAAATTTTAATATACGACTTAACTAAACTAAATGAAGTTTAATATACGTAAATCATAGTAAATATTTCGAATTTGAACATTTTTGAAGTTAGTATCATTAGACGACTAACAGTCACCTCTCAGTGCAAAGGGTTAAATGTTTCGTAATTCTGTTTGACAAATAAAAATTTTCTATTCTTGTAACCCTTTGCACTCGAGGGGCGATTTTTAATCGCCAAATGATAATTTCACAAAGTTCCAGACTTTAGTTAATTTCTATTAGTCAAACTCAGAGGTTAAATAGTTGTATATGTGTAATTTTAGTATATCACTTAACTAGCTAAATGACTTTTAATACAGGCGAACCTTAGTGGATATTTTGAATTTGAAAATTTTTGAAGTTATTATATTAAACGACGAACAACGGTCACCTCTCGAGTGCAAAGGGTTAAGTGTTTCGTAATTCTGTTTGACAAATAAAAATTTTCTATTCTGTAACCCCTTGCACTCGAGGGGCGATTTTTAGTCGCCAAATGATAGTTTCACAAAGTTCCAGACTTTAGTTAATTTGTCTATTAGTCAAACTCAGAGGTTAAATAGTCATATATGTAAATTTTAATATACGACTTAACTAAGCTAAATGAAGTTTAATATACGTGAATCATAGTAAATATTTCGAATTTGAAAATTTTTGAAGTTAGTATCATTAAACGACTAACGGTCACCTCTCGAGTGCAAAGGGTTAAATGTTTCGTAATTCTGTTTGACAAATAAAAATTTTCTATTCTTGTAACCCCTTGCACTCGAGGGGCGATTTTTAATCGCCAAATGATAATTTCACAAAGTTCCAGACTTTAGTTAATTTGTCTATTAGTCAAACTCAGAGGTTAAATAGTCGTATATGTAAATTTTAATATACGACTTAACTAAACTAAATGAAGTTTAATATACGTGAATCATAGTAAATATTTCGAATTTGAAAATTTTTGAAGTTAGTATCATTAAACGACTAACAACGGTCACCTCTCGAGTGCAAAGGGTTAAAACATTATTATGCGTTGGCATACAACACCATCATTATCTTCATTCTCCTCTGCGTTTCGTTTCAACTCACGTCCACCCCTCTTTCCATCGTTACTTAACGTAATCTCCACACACATCCTTACGTTAAACGATACTCAAGAAGCTACGAATAACAACTCCGTCAGATTGAACGAACCAAGTGTCCCTCACGCGATAGACTTGACAATCAACAATCGGGAAACACCATTACGTTCCAGGAACAGTGGCCAACCTGCTACAGGGTGTATCGACGTTCTACAGGGAAGCTGGCGTAATCCACTCGAACGGCGGCTATTACGTTATATAGGATTTCTGGGCTTTGAAAGGCAAAAACTGGAGGCGCGCTGTATTGATTCCGGAATACAAATGGGCTCCTTCAGGAACACGCTCGTGATCGACTGCCGCGTACAAATTGTACAAATAAGAAAGTTAACGGCCACGATCGTACACTGTAATATTCTTCTTGAACGAGGGCAATCGATTTCCTCGATGGATGCCAACAACTCAATTCGTGAACGTCGTATTAGCTAGCGCGAAGTGTTTGCCCTTCGAGCCGCATTTACACCCCGTTTTCTTCTGTACGTTATGCTGTGAGAGCATCTGTAACATTTATCGTGCAACGACCGATTTAACCCTTTTAGTACCGAACGATGATACCAGTGGCTTCAAAAAGTATTCGTACACTATGTCACAAAAAAAAAATTCGTTTAACCCTGAAATTCTGAATCAGATAGAAGTATCTGATGAAATTTTGTGGGTTTGTAGATCGTAATAGCATACGTACAGTAGCGGGCAAAAGTTTAAGACCAACGGGTCAAAGAAAATCAATAAATTAATATACAGGGTGTTCGGACAGCCCTGGGCTTAAATTGAAAGAGTAACTCCCTGAGACATTTTAAGACGAAAATCAAGAGTAACGATTTTGCGTTTGAGGCTTTGTTTACGAGTTGTAACTAGTTAAAGATATCGTTTAATCCGGACCGTTCGACGCTTGAGCATCACTGTGAACTCAGCGACGTTACCGACCGAGTTGCCTCGGTTACCCGCTCTCAAGAGTCGAACGGTCCGGATTAAACGATATCTTTAACTAGTTATAACTCGTAAACAAAGCCTTAAACGCAAAATCATTACTCTTGATTTTCGTCTTAGAATGTCTCAGGGAGTTACTCTTTCAATTTAAGCCCAGGGCTGTCCGAACACCCTGTATAAGGAATAGCATGATAAATAAAATTTGCATTCTATACTAATAAATATATAATGTTCCACCATAATGACGATAAAAATAGGTATATGAACAGTATTTGCATACCATAAAACTATGTTCTACATTGTTCTCTTGTCTTAAACTTTTTTCCGCTACTGTATGTATTAATCTCTTCTTTTCATCTAAATGCCATTTTAAAGGGGTGAAACCAGCGTTGAAGTTTCTGAGTTTTCTCTGATTTTTTAAAAATTACTTTGTAAAGGTACTTGATGAAGTAAAACTTTTCAAATAAAAAATGTTTAATTTTTAATACCCTATCGCCCTGTCATAAAGAAATAACACAGAAAAGCTTGTATTCAATGCGTGAAAAATCGCTAAAACTTTGGGATTCGTTATCAGCCCCCTTAAAAGATATTTTGCTGCCAAAAAAATTGCTCCATGCAGGACACACCATGCTCTGTACACGCATAAAGTTTCATTAAAATTAGAATTTTAGAAGTAGATGAATTTCCTTGTGATACAGTGTACGAATAGTTTTTGAAGCCACTGTATATCGTTGTGTATGCCATGGTGCCTAACTATTTACATCGCGAGAGCTGTATCTCAAAATAAATTTATAAAACGTTATAAATGTTTCAATCTTTTTCTTTTATTCCGTAATATGCTTCTTGTTGAATTTTGTAAATATCATTCTTACTTCCGTTTTTATGAGCTTTTTCCCAAACCTTAGCAAATTCGTTAAATTTGCTCGGTACTAAAAGGGTTAACCCTTTCTACCGTACGGGAAGATGCAGCGGTTCGCGAAATTGATCGAATACCTTTCATTTCATGGAAATATAGTCTCTGGTTATAAATTAAAATAATTAAGTGAAAATTTCAAAAAGCACAAGGAACAATATTCATTAGGAAAATAACTAAATGTTAAAATTATGGTTGCACTTAATGTAAAACGTAGATTAACCGTCCAATATACTCGTTTGTTCATAAATATTGAAACACCGACTGATGATCGTTAGACTGTGGATTTGTATGCAAATTTTGTGAACATAATTACAGAAATAAAATTTATTTAGAGGGTTATTTCGCCTGCTAAGTTATCGTGATGTGTACCTTACTTAGAATAATTTGCATACTTCTGTGCATTCAGCTATCTGTATTGCACTTGAACTTTTCATAAACGCATATAAATCCACAGTCTAGTGATTTCACGTAGACTGGCAGAACTGCAAAATTTCCTTTGTTATATTTTTCATTTAAATCTAGTACAATGTTTAATTACAATTTACACTCATTAATTAAAAAGCTTGGAAGCTGTAGAGAAAAACGTTTAACGCTTTTATACAGGTTGTTTCTAGGCACAATAAGTTTCTATAAGGATCCGAAAGAAAAGCTGGATAAAGCTTTCTTTTAACTTTTGTTATGTTGGAAAGGGTTAATAAAGTGGTGTACTGCTGTTCTTCCGTCGGGTCGTTCCACTTCGTTTGAGATCTCTGATGCGCCGCTTTCCATTTCGCGCCATTTCCATCACGATTAACACAATTTGTATAAATGGCACGTCTGCGAGAGGAGGGCAAATAAAGTTCCTACGTTGTCTACGTAATCGTGACTAACCGGTGTTTTAATTTCAACTTAAACTGAGAAAGACTTGAATCGTGAAGATACAGTCGAGCTCTCGGAAGACAAATTGATTAACACCACCGTTCTTGCGCGAACATTTAAATTTTATTATACGAGTGAAATTTAACACGTGATTAATGTTAAATTTCTCGTATTTAACACTTAGCCAACGGAACGAGGATATCTCCCATTTCTTCCTCTGCCATTGATTCTGTTTACTTTTGTTAATAATTAGTCTTGAACCAGTGTTGAATTTACTAAAAATTGTACTTTGGAAGAGCAGCAAATGCATTTGATGAATTATGAACAACACTAATTCAAAACTAACTAATAACAAAAGCAAATAGAATCAATGGCAGAGGAAAGAATGGGAGACCTCCTCATTTGGTTGGCTAAGTGTTAACACTTTTTCTTGCAACAAGGGTACTATTATTGCATCTGTTTACTTTTGTTATTAGCTAGTCTTGAACTAGTTGTTGAATTGATTAAAAATTGTACTTTGGAAGAGCAAAAAATGCATTTAATGAACTATAAATAATACTAATTCAAAACTAACTAATAACAAAAGCAAATAGAATAAATGACAGAGGAAAGAATGGGAGATCTCCTCATTTGGTTGGCTAGGTGTTAACACTTTTTCTTGCAACAAGGGTGCTGTTATTGATTCTGTTTAATTTTGTTAATAGTTAGTTTTGAACTAGTGTTGAATTTACTAAAAATTGTACTTTGGAAGAGCAAAAAATGCATTTAATGAACTATAAATAATACTAATTCAAGACTAACTAATATCAAAAGCAAATAGAATGAATAGCAGAGGAAAGAATGGGAGACCTCCTCATTTAGTTGGTTAAGTGTTAGGAATCTGCTGTTGCATGAAAATGATTAATTAATTCTCCCAGCCAAATTTCACTAACAAGGGCATTTAAAAATTATCTATACCGCTCTAACTAAAAATCTTACGTTAACTCACGGATCGCTTTAATTTAAATGTAGCGATTTAAGGTTAGCGCTAGAGTATACGGTTTTTAGAAGAGGGAAGGTAAAAGCCTTATTGAATATTCTGCATCATTAGCAAAGTTTTTGTTCCAGCTAATCTTCACGGCATTTTGGTAACATGCACCTCGCGGCAGTTCGCGACACTTGGAGGGTACGCGTGCTAAGAACTTTGCTTAACGTTACATGAAAAGCTCTTGAACCTTGATGAACGAATTTTACGCAGCCACCTATCAACGTCTTGAATTTAGTGGTTGCGTTATAGCAACGAAACCGAGAAGGTTTCAAAATTTGCTAGCTGAATTTCAAATAATTTCTCCATTGTTAATCGTTTGATTAACGAATCTCATTTATGTCAATTTATAAAATTTTATTATTTATACAATATACAATATACAAGATACATTTATATCATTAATCAATTTATAAAATTGCTAAAATTGATACGAAAAATTTTATTTACTAAAGAGCAAGAAATAGGTTAGAAATGAAATTACTGTATTTTTCCGAAATTAATGAATTGCAGAATTTTACCTTTTTTCTCAGAGCTTTTATATTTTCAATTAATAAAATATATTTCAGTAGAATAATCTGTTAAATAAAAACGTTTTCACATTGTTGTATGCCAACCCATAATATTGGTTTAACCCTTTACCGCATATGGGCCCATATATGGTATTGCAGTTTTGATTCTAATGATTCTAATGTTTTGATTTTATTTCTAAATTAAGTATTAAAATCCACGAATTCTACCTTGGAAATTAATAAGAAATTGCAGTAAAAATAAAATTTGTATTCTATACTAATCAATAAATAGTGTTCTACGTTAATAATAATAAATATGAATAGATAAACAATATTTGCGAACCATAAAATTGTATTTCACGTTATCCTGTCTTCTTAAACTTTTGTCCGCTACTGTACATGTGTGTTCGAGGAATATACTTCCTGTAATCGGTGACAACTATAGTCGTGGCCTAAGTTATGTAAAATTTGAAACAAAATAATACCTAGGTTAATTTCGGATTAGGTTCAGGTTTCGACTTGAAAATTTCTAATAAATTGATTACTATTCTTTTTCTCAATTCTACGATTAACGTTGCATCGACAATTTTATAGTAAGACTATTTAAGAATTTTTAAACGTTACATTAGAAAATGTAAGAGATTAAAGATTAGGTTTCTTCGCAGCAATTATGTGCTTATATGTGGTACTGAATCTGCAATATCCTTCTAGCGGAGCACTTCTTTACATTATTGTACTATGGAGGGTATGCGAATGCTTAATTCTCCGTTATACACTTCGCCCAGGCAAAAACCGAAACGTCGTTGTTACTTCTTCTGCGACGATTTACAAGATGTTACCGGGCAGAGGCATTGTCGTAACGGAATTACCTTATGCCGGAACGCTGAAGTTCCTGCAAGAAGAATCGCGACGACGACAGCATCGACTTTTACGAGTCACATTGTTTTATTCCGGCAGGAATGGAGTTGCTTACAATTCAGCCAACAATGAACGGGCATAATGGGGCGATTATTATGAAAGGGGTCGTTGCATCGAACGGGCCGAGTTACGTTAGCTCGTGTCGTACATTTATGCGACGGAAACGACTGAACAGTTGGTTAGTTCCTTTAAATCAACATAAATTTTGCTCGTTCTTTTTTCCTGGTCTCCTTCGAACCGTTCTTTACCATAACTACGTTCATCTTCCAAACCAACGTCATTTTAGAACGCTTTCACGTGACGACACTCGTGTCACAATTAACTCTGCAACGGTCTTTTGGACATTTTCGTCCCAGACGTGATTCCATTGCTCTAAGAAAACTCATTAACGTTATGCTATAAATAAGGAAACTGTTACCAATAGCTTGCTCCATACTTTCAATCTTGTGTTAAAGAACCGCTTTTTGGCTAATTGACAATAACTTTTAATAAAATTAGGAAACGACTGATTGTGAGAAACTTCGACGAATGCAGCAGGTGATACGTGGAACACATTGCAAAGAGGATTTCAGGGATGAGGGTGCGCTTTTAGGGTGTAGTGAAAAAGGGGAAAAACAAAAGAAAGCACGAACGTTACAAAGAAACGATTCAGACGGCGTAGAGCGATCGTAACTGTGATATTACATAAATAGAAACTGTCTCTGCAGAATAACCTATAAAATAGAATCTAAGTGTAGTATGTAGATTTAGTTAGTAGATAACAACTTAGTTTAAGTGAGTTCGGCATTAATCCCTTTGCCAACCTAATCCAATAGAAATTGAATTAGTCGTCTGGCTTATGTGTATATTTATTTATTAACACTGGGGTAATCATTAAACTTGATTTTCAATTCAGAAAACTTATCCTATCTCCTCGAAATAGCAAACTTGCCACTTTTGCTCTTTTTCGACTTCACTTACTCAAGTAAGAAACGTTCCCATCACTCTTTGACACTCACACACCGTTTACAGTTACTGCCAACTGTTGGGATCCAGGAATTCACAGATCGTAAATTTAGCCTCAGCTCGGTTCGAGTTTCGAGCTACTCGGATATTCGAATACTCCTACAGTTCCAGTGCAGGGTTAGCTTTACGCGTTCGATACGCGGCTGAACCTTCGAGGTTACCAAACTATGATTCGGGAGACGTAGAGTGATCGTGACCGTGATAGAGTGTAAATAGAGATTGTCTCCGCAGAATAACCTATAAAATAGAATCTAAGTGTAGTATGTAGATTTAGATAGTACATAATAAATTAGTTTAAGTGAGCTCCGTATTAATCCCTTTGCCAACCAATCCCCAGTAGGTAATCATTAAACATGATTTTCAATCCAGAAAACTGACCCTATCTCCTCGAAATATCAAACTTGCCACTTTTGCTCTTTTTCGACTTCACACACTCAAGTAAGAAGCGTTTCTTACCCATCACTCTTTGACACTCACACACCGTTTACAGGTACTGCCAACTGTTGGGATCCAGGAATTCACAGATCGTAAATTTAGCCTCAGCTCGGTTCGAATTTCGAGCTACTTGGATATTCGAATACTCCTACAGTTCCAGTGCAGGGTTAGCTTTACGCGTTCGATACGCGACTGAACCTTCGAGGTTACCAAAAGATAGGACGTCGATCCCTTTTAAGCTGATACACCATTGCTTGATAGGAGGTAAAATCGCGGGTATTGCCGTTTCGAGGAAATAGGACCACTCCTGCGAATTGAAAATCATGTTTCATCCTTGGAAGGTATAGCGTTCCTGTCCAAATATCATTTTTCCTACGGATTGTACGGATTTCGCGTTGCTCTCCGTGTTATCCCGATTCGCTAACTTTTTTCCGGCTTCCATTTCCTCGACGGGAAGCGTTCAGGTTTGATCGAACGCTACTTCTAAGAGTTGTGATCCACCGTAATCTTTTGCTTGAGATTGGTACACTGGAGGTTGTCGATTTGGTTGATAAAAGCTAAGTGATTCTGTGCGAAATGGTCCGCGATCATCTTATCATCGAATGTCCAATTAAAACGAGCATATACAATACAGGATGCACTGTAAACTCGAATTATGGCGACGAGAGCGATGTTCAGTGTATAACGTTGCCATTTCGTGTATTAGAATTGTCCCTACAGGTTTGAGTTACCGAGATTGTGTTCCTGTCTCACAGATCTTAATGTAATACAGTAGCGGACAAAAGTTTGAGGCCAAAGAGTGAACGAAATTATTGGAAATGGGGTGTTATATTGGATTGCAGGGAAAGTTCTGTCGTATTTTCCGTTTCCGTTAATTCATGTGGAATCCAAACACTTTGCTTCAACACAAACCCAAGAGATTTAATGTGATCTCCAACAGTTGTACGATGAATGCCAAACTCTTCTGCAATTTTTCGACTCGTTAAATGTGGATTATTTTCCAACATGGATCGCGAAACATCATTATCGATCTTGGATGGTCGTCCAGATCGATCACTTTTCTTGGAGGCTCAGATCCCCGGAACGAAATTTGCTAAACCATCTTTGACAAGTACGAACATTTACAATATCTTTTCCAAATACCGCGCATAAATTTTTACATGCAACCGATGCGTTGCTTCCTTTTTGGAATTCATACAAAATGCAGTGTCGTAAATGCACTTTATCTGCTGACATGTTTTTCACTTTGAATATCACAAGTAAATGATGAACGGTAAAAAAGGACTCCTTTTATATTATACAGCAGGTAAAAAAAACAAAAAAAATTCCCAAGGACTCACTAGCCAGATGTTTTTTTTTTATTTACGAGAAAAATTACCTGCCTATTTAAGATACGACAGAACTTTCCCTCCAACCCAATATTTACTAAATAAAATACACCCTTGTTTGAAATACTATAATACTTTGTTATATAGCACAAGGAAGGTGCAACTCTAACGAACCTTGCGAGCTTTGTCATGAGACTAGCAAAACGCAGTATTCGAAATTTTTCATTGTTCTGTTTCTCAAATGACCGTTTTTGAAATTTCGATTAGAATTTCATAGATACAACGTAATTGAATCGTGTTTAAGCTTTAGACTTTTTCTCAAATATACGTATAATATATTTTTCAATATTCACTTCTTTTTTCATTGTTTATTTTTTGAGAAAAATTTGTAGTCTCTCTTACGTGGGAATGTCGCGGTAGGGATAGGTATAAGTGAAGCGTCGGTAGGAATAGTGTTAACGTTTTTGTACTTTCTAAAATGCCAGATGTGGCTTGGGTTCTTGCAAAAGAGCCCTTGAGAAAGTACGTTAAGAGAAAGCTGGTTTATGGTTAATTTTTGCTTCGTAGTATTTCTGTGTTCAATTTCTAACAGAAATTAAGCTAACTAATTTATAAGGATTAGCATAATAAACAAAATTTGCATCCTGTGCTAATTAATAAATAATGTTTCACCATAATAGCAATAAAAATTAATGTACACACAATATTTACAGACCATAAAACTATGTCCTACGTTGTCCTTTCGTCAAACTTTTGCCCGCTACTGTATCTATGGTGCCTTCTCTTTCCTAATTTCAATACGTTTTCTTTAATAACTGATTATACTTATACTTTGACTACTTTTATCGCGAATAGCTCACAGAAACGCGTTGAATAACATTGTCTCTCGATCGCTTAATTTAAAGTTTAACTCGATTAGCCAAACTTCGTATTCACTGCTATCAGCAAAGTTTGTTTTTTCGATCTCAAAATCTATCTTTTACTTTCTATCAATATTTCCAGAAACTTATTTTCCAGAAGAACGACCCAGTAAATAGATTCTTTGAAGTACGAACAAATGGCGTGTATACAACATTCTAAGACATTCTGCAGGCTCTCCGTTTTCCTAACAGACGCGTTTCCTGAAGACTGTCGCCGGTTAAAAAATGCGAACGATACATCCGATTCGAAGTCCCCATCTCAGACATTTTCTCCTCATAAATCCTTGCCACCGGCAGCCCTGCAGTACTCTACCACTTACAAAATTGTATTCGATAAAATCACAAGCTTCTCGCTGTAGATGCATTTTTGTACACCAGCGAAGCTTGTTCCTCCGAAGCAAATAATTTTTGCGTTCAACAAAATTCGATGCTTTTAACACTATTCCTACCACAATCGGTCAAATGACCGTTTTTAAAATTTCGATTAGAATTTCATATATACAACATAATTGAATCACCTTTAAATTTTCGCTCGGCGACAGCTTTGATCATTTACTGCTGTCTTACTGAATGTCAAGAAATTATTTTATCATATCCGTGTAACACTCAGAAACAACATACCTTGTTGCTTATCAACAAGAAAAATCTCGTTTATTTCGTCAGTTTTCCCTATATCTTAAATTCGTTTCATCTGTTCATCTCCCATTTGACAAAAGTTATGTATGGTTTGGAGTTCGTTTTGTACATTTCATTTTATATATTTTATAATACATTATAATTATCAAATTATGGCGTTTCAAAACTTTACCCTTGACGAATAAATAATATATATTGAAGATAAAAAATATTTAAAAAATTGAAAAATATTAATTTTCGAGTGGATAAAGTAACAGTAATTTGATTCTGTACAATATTACAATTGAATACACCGCTGAACAGATTCAGATTGCGTGAAAAAGTATTCGGTCCCCAGCGATAGTTAGTGCCGGCTGCATGCCGTCGACGCGAAGCGTTTCGGCACAGAGTATTCAGCAGTCAAAGGGTTAAATGAATTAAGGAGTATAACGAACAGACCACGAATTTTTATGAACCCAACTGAAGAAAAACAGTTGCTACATATGATGTATTGATAACGCGACTCTATCTGTTTGGATAATTCTCGCGATAAGCGGTAATCGTTGTGTGTAACGCAGCCAAGAAGAAATGGGCCAAAGCCGGACGCACGATACCGTGTTCCCCTTGTTAACAGCCGCCATAAATCGGCCTCGAATCTTACGAGAGGGTATCGCAAGCGGGGCCCGTTCGCTTGCCAAAATAAGTCGTGTAGCGGCTGTTTATCCGAGCCGCGTGCATTAGATGCATCGCTGTAGCTGGCCCGCCGTTACGCTATCCCGTGTGCTTTTCACTTGGAAATTAAGATAATAAGGGGCAATTTGGCAGTCGCGGGAGCCCCGCTTGCGGGCAGGAAAGTTAAATCCTTCTCGGGGCAACCGGGAATGTGTATTATGCTAATCCGTCAATATAATCAGAAGCCGGCCGCAATCCTGCGGCGAGCCAGGCTGCTCACGCTTCAACTCGCAAACGCGGCAACAGTATAGCGTTTAGTATCATCGGAGGAACGTTCGTTCTACTTGCCAGCCACCGAACGGCTTCCTGCAGTTGTACATACAACACCAATCGTGGCTCTGTGCTCGCGAGCGGAGCCGGGGTTATTCCAACCAGTTTGCTCTGTTAAGCTGATCGAAAGAATGTTGCACGTGGTTGCGTCTTAAGTTCTTGTCGCTTTATCTATTTATTTGTTTATTTAATATAGGAAATTCTACTTCACTTTTATCTATTGGTAGAGTGAATGATAGGGTTCAGGTGTGAATAGAATAAAGCGAAGTGTTTAGAATATAATGAATGTATATTTAAAACAGATTAATAGTGATAACTTAAACGACTTTACAACTCATTGTTAGTAACAACTACGTTTTTGCTTCCTTCAGAATCACATTCTTTCTGTCTGTATAGTCAATCTCTTTCTACCTCGATAGTCAAACTCTATCTGCTTTCACAGTCGAATTCTTTCTACATTGATGGTCAAATTCTTTCTGCTTTCACAGTCAATCTCTTTCTACCTCGATAGTCAAACTTTTTCTGCTTTCACAGTCAAACTCTTTCTGCCTTGATTGTCAGACTCTTCCTACTTTCACAGTAAAACTCTTTCTGCCTTGATAATCAGACTCTTTTCTCTTTCACAGTCAAACTCTTTCTGCCTTAATAGTTAGACTCTTCCTACTTTCAGTCAAACTCTTTCTGCTTTCACAGTCAAACCCTTTCTACCTCGATAGTCAAACTTTTTCTGCTTTCACAGTCAAACCCTTTCTACCTCGATAGTCAAACTCTTTCTGCCTTTATAGTCAGACTCTTCCTGCTTTCACAGTCAAACTCTTTCTGCCTTGATAGTCAAACCCTTTCTACCTTGATAGTCTGACTCTTCCTGCTTTCACAGTCAAACTCTTTCTACCTTTACAGTCAAACTCTTTCTGCCTTGATAGCCAGACTCTTTCTGCCTTGATAGTCTAACTCTTCCTGCTTTCACAGTCAAACTCTTTCTGCATTTACAGTTAAACTCTTTATGCCTCCCGCTCACATTTTTTTAGTATAATTTAAAATATTTCAGGCAGTGTACATTTGTATAAATATACAATGTACAATTGTACATTTAACCACACTGTGAGTTAAATATCCAAATTTATGATAGAACTTGTTAATAAAATGGATCGTTTGCGGGTTGAAATTGTGCAATTATAAAAGCAGCTGAATAGATTTCAGCGATCAAATGTTAAACGTATCGCTTCAAACAAGAGATAATTGTTTTTATTAAGCGAGGTCTCGAGTTTGAACGATGCACGAGATGCATTTAATCTTCGCGATATTGCGACTCGACCTTTCCGCTCTTAGCTTTTCTTTTCCCGTTGGCAGCACCCTTTTACCGACCCCGACGCTCAGAGAAGGCATAAACATCGGGATCAATGTCCATTTGCATACAGCCTAATTTACAACATCGTATAAGGCTTGCATTTGGGTCGCGACCTAAATCGTAAAGTCGGCTCCGTAGTTGGACGATATCGGGGATATGAATATTTTACAACAGCAGACAGTAGTCTACTCTGAAGTAGATCAGGGTTTTCATTTCATTAAGTATACAGGCGAACATTACTACCCAGAATCGTGGAACAACCCTGCCTGTATTAAAAGCAACGATATCCACGATTAAACGCGCGTCACGTGAAAATTCCGAAAGGAACTGGTTCAAATGAATATTGATATTAAAATTATACAACTGAAACGCAGGATTACTTCCGTTCCTCGTGAAAAATGTTAAAACGTTACGTTTCCTCTGTTCTTTAATGCAGAGATTTATTGGCGATTCTATGAATCTTTTTAAATCCCTATTATTTTTACCTATTCGCTAAAATTTTATACTTTTATCTTTAGAATAGAATTTTTCGTCGACTGTTAAGCTTCATTGTTTTTAATCTTTAATCGTGAATAATAAATTTACTGTTCGCTGCTGGGGTGTTTGATTACTCCCTGTTTTACTTTCAAATATGAAAACAATACATCAGTTATTTTCTATTTGTTGGAATCAATTTATTATAATAATCTTAATACTATTCGCACTATATGATAACTCAGTATATTCTTTTTGACAATTCTGCTGGTAACTCTCTCTCTGTCACGAGATATCCTGGCTTATATATATATCGCCCCTCTCCCTCCCAATCCTGCTATGAAAACTCGTATCTATGAATATATAGACTATACTATTTTGTCTTACAATAGTTTAATATAATATAATAATAAATATAATATAAATATAATTTTTAATAAAATTGTATTCTAACGTTTAAAATTCTCTATGTTGCAGGTGAGAAACTTCTGAGATTCATGTTTTAATCGGTATCGCGCGATCAGCACCGCAAAAATTACAGATTCATCTTGGTAAGTGAATTTACTCAAAGTTATATTGCATTGGGTTGAACACATCGTTATTTATTTTTTTCTTACGTGTTCAACATTAATATTTAACGTTTTGCTTAACATAAAAAAATATTTTACCGAGTTCAATTTTCTATAAATTTAAAATTGTTTGAGTGTAACGATGATCTTAGATGAGCGCAGCATCAAGGGCCGTTGTCTCTTAGATCGTTATTATTATCTTAGATTATTACTATTATATATTATTATCGTTATCGTAGGTGAGTCGCAGGGAGTGTTTTTGACATTATCGTTACATTTATTCTTTTCTTATCACTCAATATTTTCTATTATTTACTATACATCCGCATATGCGAGTTTCCTGTTTTAAATTCTGTAATAAAATTTTATAAAATTAACCTAATCTTACAACAAATAAAATTACTATTATTATATATTATTATCATTATCGTAGGTGAGTCGCAGGGAGTGTTTTAGATATTATCGTTACATTTATTCTTTTCTTATCACTCAATATTTTCTATTATTTACTATACATCTGCAAACGCGAGTTTCCTGTTTTAAATTCTGTAATAAAATTTTATATAATTAACCTAATCTTACAACAAATAAAATTATTATTATTATATATTATTATCAGTATCGTAGGTGAGTCGCAGGGAGTGTTTTAGATATTATCCTTACATTTATTCTTTTCTTATCACTCAATATTTTCTATTATTTACTATACATCCGCATACGTGAGTTTCCTGTTTTAAATTCTGTAATAAAGTTTTATAAAATAAACCTAATCTTACAACAAATAAAATTATTATTATTATTATATATTATTATCGTTATCTTAGGTGAAGTCGCAGAGAGTGTTTTTGACATTATCGTTACATTTATTCTTTTCTTACCACTCAATATTTTCTGTTTTTTATTATTTACTATATATCTCCATACATGAGTTTCCTGTGTTTTACCCTCTATAATAAAATTTTATAAAATAAACCTAATCTTACAACAAGTACTCGTGAATATTCAAGGATAATGTCTGTCGGTACTCTTCAAGTTCTGTTCTGTACATCAAGGTCGATCGGGATTGATCAAGGCGAACTGATTACGTTACATAAAACATTGGAAGCATGATCGAGGAGCTAGCGTTGCTTAGATTACCCGTGTTGCGTAAAATATGTATTTATACGACGCCCGTGCGTTTACATCCCCCGCCACTTACGCGAAATCGTGTTTGCGCAAGAAATATTGGAAGAGCATAACCGATTAGCATTATCGATTCGAATCTGCTTGCCGAAGAAATACAGGAAGCCTGTTTACCCTTGATCGGATACCAATAGGTAAATGCTCCGCCATTTTGGGTTGACTTTGTGTTACTTTTAACCCCACGCGTTGTTTCTACCACATTGCGTTACACAAACGTTTCCCTTTTGTTTAAATTTTGAGGCATTCTTTGATCGAACATCGATCACAGTTAAAACATTTGCTAGTAAAATCTAATTAATATTATAATAAAAAAAGTATAAAAAAGTATAAAAAATAATTATTAGTAAAATGTAAGAAATTCGTGGACTCCTATAATCTATAAATTGTAGAAAATTTGTAAATTTTGTGTAAAGTAAACACTTGTAAATTTCGTAGAAAATATTTGTAAGGTTAAGGTATTAAAAAAAGAAAAAATTTTTAAAAGAAAATATAATTTAGTGTTCAAGTATACTGAATGTTCGATGATTTATAGAGAATGATATATTATATCACGTATGAATAGTAATTGTACAGTAGTGGACAAAAGTATAAGAACAAAAGGGACAAAGGAAATAAATTAATTAATTAATAAGAATTAACAGTATAAATAAAGTTTGTATTCTATGCTAATCAGCAAATACTGTTCTACCACAATGACAATAAAAGAAAGTATAAAAATAATACTTGTATACCATAAAACTATGTTTTGCATTGTCCTGTTATCTTAACCCTTTGCACTCGAGAGGTGACCGTTAGTCGTTTAACGATACTAACTTCAAAAATTTTCAAATTCGAAATATTTACTATGATTCACGTATATTAAACTTCATTTAGTTTAGTTAAGTCGTATATTAAAATTTACATACATGACTATTTAACGTCCGGGTCTGAACTAGAGTCTGAAGATTAGCAAAACTATCATATGCTAGGATTACGATGTCCCATGAGAGGGGACAACCGAGTGCAAAGGGTTAAACTATCGTCCGTATTGAATTATAATTTATGGAATGATTATTAAATTTAAAATATGTAAATTTAATTTTAAGGGAATTTTCTTAGGGACGATCAAAAATTTCCCTTCTATTAAAGTATAAAATTAAATTTAATCTAATAATTTATAGGATGACTAATAAATTATGGATAATAAATTTAATTTTAAGGGAATTTTCTTAGGGACGATCAAAAATTTCCCCCCTATTAAAGTATAAAATTAAATTTAATCTAATAATTTATATGATGGCTAATAAATTATGGGTAATAAATTTAATTTTAAGGAAATTTTCTTAGGGACGATCAAAAATTGGAAGAAGCCCTTTAAAAAATACGTGAACAGAAAACTGGTTTATGGTTAATTTTTGCTTCGTAGTATTTCTGAATTCAATTTCTAACAGTTCGCTATTGTACTTCAAAATTTAAGTCGTTCACTTCTCTAACTGCTCCTAAAACTTTTCTTCACCTTCCAGAAGATAATCGCGACCATTTAACATTTAAACATTTAATTCATTTGAATTCATCGACATCTTCCTGTGCACTTTAGGCCACAACTTCGCGGACGTGTCCTACGCCACGTGTGGCATGTCCATAAACTCAGGCCGACGTGTAGTCAAACGAGTACTAAGCCATGTATTGCATTCCCAGGATAGTTCGTAGCCATGTGCTACGAGAGATACGCGACGTTTCAGAAACGCATCAGAACGTATCGCAGGCTCGCGTAGTCAGATTGTGACAAAACTCATAACTTTTGACGGAGCAAATGCGACGTACGACACGTGATTTTAGATTCTGATCACATGTCAGACATCATGTGACGTCTTTCAGTGGCATTTTGCATTCGACAAGCATAGTTTTCCGAGCGTTTCGCAGCGTACTTGTATAGTCAGCTGTATTAAAAGTATCAAGTTCCCATTTTTGAGGTGAAACCGCGGCATGCGACACGTGGATTTAGATTCCGACTATGCGGACAATTTTGATGGGTATTTTTCACTATACAAGCATCGTTTTTAGAGCATTTCTCAGCGAATTTGTATAGTCAATTGCATTAAAAATGTGAAGTTCCCATTTCGTCTGAGAAAACGCGATGTGTGACACTAGGTTTTAGATTCTGACTATACAGACGTCTTTCAATGGTACTTTTTACTCCACTAAGACCGCTTTCTGAGCATTTCTCAGCGAATTTGTATAGTTACTTGCATTAAAAATATGAAGTTTCCATTTTGACCGAGAAAACACGACGTGCGACACTAGGTTTTAGATTCTGACTATACAGACGTCTTTCAATGGTACTTTTTACTCCACTAAGACCGCTTTCTGAGCATTTCTCAGCGAATTTGTATAGTTACTTGCATTAAAAATATGAAGTTTCCATTTTGACCGAGAAAACACGACGTGCGACACTAGGTTTTAGATTCTGGCCACACAGACGTCTTTCAATGGTATTTTTTACTCCACTAAGACCGCTTTCTGAGCATTTCTCAGCGATTTTGTATAGTCAGTTGCATTAAAAATATGAAGTTCCCATTTTGTCTGAGAAAACGCGATGTGTGACTCTAGGTTTTAGGCCTTAAATACACTAGCGTTTTTCAATCGACAAGCATAGTTTTTAGAGCGTTTTGGAATGTATTTGTATAGTCAATTGCATTAATAGCATGAAGTTTCCACTTTGACCGAGAAAACACGATGTGCGACACTAGGTTTTAGATTCTGACTATACAGACGTCTTTCAATGGCGTTTTTCACCCCACTAACATCGTTTTTCGAGCATTTCTCAGCGACTTTGTATAGTCAGTTGCATTAAAAATATAAAGTTCCCATTTTGTCTGAGAAAACGCGATGTGTGACTCTAGGTTTTAGGCCTTGACTACACTATCATTTCTCAATCGACAAGCATAGTTTTTAGAGCGTTTTGGAATGCATTTTTATAGTCAGTTGCATTAGAAACATGAAGTTCCCAGTTTTACAAAGGAAATGCGACATGCGATGCGTGATTTTAGATTCCGACCACACGTATGTCTGTGAATGGCATTTTTCACTTGACAATCACCGTTTTTCGAGCATTTCGCAGCGTATTTGTATAGTTCATTGCATTAATAGCATGGAGTTCCCATTTTCACTGAGAAAACGCGATGTGTGACACTAGGTTTTTGGCCTTGACTACACTAGCGTTTTTCAATCGACAAGCACCATTTTTCCAGTGTTTTGCAGTGTAATTATATTATCATCTGCATTAAATACATGAAGTCCCCATTTTTACGAAGAAAATGCGACATGCGATGCGTGATTTTAGATTCCGACCACACGTATGTCTGTCAATGGCATTTTTCACTTGACAAGCACCGTTTTACGAGCATTTCGCAGCGTATTTGTATAGTTCATTGCATTAAAAACATGAAGTTCCCATTTTAACGGAGAAAACGCGTCGCGTGACACGCAAAGCGTAAAACGTCCGTGTAGTCTATCCGCACGAATGCAATTCGAATGCAACGCGTTTCGTTGATATTTCGATCTTACAGAGCATACACAGGCTCGTTCTATCACCGGGAACGCAACACGGTTTCCCGTTGAAACGTCAGACATAATCAGGGAGTATTTGGCGAGGGATCGAATCGGTAAGCGGGTGCTTGGTCCCCGAAGAATCCGGCATAACGGCTGCGCAGGCGGTCGATTCCGTTGAAGAGCCATACGTTCGTATATTTATAGTTGGATTTGCCTCGGATATCGTCGGCCAGAGACCGACATCTCAGTCGTCGTGGCTAGGTCGCGACGTCTACCTGTAAGCCGGGCTTCGTCGCTTGTAATTCCGGCTCGAGCAATATGCAGCCGCTGTTCGATTAACCCTAAAGCGCTCAGCGGCTCTGATTTCGAGGGTGCTCACCCTGAATGAGGTTAATTAGAGGAAAGCGGCGCGAGAGGGTGGCTGTAACGATGATTTAAGAAATTAGAGAACCTCCATAATGAATTTTTGACGGTGATCGAGCTCTGGTGAAGCAAGTGAACTCGTGGCGGATGAACGAATAAAGAAACGTACAAGTTTAAGACCAAAGGAAGAAAACAAATTAATTAATTAACCCCTTGACATACAAATAAAACGGAATTTAATGCGTCTGAAAAATATTACTATTTAACCCTTTGAGTGTTGAATACTCTAAGTCGAAATGCTTTGCGTGGATAGCATTGTTGTTACTCATACACTAATAATTGTGTCGCAGTAAGTGGAAGATCGTGAAACAAACGCATATCACTGACATTTTATGTGTGTACATAGTATGTCCTGCGTGGAGCATTTTTTTGGCGGTAAAATATATTTCAAGGGGGCTGATAACGAGTTTCAAAGTTTCAGCAATTTTTCACGCTTTGAATGCAAGCTTTTCTGTGTTCTTTTCTTATCGCAGGGCGATAGAGTATTAAAAATTAAACATTTTCTATTGGAAAGGTTTTGCTTCATCAAGTGCCATTACAAATTTATCTTTAAAATATGAGAGAAAACTCAGAAACTTCAACGTTGCCTTTTAAAATGGCATTTAGATGAGAAGAAGAGATTAATTCATACGTATACTATTACGATCTACATACCCACAAAGTTTTATTAAACACTTCTATCAGACTCAGAATTACAAGGTTAAACGAATTTATTTGTGGCATAGTGTACGAATACTTTTTGGAGCCACTGTATATGTATAGGTAAGAAAACAAAAGAAAGAAACCAAAAAGAAATAAAGAGATCCAATGCCACGATAAGAGTACTAAATTGCACCAGAAACACGTGGATCAACAAATATTAATATTGGAATAATTTAAATTGCGTTTACCAACGCAATCAACGCTATCCAGTTCATCGAGGCAGGACAAGCGAGCGTTCTAACCGTTCTGCTTCGATATTTCACCGGGAACCGAAACGATTTTGATGTTGATTCGCTCTCGAACGAGCGAAGAAGCTTTCCGCGAAACATTTTAAAACGCTGTCAGATCTGGCCGGGCACGATGTGAACGTAAAACGGTGCATCAGCGGGTAACGTTAAGGGATCAACGTCAATGTACGTTGCTCGATAAGAGAAACAGCTCAAAATCCATTGTACTCAAACAGTATCAAGAGGTTTACTTCGAATAGAAGGGTTTTCTCGGGGATCCCAGCGAAAACTGGAGTGACTCGCAAACTTGTTCGCTTGTTCATTCTGATGCATTCTCTCTTTTAGAGAGGGAGAGAAAGCAGTCAAATATTTATCGAACGAGTACACAGAATAATAAAGGAAATCAACAAAACTATTGTAGTATCGTAGTTTTAACCCTTTCGCTACTGCGGGCCATTTTGGAGATTATGGATTGAAAGGAATAAAATAATGATAACTGTTCACTTAAGATTTTAACTAGACTTTATTTCTAAGGGAAGGTATATCGCTTTCTAAACCTGATCTCTACACAGCGAGAGGCAAGACTCGAATGAATAGAAAAAAGCTAAAGGACACAGTTCGTTAAGCCGCGTCCACATAGAAGAGAACAGTTCGCGAGCAGCTCGCGAGCAGCACACGAATTGCTCGCGTGCGGTTCGCGAGCTGTTCGCCAACGGAAAACGCAGCATATCCAGACTGGAGCTCGCGAACGGTTACAAGCTTGTTCGCTCTGAATTCATGGGCAGTTCGCTATTAGCTTTTGCCATATACTGTGTTACAAACGCGTCCAGATACGCTTCGAGCTCGCGAACAGTTTCTTTAGCCGCGTCCACATAGAAGAGAACAGTTCGCGAGCAGCTCGCGAGCAGCACACGAATTGCTCGCGTGCGGTTCGCGAGCTGTTCGCCAACGGAAAACGCAGCATATCCAGACGGGAGCTCGCGAACAGTTACAAGCTTGTTCGCTCTGAATTCATGGGCAGTTCGCTATTAGCTTTTGCCACATACTGTGTTACAAACGCGTCCAGATACGCTTCGAGCTCGCGAACAGTTTCTTTGAAGCCGCGTCCACATAGAAGAGAACAGTTCGCGAGCAGCTCGCGAGCAGCACACGAATTGCTCGCGTGCGGTTCGCGAGCTGTTCGCCAACGGAAAACGCAGCATATCTAGACTGGAGCTCGCGAACAGTTACAAGCTTGTTCGCTCTGAATTCATGGGCAGTTCGCTATTAGCTTTTGCCACATACTGTGTTACAAACGCGTCCAGATACGCTTCGAGCTCGCGAACAGTTTCTTTGATGTACCGCTTCCCGAGCGAACACTGTTCGCTGTTCGCTGTTCGCTGCTCGCTGCTCGCTGTTCGCGAAAGTGTCCACACTGCTGGCGAGCACAGCTCGCGAACTGTTCGCGAGCTGTTCGCGAACAGCAGTGTGGACGCGGCATGATGTACCGCTTCCCGAGCGAACACTGTTCGCTGTTCGCTGAGGAGTTCGCTGCTCGCTGCTCGCTGTTCGCGAAAGTGTCCACACTGATGGCGAGCACAGTTCGCGAACTGGACGCGGCATTAGGGTCCTCTAATTCTTACGCACAGCGTGGTAAGGAAAACCACTTGACCCGTTCCCGGAACCTCCTCAGCCGATAGCTCGACCTTACATAAATATTTCTCCGAGGCGATTGATTTTTGTTTATTCGTTAAGATACGAATTTCCAACAGGCCACTATAATGGCCCTCCATGAAATATCGCGTAATATACGTACGACGAACGTATGCAGTTATGCGGTTCTCGAACTATAATTAGGAGTATGCATGTTAACCCTTTGCAGACGGAGCAGTAAAGAAAATAGTTACGTCGCGCATTTGTGTGATAAAAACTAAAGCTGTATTTAAATAAATTTTTCATAAAATCTAACGAAATGATAAACAAACAAATTTAGGCCAACTTGACTTCTTAGGCTAGTATATCCATGCGTATCTTATACGTGTCGTTTACGACAAACAAACGCCAGCCGCAGCGCGAGAGTTGGGCGGATATATATTTTATTTGTGAAGAAACGAATAGAGTTATGCCAGTTAGATTATTCTTCAAATTAATTATTCAATCTTAATCATACATTGGTTTTTTAATGCTGCTTTGATTCGTCTTGACTCTCTGTTTAAGAGCTTTGATATTATAGTAAAAATTGATAGCTTTGAAAGAATCTACGGTTGTTTAAAGAATTTCAGAATTAGCAATTTTTGTTTTCGTACAGTATACAGTATACTTCGATTTAGTATATCTATGAGAATTTTGTTTGCACCACATCGTAAAATATTGGAAGAAATAACTTCAAATTCACTTGAATAATATTGGAAGTGAGTTTCTGTAATTTGTGAGTAGAATTTCTGTAATTTGAATAATTCTGAGTGGCCCCTTATATTTATTTGTTGTGTAGAACTAGCCAAGTCTGGTGAAATGATACGACGACTGCTGTTGTGCGATACTCGCGTGCCAAGTGCTTTAATTTGTGCGACGTGCGTGTTCCAAAAATTCAGAAATAAACTAATGTCATTGAACTACTGCGAAATAAGAGGTAAAAATAACAATTAAACGCTTAATTAATGGCATAGAAAAAGTTTGTTCTTTGCGTATATTAACAGCAAACACAAAGGTAATTTTAATTTAAATTATTATAGTGTCTATTTCTATATTGAAAAATTGTATCGTTAAATTGACTAACTTTTTAGACACATTGCTTTTCAAATATAAATCATAAAAATAGCATTCAAAGAACAAAGCTAGAAAATAATTATTTTCGTGTGCCAACAGTCTAATGTGATCGTTTAACTTTATAGTTACAACGAAGCCTCTCATAACTTGTATTCACGGTAATCTGCATGTCTGCTGGCTGAAATGTTTCGTTACAATGTTCAAAATTCGTGAAGTAGGTCAAGGAAAATATCACAGAACTGTTGAAAGCAGTATTTGACTTTTCAAACTCGTTATGTTAAATTCCTTTCTAACATTAATTTCGATTGTTATTTTCATTGTCATCGAGATGTTATAACTTGATAACTATTATTATTCTTTAAGAATAATACATAAAAGTGTTCTCAGGTAGAAATTTAAAAACTAAAACTTTGCTCTTTGTGTCAGCCATTTAGAATAGAAAAAAAGTTTTTGATCTCTATTTTGTTTTGAATATACAGTGGCTCCAACAATTATTCGAACACTGTGTTACAAATAAATTCATTTAACCTTAAGGTTCTGATTTCAATGAAAGTTTTTAATAAAATTTTGTAAATATGTGGAACGTAAACAACAGGTGTATGGATTAATTTTTTCTTTTATTGAAATACCACTTTAACATTTCAAATATACCTATTCCTACCGTGACATTCCCACGTAAGACAGACTACAAATTTTCTTCAAAAAATAAACAATGAAGAAAGAAGTGAATATTGAAAAATGTATTATACGTATATTTGAAAAAAAATCTAAAGTTTAACGGCGATTCAATTACATTGTATCTATGAAATTCTAGTCGAAATTTTAAAAACGGTCATTTGACCGGTTGTGATAGGAATAGTGTTAAGAAGGTAGAAACAACATTAATGGTTTCAATAGTTTTTCTGGTATTTTAAATATAACTTTGTAATTGTGCGTGATAAAGCAAACCCTTTCGGATAAAAAATGTTCAGTTTTTAACCTTCTATCACTCAGTCATAGAAAAAGATTCCAGAGAAACTTGTATTCAAAGCATGAAGAATCGTCAGAACTTTGAGTCTAACTTTTAATCTCTCAAAAAGAATTCCTGTCAAGAAAAAAAATTGCTCAATGTATAACCCATTATGCTCTATATACATGCAAATTTTCATTGAAATCAGAATTTCAGAATCAGGTGAAAATTTCCTTGAAACGTAGTGTACGAATACGTTTTTGGAGCCATTGTATATTGTTCATCGATAGATAACGAATAAATTATTCGGCTCGCTATTGGACAGTTACGAATCAAAATAACTGTGATCATCGACCATTCGACCACGTTCCTCAAGTTACGAAACATGCTTCAATTGGACGGTTAAATCACAGAAATGTTATTCGACGATTTCCATAAAATTACATCTTCATCAGTTTAATCCCTGCTGAATCCCACTCATCCATTATCCAAGACCATCTGCAACAATAATCCCGCCAAGAATACTGCTTCCTCCAAACAAGAAAACTGTGCTGCCGCTGCTCATACATATCATTCCAGCCAACCGTGCGCCTCTCCCTTCTAGTTTGCACACCTTCCCTCTTAAAACGAGATGAAGCAAAACAGGCAAAGGAAGAAGCACGCGGACCGAAAAAATAGAGAAGCTGAAGGAAAAGCTGGTAAAACGTAAAGAGAAAGAAGAGGATGAAAGGAGAGAGGAAGACACGCTTAAATGTACAGGGTGTTCCAAATTTTATAGTGATCGAACCTTGGATAGTATATGCTATTAACATTAGAACTACCAGAGCAGTCAAAATGAGGGACGCTTAAATGTACAGGGTGTTCCAAATTTTATAGTGATCGAACCTTGGATAGTATATGCTATTAACACTAGAACTACCTGAGCAGTCAAAATGAGGGACGCTTAAATGTACAGGGTGTTCCAAATTTTATAGTGATCGAACCTTGGATAGTATATGCTATTAACATTAGAACTACCAGAGCAGTCAAAATGACCGATTGATGATTATTCATAGTAATCTTATAAATTCACTTTACCAAGTTTCCAAAATTTACTATGATTTTCTGCAGAAGGTAGAAATAAAAATTTGTTTTCTGTGCATTCGATAGTTTTTTATTTAATTTTCAATTTGATCTCTTCCATGCAAATAAGTACCCTTTAATTCTCAATACTTCCAGTGTTAATCTTAAAAATATTTACCATTGCTCTCGATAATTTTAGCCTATCTTCCAAGCAATTGCCGAATCCCTGGATGAAAAATAGATGTCTGTTTCGGTACTACGAAATTATAAACGATTCAACATAGATACACCATACTGACTTGTCGACCCAATATCCGGTAGTTCTAGTGTTAATAGGTAGAACACTAGGACAATGAAAAACCGTTTTACAGTATACAAATATTGTTCATATACATATTTTT
This sequence comes from Tetrapedia diversipes, assembly GCA_033822845.1. Taxonomy (NCBI): domain Eukaryota; kingdom Metazoa; phylum Arthropoda; class Insecta; order Hymenoptera; family Apidae; genus Tetrapedia; species Tetrapedia diversipes. The sequence continues at coordinate 41,667 of JAOPTO010001272.1, forward strand.
ATCGTCATTAATAGGTAGAACACTAGGACAATGAAAAACATAGTTTTACAGTATGCAAATTGTTCATACGCGTATTTTTATCGTCACGGGGACCACAGTACAGGCACCCCTCGACTTTCGCGCATTCTACTTTCACGCAATTCGCTATTTCGCACATTCTTAAAAATTCCACTTTTTAACACTAGAACGACCATAGCAGTCAAAATGTCCAATTGGTGATTATTCATAGCAGCCTTATAAATTCACTGTGGTAAAGCTTCCAAAATTTCCTATGATTTTTTGTAGAAAGTATAAATAAAGATTTATTTTCTATGTATTCAGTATTTTTTCATGTAATTTTCACTTTGATCTGTTCCATGCAAATAAGTACACTACGATTGTCGGTAGTTTTAGTGTTAAAGGTGCATTAACACTAGAACTACCAGAGCGGTCAAAATGACCGATTGATAATTATTCATAGTAGCCTTATAAATTCACTTAGGCCAAGAGTATTCAGCGCTCAAAGGGTTAACAATATATTCTTCGAAAGCAAAACATTTTCACACGCTCATCGATCAAAATAGTTCAACACGTTTCAAAATTACAGATGTACCATATTAGCGCAGCTTATACACCTTACACGATTTTATCTTTGCCTGAAGAAAGTTATTCGAAGCCGTGTCTATTAGTGTACACGGTGTAAGCGTATGCACGGCGTTAGAAGAAAAAGAGGTACGAGTGGGCTCCTCGAGCTCTTTTTCGCGAGCTGAAACACAGGAGGACCCGCTTCGGGTTACCCCGGCACGAAAACAACACGCTCGAAGATGGCGCGCACGCGTGTGCAGGCATGCGGACGAGCGCAGCGAAGATTTGGAGCGGCGCCAACGCCCCTCTCTCTCTCACTCTCTCTAACCGACGCTGCATCTGCATTTCGCAGATGTGAAAATAGCACTGGGGTCCGCTAATTCGTATCTGCATACTCGAGGCTCCTCGCGAACGCGTGCACCGACATTTCCCTAATTTCCAAATGGAATGACGTAACACGGGTGTGTGTGTGGGGGGGGAGGGGGGGGTGGGGGTGCAGCCACCGCGAAAATTTGATCTTCCTTTTTCTGCTTGTCTTCCTCCTTTTTTCTTCCTGCTCCGACTAGTCTTCGCCGGAGGCTGCAACGGCGACATCGATGTTTCGTGTTCGTTCCGGTCTATCTAGAACAGTGACTCTTCTCTTTGGGTTTAGATGGGTTAACTCTTTGGAGCATGGTGGGATTAAAAATGTCCCACCTTTTCGATGCACAGTAATGCATGGTGGAGCACCTTTATTTGTGTAAAACAGTTGGTAATACCATGAAAAAATGTTATAAATATGTTCGCCTGTGTTGGCAAGTTTCAACATGTCAATACAGGTTAGTATAGGTTTGTTTAATTTAAAACACAATAAAATTCCTGTGCAAAATCCTATGCCTCAAAGAGTTAAAACTGTCCCCACGTTTTGCTTAGCTTTTTCTGCAGGGTGCGATGTATTTTAATTCGCATGGAAAAGTTGAAGTTGTGGGTAGAATGAGACGAATTAGGATAATGTATTGTCAAGTGAACATAAAATTAACACTAGAACTACCGACAATCAAAGCGTACTTATTTGCACGGAAGAGATCACATTGGAAATTACATGAAAAAATACGGAATACATAAGAAATAAATCTTTATTTATACCTTCTACGGAAAATCATAGGAAATTTTGGAAGCTTCACCACAGTGAATTTATAAGGTTGCTATAAGTAATCATCAACCAGTCATTTTGACTGCTGTGGTAGTTCTAGTGTTAATAGCGGTTGTATCTCAACAACATTATTTTTCCAAATTACTAAACATCACATTGTTGGATTCCTATTGTTCCTTCCTATCAACTATCCTATCGCAACAGTCATCCGTCCAATAGTCATCCTATTCCAAACATTGTACTGCTTGAACCCTCACTTTCTACTGACTCATCCACGTCCTTTGACCGCTAACTCATCCGTACCCCTTGAACTCCAAATCTTCCTCATCCTATCTCATCCCTACCACTCTACTTTTCCTAACATTTAAAGGTACCAGATTCCAGATCACCAGCACTTAGAGTTCAGTCCACGACAGTCCCCGCTCGACCTCACTCTTAAGAATAAACTTTTTAAATAAACCTCGTGTTACGGTATTTCTTCTCACCGGGAATACAACAACATTAGTCTACCAAATCCTCAAATCAGTGGGTATCCTCACAATCAGATATGTATCATAATTTGAGACAGAAATTCGAATCTTCAAAAGAAATCTCACATTCGCTATTATCTCGCGACACAGAGATAAAAATCAGCGCATTGTCCATGCTCGTGGAATACCCTGCTGCGATGGTCAACTTAAATTAATGAGTACGTATCGAATTTGGTCCACGGTCATAATTATAGATAGCCCTTTACCGCAAGCTTTCCGCCTTGGTTCCGCCACGAGGACGGTCCCGCGCGTTTAATTGCAGCCACGATACGTGAATCGCGTTCTATCGGGCTCACAATGCTCGTCTAAATTAGACGCTCGCGGGCTATGCGCGCGATTTGAATTATAATACCGGGATCGGTGAATGGATGGGTTCCCGAGGGTCTCTGCCGAGATCCCTACGCCCTGCCGGGGATTCATCGAGCGCGAGTGCTTCGATTCGCTTTCCCTTTTTTCCCCGCCCCGTTGCGTCGATTGCCATGTCTCTCCTACCGTTTTTCGACTTACTTTTCAACCGCTCTTCGAGTCGAAAAAGGAAGTTCTTCGAGTTTTGGATGTCTTGAAAGATGGCAACAACGACATCTTATGCCGCGTCCACATTGAAAAGAACAATTGGCGAGCTGTTCGCTAACGGAAACCGCAGCATGTCCAGACTGGAGCTCGCGAACAGCTTGCGAACTGCTCACGAACAGTTACAAACTTGTTCGCTTTGAATTCATGGACAATTCGCTATTAACTTTTGCCACATACGGATGTCAATGTACAGACTTTAAAAATGTCATGCAAATAAATAGGAAGCCTCGAATTAATTAGAGTTCAGAGTTCAGAGTTTTTAGTTCAGAGTTCATAGTTCAGAGTTCAGAGTTCGTTATAAGATATAGTTCACAGTGCGTTATTAGATGTCGTTCTATTAGCTTGTAGTTTATGTAAAAAAACCCATCGGCCAATAAATAATTCCTACAGAACTCTGTCTGATTCGATAAATGTGCGGTCGGCAAAGTGTTGAAGCATTTTCACAAATTGTACGACGGAGAACGAATCGATCCCGTCCCTCGCAACTCATCGTCTACGGCTACTCGATTGACTTGCGACATCGAGAAAGTGGCCTGCACCTCTTCGAAGACACGATGGCTGCATGGGAAGGGGCGAGGAGCGGTTTATGTCAGCATTGGGCAATTAGGCAGGCCGCTCTTCCATTCGCCCCTTCATCTCGTTCGAAGCAGACGACCACAGGAAGGAGGCTTCTGTTAAGAGCGGCCAATCTCATTTCAGGCCCTGAAGTGCACTGGCTGCTGGGATTCTTCCTCCACTACGGGGGCGCGTCCTTTCTTTCCCACTGGGGATCGTTAAACGTCCCCTTTGAGCCTTTCCGTTAGCAAGAACCTCATACCGTGATGTTTGGTAATTCGTTAATAATTAATGGGACACCCTGTCCTATCTGAGGAACAGCGATTGTGAACGAGTGGATTTTTCTGGTTGACTTTGGTGTTTCTGAGAGGCAAGGGAGAGACAAGCTTTTTTTTTGGAAAATACAGTAGAATTTCCTTTATTTGAACATCCATTCTCAAATGTTGTATTATCCGAACAAGGTGTCATCTGATAGTAGCTTCTTTATTTTACAAGGTTATGGAGTTTAAGAGTGAAAACAATATAGGATATATAAATATTTAAATAAAGTGTAGATCTCCTTAATATTTGTTTTAATAAATGAAGCAAAGCTCGAAGAAAGTAAGTGCTCTATTATTCGAAAATTCTTTTGTCTGGACATTTTTGTTTCCCTATTAGTTCTTATATGAAAGGCTCTATTCTACTAATATTGTGCAGTGTCTCTTATAATTGTTTAATCTATAAAATTAACAGATTGATTTATTATATTGATGCATTGAACTTCATTAGACTTATTTATTTTTAATTTAAATACAATTTTATCGAAGTCAACTGTGAACTGAAAAATATTCTTCATGGCACCTCCTAAACTTACTAATTAATTCGTGCAGTTTATAATTGGTTATTATATCTTAACGAAATAAAAATTGTAATTTAAAAATTTTTTCCTATTATCAATTTACTATTATTAATTTAGGATTATAGAAGGGCCTTAACTCTTTGCAATCGAAAGATAACTCTTGGTAATGAATGATACCACTTTCATAAATTTCCAATTGCAATTAACCGTATTTCAAGATTTCAATATGTTAGAGATGTGCAATTCGATCGTCTGAGACCTCTGGTGTCGTGTTCTGTTTTATTTTCTCTGTATAATCGCTAACATAATAACTTGACAATTAACTAATATAGATCTACCATTACTATCTAGAAGAGTTTTGTAAGAATCGCTAACACAATATTACTTGTCCAAGTTAAAGGAATTGTAGCGTAAGTTACTTCAACCCTTAATCCTTGAAAACTTTCAAATATGAACAGTCGCCTTTCAACTTCAAAACGATTAACCCTTTGCACTCGAGAGGTGACAGTTAGTCGTTTAACGATATTAACTTCAAAAATTTTCAAATTTGAAATATTTACTATGATTCACGTATATTAAACTTAATTTAGTTTAGTTGAGCGATATACTCAAATTTACATATACAACTATTTAACCTCTGAGTTTGACTAATAAATAAACTAACTAAAGTCCAAAAATAATGTATAATTAATAAACGAACTAACTAGAGCCTGAAAATTTGCGAAACTATCATTTGGTGACCGTTAGTCGTTTAATGATACTAACTTCAAAAATTTTCAAATTCGAAATATTTACTATGATTCACGTATATTAAACTTCATTTATTTTAGTTGAGCGATATACTCAAATTTACATATACAACTATTTAATCTCTGACTTTGACTAATTAATAAACGAACTAACTAGAGCCTGAAAATTTGCGAAACTATCATTTGGTGACCGTTAGTCGTTTAATGATACTAACTTCAAAAATTTTCAAATTCAAAATATTTACTATGATTCACGTATATTAAACTTCATTTATTTTAGTTAAGTCGTATATTAAAATTTGCATATACGACTATTTAACGTCCGGGTCTAAAATAAAGTCCGAAAATTTGCGAAACTATCATACGCTAGGATTACGATGTCCCATGAGAGGGGACAGCCGAGTGCAAAGGGTTAAATGCAGGAATAAAATACTCTTAAAAATTCGAACGAAGTTCTGTTTCAGTTAACACGTTGAGTGCCACGCGATTTTATAAGGAAATCCCCGTCAGGTCACCCGCGTTAGTATCGTGGTACAGCAATGCGAAGCGCACTACCAGCAAATTAGAATTTACTCGATGCAAGTGTAAACATATTAGGGTCATTGTTTCTTATCATGGTGGAAGATATTTAAGTTTGGAAGGAAATACTTATATGGACATTCATCCAACACGTTTAGTTTTATATTATATTTTACAGTGTCAGTCACCGATTCCTGACGTGGCACTCAACGTGTTAAATCTATTGTATTTATAACTGGTAGAAAAAGAGATGTGGTAAGTTAAGCAGAAATAAATTTGTGACCTCATAAATTGAATACTTTATTAATCTATCGCTGAGACATTGTAGACACGGTGCTTATATTTGTTCACTTCGAATGTCTTGCACTCAGATATCTTACAATTCTTTATGAGATGAATAGAATATTCTTGGACGAAGTCTAAGTTTAAAATGGCAGTTAAGGGGTGTGAGGTTATTTAATATGCATACAAATGGTTCGGAGCTGTTGATTTCGTGTTGCGTTACGAATTTGTCTTGGCAGATGCATGGAAATTTCGTGAAACTTCATTTCATTCTCTTCAACTCCATTCGTAGGTAGTATACTCGTTTAAAGTTAAGTGCGTTGAACGAACTTAAAGTTACACTCCTGACAACTTCAAGAGCAGGTCTTAATAATACGTGAATTAAAACTACTTACAATTTAGCTTGTAATATTTGAGAAAATGAATTATACATAGAGATATAATATATATGGCATTGTTTTCGGGATTAATGAATATATTTATTGGGTTGGCAACTAAGTGATTGCTTAGTGATTTTTCATAAGAATGAAAATTCTAAATTTTTACTTGAAAGTAAATTAAGTAATTTATTAAATTAATTATATAAAAAGTAATTTATTAAATTAAGTATTGTCCGTTTTCGTCGATGACCATTTGCATATTTTTCAGACAGTATCATTATTCCATGTTCGTAAAACTTCTAATTTTTACCAGCAAAATACTGAATTAAATGAGATTTAAATCATCGGCGTGATTAAAAATTTTTATCGTTTAAGTAGTTCTGCTTGGAACGAAATAAATAAATAAAGCCTCCTTTCAAGACTTCATTCCCATATACGGCACACAATTTCATGTATGCCTTTTCAGAAGTAATACAATAAAATATGTCTGAAACGCACGTTTTGTTCTTCTATATTTTTAACGGGGATAAAAACGAACCTAAATAAATAATCGATAAAGCTACTTACTAATTAAAGGTGAAATTTCAAACGACAAGAAAACAATATAGGTGCTTTGAACACGTTGACAAAACGAAAGAATTTTGCTAAAACCAACTATCGACAAAATCCGCAATCATTTAATTGCCAACCCAATATTATAGTGTTGATGAGTGATAACAATTTTTAATTAATTTAAATAAATTTTAAATTTTAAATGCAAGGTCAATGAAATATCGTTACATAACAAAAAAAAACAGAAGAATTTGATTACAAATTTTCATAGTTAAACTTAAATATTGAAAAGAACCCTATTTCTTTGGATTAAATGTTAATACTAAGAAGAATATTTTGCAATGGACTCTACTTTTAACGTCTTGAACTCATTGACCATTGCGCGCTGAAAATAGTCATTCATTCAAGCAGTTAATTTTAACAACCTGATAATCTTCGAAGAATGCAGGTGCTGGCGCCTTCGCAAGAATTTTACCCTCGTTTGCAAGCGTATTACTTAACAGTCTTTTGTAAAAAAAAAACGATCGAGGAAATAAGTTCAATCAGGTACAAACAAATAAATTCATAAACCTGTATAATTACGGTCTTCGTATGGCTTATAAATTTCCAAATTCAAATAATTATCAATTAGGTTATCAAATTACTGTAATTTCTATTCAATCAAATCGTTATAATTATCCCTCAGCAAATAATAAAGTTCTACTTCAATTAACATAGAACATCAAACTGCTTCATTTAATATCCAATTACATAGCGAAACAAACTATTCCACGGTATAATCACTTCAGAATAACCTTTATCCTTAACATACTACTCCACAATCTCATTTGAATAACTTGATCAATCCTAATCCCTGTCTTAATCAAAGCCTTAGAGATAAAATAATTAAAACTTAGTAAGATTTAATAGCCCATAGTAAAACTTAATAATCATTAAGCTATTGCATTGTTCTCTTGTTAGGTTTCTTGTCTTGAGTATGCATTGATAATCTGGTCGTCTGACCTAGTAAAGTATAGATAAATAATCGAAAGAATTCATCACGAATTTTTAAGATTTGCAATTTTTAAACCAATGCTTTAAACCCAGCTTTTAAAAGCTGGGAAATCCAATGGATAAATTTAACCATGACTATACACAAAGTTTAAATGTCATGAACCTCAAAACGCTTGTAAATGTAGAGTCGTAGCTGACCTGGTATTTTTATTTAAAATTCTAGCAGGTTTTTTTCGGTGTCCAATTCTTCTTTTCTTCATTAATTTTTATGCCCCGTCGAGATCTGTAAGATTTGACAAAATTTTTCTTCCCAATAAATACACAATTCGATTATTTTCTGCGAACCCTATAAATAGTATACGTGTATTAACAAACAATTATTATTAGATTTTTCTATGCTATTAATTGCATTTTTTTTAAATTTATGTTTTTGATTTATATGTTTTCGATGCTCCTATACACTAACGGGTCAAATTCCCATTATTTATTAACCCTTTGCACTCGAGTGGCGCTGCTATGCGTCCAAAGTACAATACTTAATAGATTTTGTTGTATTCAATGCGAAAATAAATAAATTGGTGAAATTTTATCATTTGAATACGTTTGTCTCAGTATAAAATAATTTTAAGGTACCTATAAAATACTTCCCTAATATAGCCGAAATCGTTTCGAGTTGCTGATTCGATTTAGTGAAATGGCCTCGAGTGTAAAGGGTTAATAAATTTTGTATTATTATACAAAATATACTATATTTCTTTGTTTCTTTATTTCTTTAATAAGTCTTCACTTAACTTTAACACTGTTAACAAGTTTATCAAATAAATAAATAAATAAATGAAAAACGTAAATTACTACACCTCATGAACTGTTGATACCACGCAGCGGCCTAAAATTCTTATTTATTCGTGCTCGCATTAAACCACAGGCTCTTAAATCCCCCAGCGTTTCCCGATATTACGAGTGTAAAGGGTTAATAAATTTTGTATTATTATACAAAATATACTATATTTCTTTGTTTCTTTGTCTTTTTGTTTCTTTATTTCTTTAATAAGTCTTCACTTAACTTTAACACTGTTAACAAGTTTATTAAATAAATAAATCAATCAATGAAAAACGTAAATTACGACACCTCATGAACTGTTGATACCACGCAGCGGTCTAAAATTCTTATTTATTCGTGCTCGCATTAAACCGCAGGCTCTTAAATCCCCCAGCGTTTCCCGATATTACGAGTGTAAAGGGTTAATAAATTTTGCATTATTATACAAAATATACTATATTTCTTTGTTTCTTTATTTCTTTAATAAGTCTTCACTTAACTTTAACACTATTAACAAGTTTATTAAATAAATAAATAAATAAATGAAAAACGTAAATTACGACACCTCATGAACTGTTGATACCACGCAGCGGCCTAAAATTCTTATTTATTCGTGCTCGCATTAAACCGCAGGCTCTTAAATCCCCCCAGCGTTTCCCGATATCACCGTACGCGTATAAAAATTCAGCCCCCCGGTGTTCCCATAAAAATTCTTTCCCCGTCATCGCGGCCGTAAGAAACGTCGTAATCGGACAGCTGAAATTCCGAAAGCATCCCGGGAACGTTTACGAGCGTTTGTCTTCTTTCATTCTGCAGCCGTTCAACTGCAAAATGCAATACGTTTGTTCGCCTCCCCTCTGCCTCTTTTTTTTCTTCCTCGTCTCCTCCCCTCTTCATCCTCCTCCTCTCATCTTCGTCGGGCGCGTTACGTGTTTGATGATAGAAACATCGGCGTTTCCGCTCGCTCGAGCTCGATATCTTCGTTCCAGACGATGCGCAGACCCCGTTGGAGAACGCCCTTCGAGAAAGTTTTTCTCTTTCGGTAATCGCGCGCCCGCGCCCGTAAATCATCGCGAAAGGGGGACACGACTCGACTCTCGAAAACGCGACGGTGAAGCAAGCAGCTTTCCAGGTCCACGCGACGGAAAATCAGCAAAAGGGCATTTCCGGCCTCTCGATTCGGCCCCTACCGACGAATTAACAGGGATTTAACCCTTTGCACTCCAAAGGGTGACTGTTAGTCGTATAATGATACTAATTTGAAAAATTTTCAAATTCGACGTATTTACTGAGATTCGCTTATATTAAACGTCATTTAGTTTAGTTAAGCGATATACTGAAATTTACATATA
>JAOPTO010001273.1:0-28983 GCA_033822845.1 Tetrapedia diversipes
AAAGTTAAAAACTAAACAATTGCTCGACGTTTACCTCAAAAGTGAAAAATTAAAGAAACAAAGAGAACACGATGTTATAACATTATAAATTGAATTAATTAACTGTTTTATAGATTACAGTTTTTAAATAGATACTAAATTGTTCGATTAGGTATGTTAGAGCTTATAAACTGTCAGTTTGTTACGCTTAACACATTGCTATCTATTTCAGTTCACCTTGCATAGTAAACTGCATTCCCTTTTTTTGTTTCCTGGTATTGTTCCAACTTCAGTTTCAAATTTCATATTATTAACTCTCGTGGTACAGACTTTATTAGAAGTTACTTTAAAAATATGTTGAAAAGGTCTACTTAACCCTTTGAAGCTGGCTACTGTCAGACAAATTTTATAGAAAGCCAAATTTTACGATAACAAGTTTAGCATTAATAAAAAATGTTAAATTGTTTTTCTATTAATATGAATGAAAAAAGACTTCAGGTATCAAATTATTATTTTCAAAAAATAATACACATTTAATATTGAAAAATTGAGTCGTCTTCACCAAGAAAGTAATCGAAATAGTTTAAAGAATGATAATTGAACGTAACGACTATAATTATAACAGGAATAACCTTATATTCATAAAATATGAATTGAATTATACAATTTAGATTACCATACGTAAATGTATAGACTATACAAGATGTAGAGATTGTCATCAAATGGTTAAGTAAAAATCTGTTTAACAATAAAGTAGAATAAAGAATTATTTTACCAGCAATTAAAGTAATTTCTTCTATATAAATACCTAGCTACTTTACTTCTAACCTCAGCTATTTAAAGCAACCAAAGGGAAACAAGAAAGCTAAAACCATAATTTATTTCTCACATTTGCAATAAAACAGATCAAAACAGTCTCGAAACTACCCGGCCTCTAATCAAAGGACCGAACCGTTCGAAGGGGCGTCCCCTATTGCTTTCGAAAAAAGAAATATCGACAATTTCAATTCCCGGATTCGCGATCAAAGAAATACTCTCATCGATGGGGTCGCGAAGCTTTGATGTCGTCCACGTGCAGTGCGACAATTTCGCAGTTAGCCCGCGAGCCTCGCTGATTCCAACGATGACAAGAGTTATTTTCTGTCTGACAGGTGTCGGTGGAGTGTCGATCGCTTTTTTCAAAGTTCGCTACGCGAGCCAGAGCCAATTGAACAGAAGCGACGTGTAACGTGCAGGATCGAATACGCGGGACACGTTATTTTGCGTATAAAAAAAAAAGAAAAACGCGCAGATAGTGTTGCAACAACAACCAAAAACCTGCGATCCCCGACGAACGAACGATCAATCGATAGGTTCGATGATCGATGATCTTCGAAAAGATGGTAGATCACTGCCAGTACTTCCCTATTTTTTTTTTTTTTTTGAGAAAAACATCATGTTACGAGACATCTTCAAACAAAGATTTAGACTCTTAGAATGATTTCTACCTTGTCGTGCTACGTCTGGGTCTGTCTGAACCCAAAACTAGAAGCTAGACTTGATTGTACCTTGCAAAATACACCCCCCGATCAGCATTTAGTGTTCAATTTCAAAAACAGAAGACTTATTCGATTTGCTTAACCCTTTGCACTCCGTTGTCTCCTCTCAGGGGACATTAGAATTTATCAGTGATTCCGGGGAATCAACTTATCCCAGCGCAACCTTTTCAGAAATATATGTTTCTGTGAAAGTTTCTGCTAAAACGGCACAAGATATCAAATCAAAATATGGCACAGTTACCAAGATATATAAAAAAAAAATAGTGATTTTGAGGAACCGAGGATACGTCCATCCAACACATCCGAAATGACGCGGAGTGCAAAGGGTTAAGAATGTCACGTGGATTAGATTTCTTATACTTCTTATTATTGTTATCTTTGTTATTTATTACAATTGTTTCATTTCATATTTTTATATAGACAAATCTTGCAATTTTTTCTTGATAACGCGTGCGAGAAAATAATCGAAGTGTATAGATGAGACATTTACTCGTAGTAGTCAGTGAGAGCGAGCAGAACGATGAAATTTCAACCTTTGGAGGAGGATTAACTTTTATTTAGAAATGTATAAAAGAACCATAACGACAATAATGGTAATAATGACAGATTTGTTGTTTAAAATATTTATACAGGTAAGGTCAAGCTATGGGTCCGTTTGGACCCTGACGTGGTGTTCGAGCGATTGCCTAAGTCACCAGCACTGCAAGTGTTAATGAGTATGAATTTTTGTGCGCTTATGGAGAATTAAAACGTACAGGAATGTTCAAAGTGAACATAATATGCAAATGCTCGTGTATGCAAAACATCTCATGTAAAGTATATGTTATTGTATTCCGAGTGTGAAACAATTCGCTATTTAAGTACCGCTTCTTCGATTGCGTTTATGATAATATGAATTTGCATAGTCCAGTTATTAAAGTAGAACAAGGAACAGTGATTATAGTCGCAGTGCGGCTTTTAAGTGCGAACGTAAACACATGTTAATGAAGCCATAATTCTTAAACTCAGAGGTCACTGCTGGACAGAAGTAAGAATTACTACTTACAATGTTCCTACAAACCCATTTCTTCAAAAACAATTACAGAAAAAGAGTAACATGTCCATATTAGATCCACAAATCAAATTGATCTAACAGAATAAATTCGACAGTATAAGTGAAGTACACTTTTTTTCATTTTTTAAGTGCAGCTTTGGTTGTCAAGATGATAGTGCACCAAGAATTAAACACTTTTAGGGGAAAAGTTAACACCAAAGCAACCATAAGACAATCACAGTTTTCACGATTTCTACCTCCTTCGTCCTCCATCCATTATTATAGGAAATTTCTACTTTTATTTTATTTACTAGAGTGAGATGATAGGGCTCAGGTGTGAATAAAATAAAGGGAAGCGATTAGAATATTAATATATGTATTTAAAATAGTTTAATGATAATAACTTAAACGACTTTACAACTTAGCAACTTCTACGTTCTTACTTTCTTCAAAATAAAACTCTTTCTGTTTTCACAGTCAAACTCTTTCTGCCATGCGCTCGCATTCTCCCCGTCATATATTCTTCCAAACACTCAGTTCCTTTATTTCTAATTATTAACCATTCTCACTCGATGCATTTGGTCACGTTCACCAAAAATTCTTCAGTCGCTCAGTTTTCTCAAGTGCTCATCTTTCACGCCTCAGAAACACTCTAGTCCAAAGATTCTACGTTTACACAGCTATCGCTCAACTCAAGCATTCTTCACACTTCCCCAGAATCGTATCCACTCAATCGCATTCCTACATATACATAGTGAAATGAAAATGAGTGCAAGAATTGAAGGTGAGAAAAGTGTTTCAGATGTGGTGGACATTTTTCGGTGGTGTTTACAGCACTATTGGAACGAATTACACAAGGTTAGACGAAGCTGAAGGGGAAAGAATTGGAAAATATCGGGCTTTTGATATTCTTCAGAATATTGAATAAGTGGAATCTGTTTGGAGAGGTTAATTTTGACGATGTTTGAAGTTTTTATTGGAAAAGTTGACAGTATAAAAATTTTGTTACGAATCAAAATTCCTCAGTCGCAACGTTTTCTCAAGTACTCATCTTTCGCGCCTCAGAAACACTCTAGTCCAAATGTTCACACGGTTATCGTTAAATTCAAGCATTCTTCACACTTCCCCAGAATCGTATCCACTCAATCGCATTCCTACATATACATAGTGAAATGGAAATGAATGCAAGAATTGAAGGTGAGAAACGTGTTTCAGATGTGGTGGGCATTTTTCTGTGGTGTTTACAGCACTTTTGGAACAAACTACACGAAGTTAAACGAAGCTGAAGGGGAAAGAATTGGAAAATATCAGACCTTTAATATTCTTCAGAATATTGAACAAGTGGAATCTGTTCAGAGAGGTTAATTTTGATGATATCTGAAGTTTTGTAGGATATGCGATCGAGTGGATGCGAGTTTGGGAAAGTCTGAAGAGTACTTGAGTTGGGCGATTGTCGTGTGAACCCAGAATGTTTGGGCTCGAATGTTTCTAAGGGGTGAAAGATGAGCACTTGAGAAAACGTTGCGACTGAGAAATTCTGGGTGGTCATGGCCGAGTGCATCGAGTGAGAAAAGGTTGATAATTAGAATGAAAGGAAACGAGTGTTTGGAAGAATATATGACGGAGAAAATACGAGCGCGTGGCAGAAAGTGTTTGACTAACGTAGAAGAAAGGTTGTGACTGTGAACGTAGAAAGAGTGTGATTCTGAACGTTGAAGTTGCTAAGTTGTAAAGTTGTTTAAGTTGTTACTGTCAAATTGTTTTAAATATACATTGATTAATATTCTAATCACTTCACTTTTACTTATTCACACCTAAGTCCCATCTTTTACTCTACTAAAATCATTAAAATAGAATTTTCCTACAGTTTTTATTGGAAAAGTTGTCAGCACGAAAACTTCATTACGAATCAAAATTCCTTAGTTGCGTACGTTTTCACAAGTGCTCACCTTCCGCGTCTCAGGAACACTGTGGTCAAAATATTCTACGTTCACACGGCTATCGCTGAACTCGAGCACTCTTTACATTTTCCTAAACTCGCGTCCACTCGATCGCATTCCTACATTATATACCACGGATCCAGAAACACGAAAATTCATTTGAGGGCGTAAAAGATCGCGCGAATATCGACCCGATCGAGGCAGGTCTCGCCCGGCAGTCTAGTATGAAAGGAAGTTGTTTATCTGGACGATTTAATTAAGCCCGGCGCTAATTCGATGTACGTGTCCCGAGCAACTAACGAATTACGGTCGCATCTGCGCACCGGATTAGTAGGCACGACGTGCGCACCGTTCCCACTGACTAAGAAGCGTGTATCGTGTGCATGAATATGCTAGTAATTAACCGCAATTGTACAGACAACCCTCAAAACGCACCACTCGTGCCACTCGCGGCGCTTTATCCGCCCGCCGACGCTTCTCTGCCACCCTATTTCGGATTTTATCCCCCTCGTCCACCGTTGCTTAACCCGGCAACGTTCGTTTCTCACGAGCGAACGAACTGGGACAAAAGAACGGTTTAGATAACTGTTAATCGTGTTGTGGCAGTTCGTTGCCACCATAGAAACCTTGCCCAACGTATTTTCTATTAGTTGTGCAAATTAACCCCTAAGCTACTGTGGGCGCCTATAAATTTTGCGTTTGTGGCACTGAGAGTGCCTATAGACGCTTGTCCCATTGCGGTCGCCTGAGACTGAGGGCGCCTAAAGGCGCCTTACGTCACTGCGCTACAAGCCACCCACAGTAACGACGTCAACTGTTGCGTTTATATAGGTATTTATCTTAAAGCAGTGTGAACAGATATGTTGCGATCTACTGATTTTTATTAGTAAACTATTAAATTAGTGAACAAATAATGTATATCTGTATAAGTGGCTTTTCTTTATTTTTCCTATTGGTTACTACCAAAATTGGTTTTTTCTTAAAAAAGTTTGTTTCATATCGAAAAAGTAGTTAAATGACATTTCTCATAAAATGTCATAATTTCTGAAGTAAGACAGTATAAAGTATCAATATAATCATAAAAATGTTATTTAACGAATTAAAAAAAAAAACTCACTTTTTGGGGCTTGTTGGATGTTTGGAAAGTTACTGCTCAAAGGGTTAACAATAAAAATACGATGAAATACAACATAAAAGGAATAAACACACTGAAAGTCGTTCTGCGACACACTCTAACTTTCTCTCTCTCTCTCTCTCTCTCAATCTCTATATCAAAATTTCTCAGTCGCTCACAAGGAGAGTGCAAGCCCTTCGGGTCACCGATTTAGTTGAAACCTTGCACACTTGTAGATCTAGTCATTCTGTTCACGAAAATATAGCACTATAGGGGCAAACACTCAATATTTTTCGAGATAATTATGATTAAAGTTTTATTATTATGGTAAGTATAATTCTATAATTCTATTCAAAGTGTTTATCAAGTAATAAAATGGTTTACCGGGAACGTACAAGGATTTGTGTGCCGCGGACTTCAAGTTCAAATCCGTGAGGACACTTTACTAACTTTTTTCTTTCTTTTTTCAATGTATCTTTTTTATTTTCTGTTCATTTTTTGTTCGCGGAAACATGTCGAATTTTAAATAAATTGTAAATAAAATGTCTTACTAAAAAACTTCAATCTTATTTGATACAGAAAAAACAAAAATATGAAACCTTTCGCTCGTTGAGGCTCATTGAATTGAAGTTTTTTAGTAAGACACTTTATTTACAATTTATTTAAAATTCGACATGTTTCCGCAAACAAAAAATGAACAGAAAATAAAAAAGATACATTCAAAAAAGAAAGAAAAAAAAATTAGTAAGTCCTCATGGATTTGAACTTGAGTCCGCGGCATACAAATCCTTGTACATTTCCGGTAAACCATTTTATTACTTGATAAACACTTTAAATAGAATTGTACTTATCGTAATAATAAAACTTTAATCATAATTATCTCGAAAAATATTAAGTGTTTGCCCCTATAGTGCTATAATTTCGTGAACAGAATGACTAGATCTACAAGTGTGCAAGGTTTCAACTAAATCGGTGACCCGAAGGGCTTGCACTCTCCTTGTTAGCTAGCAGGCCCCTGCCTTAGACACAGGGATAGGAAGGGACTAGGGATTGCAATACCGGACCAAAAATTCAATACCGGTATTCGGTATTCTTTAGATCTTAATACCGGAATACTGGTTTTAACATCGGTAGTAGGAATTTTAGAAAAAGAAAGAAAACAAAGATGTTTCTTTGTTTTATTTGCTAATTTTATTAGAGAGAGTAAATATCACAAAAAATTATTTGCAACTTATAAATTATAACAGTATATAAAGAATCAAAAAGAAGTAAAGGAACATCTTATTTATTTAAATCACACCCTGTCAACAAAATCTATTTATTTAAATCACAAGAAAGTGTAAATATCAGTATTCAGTCTGTGTTACTATTACAAATTTGTGAAATGTGATCTTAAAAAACATAATGCATCAATTGTTACATCTAAGAACGCCTACAATAGTAAAGGGTTTATAAATTTTGAGTATGCAATAAATCTGAAAAATATTTTGAACCCAAAAATATGATATATAAATACAATGTGAATAATAGACTCATCAATTTAAAAAATATCGAAATTTTTCGAAATATTGCGCACTTTCTTTACAACTACAACCTTGTTTTCACAGATACGAATATCAGACTACGCGAATCCTGGGCGTGTGCAGTATCACTCTGATCTCTAATAGAACAGTTTTGGCCCATTTCCTTAAATGATTTACATATTGTATCATTTCCCTATACTATACAATGCAACTTTGTATTCAGAGTCTAATTAATTTCGCCCATTAGGAAGACATAAAAACAAAAACGTATACTATTTTTCTATGTTGGCCACCTCTGAACATATAATAAAGACAATTTAAAAAATTTATAATAAATACCGAAAAAACGGTACTTAAACTTGTGAATACCGGTATTACAAAATTGTACAAATGGCTCAAATATACCGGGATACCTAATACCTTTTTTTTTTTAAATATGAATGTTTATTACAGCCTTTAAGATACACTTACATATACAAAAGAATCATTTGATCTCCAACAGTCAAAGAGATATCGCTTTTACAATGAGTTTTTACTTATTAGACTAACAAATTTAATATAAACATACGTAGCCATACAAATTTACATATATATATATATTTCTTTTTAAATTTACATATATCAACTTCTTTTGGTTGATTTTTAAGACGGTTACCTAGGATAACTTTTCTTGCTCAGTTTCTTAGTAATTTATGTTATGTCCAGAAAAAGGTCGTCAAAACTGGAGACTACATTTTCTTTATTATTTTTTGTTTATTTGGTATAGGATAGGGAGCGGGGGAAGGAATAGGAGTTACAATTTATATACAATATGTACAATATATACAATTATTAGAAGAAAAAAAAAAAGAAATTTTATAATTAACGAATTTGTTTTGCTTATTCTTTGGTTAACCACCAATACTTTTTCGTGTCATATCTGTGTTTGTCTTTTATGTCTTTTTTAGGAATTGCTTTACTAAATCTCCAATTTGGGTTGAAATTTGTTGCATTTAAATTAGGCTCGTTTAAAATGGTTTTGTTTCGGATTTTTCAGTTGATGTGGTATATTATTGGTAAAATATACCGGGATACCTAATACCGATATTGCAATCCCTAGAAAGGACAGGTCAGAACTCGTATATACAGGGTGTTCAGACAGCCCTGGGCTTAAATTGAAAGAGTAACTCCCTGAGACATTCTAAGACGAAAATCAAGAGTAACGATTTTGCGTTTGAGGCTTTGTTTACGAGTTATAACTAGTTAAAGATATCGTTTAATCCGGACCGTTCGACTCTTGAGCATCACTGTGGACTCAGCGACGTTACCGACCGAGTTGCCTCGGTTACCCGCTCTCAAGAGTCGAACGGTCCGGATTAAACGATATCTTTAACTAGTTATAACTCGTAAACAAAGCCTCAAACGCAAAATCGTTACTCTTGATTTTCGTCTTAGAATGTCTCAGGGAGTTACTCTTTCAATTTAAGCCCAGGACTGTCCGAACACCCTGTATAGGAACCGAGGTGGATTCGAGCACTTGCGAGAAAGGTGGTCGCTAAATCTCTCCTAGTGGCGAGGGGAGGAAAAACAAACTCCTTTGATTTCCATTGTTATGAAGTTCGATTCGCTGTCGTAGGCAAAATGTACGTTTTTGTAAAAGGAATTTTCCATCTTTTTCGATTATTAATCACTTGTAAAGTATGTTATAATTATACCCTGGATTTTGTTTTGATATTCTGTTACGAAATATGCAATGAAATGTTAGCTACTATAATAAATATTACGTAAAGCTCTAGCTAGGCTCAGAGAATAGTTGTTCACTTTCCAGTGTCAATCTGAAATCAATAAAGGGATTAGCGGTGAATTCGTCGTATACATATAATTATAAACGTTATCAAATAGTTGGTAGCTGAATTTGCTATCTTTCTATTTACTTTGCAATTTATTAAAAAATCAAGCAATGCAAATTATAATGAAATGTGTATATAGCGATACCTAAGGAACAGGAAGTTAGTAGATTTCCGTTAATAGAACCATACAAAATTAATGTACTATGCAGAATGTTAATTATGCGACCAATTGATGTTCCTTTATGATGTTTGTAAGTACGTTAATTAGGTTCGTAAAATTGTTATGCATACAATAATAATTTTCATACTACGATTAATTTCACGGAAACCATTAAATATCGAAATGAGTTAATTGCTACTTCTACGGGAATGCATAATTATTAAAATATACTGACTGCATCGAATTAATTTCATACACCGTGTTCCATGTTGTAATTTTCTTAAAAATTGGTATGTGATTTTTTATAGTAATTTTAGTAATTTTAGTAGACACGCTTTTCATATAGAGTGGAATAAAATGACGGGAAAAAACGATATTTACACCAGAACTACCAGAGCAAACAAAATAACGGATTGATGATTATTTATAGCAACCTTATAAATTCAGTTTACCAAGCTTCCGAAATTTACTATGATTTTCTGCAGAAGGTATAAATAAAGATTTGTTTTCTGTGCATTCGATATTTTTTCATGTAATTTTCAATTTCATCTCTTTCATGCAAATAAGTGCACTATAATCGTCGGTAGTTTTAGTGTTAAGCTTTTAAAAAAGTCGTAGTAAAAGCTTCGAGTGTTCAAATTCACTGCGATTTTGTTTACAAGAAAAACTTTTCTATCGAATCAGAACCATCTGGAATGTTTCAAATTCATGTTAGAATATTTTGAAATAATGGTGATTTTTACTAAAAATCGTAATGTTACACTACCTGCTTTCGATTTCTTTATAAAAATACGCTGACGTTAACGCACAAATTAATATGTATGGCATAAACATTGAGATACCCAAGAAATTTTATGACCTACAGTGTGTAACGAAAATATTCGGACATTTCAATATACATAGATTTATTTCTTTATATCTTAATTGTTTATGCATGAGGTGGTAAGTGCGTTGAAATAACAAAATATAATAACAAGAACAATAATGATTTATTCAACGAAACAAAAGAACAGGTAACAATATGAATAACAAGATATAAATGAATAGGCCTGACGCTTATTGGAAAACTGAGGACGTACTTTTCTGTGTCTCCCAAAAAATGGTCATTATATACTGTAGCCCCCCGCCAAGGGCTGGCTGTACTTTCGGTGGAGGTGGTAGCACCCTGGAAATTGTCGAAGGAAACCTGGGACTCCGCGCGGACAAAAATGGTCGCCCGCTCGGACCCTCGGTGTTCGAGGCCCAGGTAAACTGAAGTGGTAAAAAATGGTTTATTGGTCGGCTGTAGGCATTTCCCTACAACCGTTTTAATTACTATTATTTTCTTCGACGCTTTCCAGGGTACCGCCACATGCATAAAATCAATTTATTTTTGTTTCGTGTGATAAACCATTTATTACTGTTACAAAATATACACAGTTTTTAAAACAATTTTATAAACATTGTATTCTAATTAACAATAACTAAAAATGACCGAATATTTTCGTTACACACTGTACATGTATACGTCATGACCAAGGTCTGTCTATAGCGAAAATGATTGCTTTACAATGCAAGGAAGAATCAACCGTCTGATTTGTCGTAGGAGTACTCTACTACCACTGATATCAGCCAGTAGTATAACCGTTACATAGCCGAATGAGTGAGGTTAGCTTCAGCACATTCCACTTCAGTCGAATGATTGAATGTTGTTTCTTGAGATAATTTAGATTAACATTTAATATTTATTTATTAACGGGATAAGCCCATTATGTTATAAAAATTATTAGTATATCGATTAAATAGAGATATTTACACTTAATATTCTGAGAATTTTGTGCTTGAAAATGTCATTAGTGTTGAAGAAATTAATTTGACGAATATCTATCATAGGAGAAATCATAATTAAACTGGGTGTATAAAACGGATATATTTATTTAACTAATAATAGTTATTGTTAAATATTTACCTTGGAAGCTTATATTAAGTAATTTCATAAGTAATACGGGATTTTTCTGCTTTCGGTGAAATATAAAAATTTGTTTATAAGTACTAAGTGAAATATGAAAGATAATGATCATTGTACTATAAATAAATGAAATTCAATAAATGGAATTCGTGAGAAACGTTATACATACCAAGCATGATTATTTCAATAATAATTTTTAATTTTGAAATCGAAGGTCTTAAGAACGTAATAACAATTTTTGTTTAAGTTAGCGAAAATTGCAAGGAGTTTATATGACACTATGAGTAAATAATTGTATCTGAAAATCTTGTGTAGATTATACTTTTATGAAATTCCGTTGCTTTGAATTTCAATTGTATATTCAATAAGGGACGAGAATGTGGTGCATGAAGTTTTAGGTGGACATTTGTTGTAGTCAGTTCGTTGGGGCACTTTGAAGGTGCGGTATGGGTCATTTGAATTCCATAGTACCTGTTGAGGATTAAAATCGCTTTGTACCAAAACATCGTGAAACTGAAATTGTTTCAGACGATTTACAATGTAAATGCACACACAAAACATATTCGAAGTGGCTACCATACCCAAATACCGTTGCTTTTAGACAGAAGTTTATGAAGTGCAAGTTGTAATGCTTCAAAAATTATAGAGATATATCAATCGAAGTTTTCTGAGTCCCGTGAAAATAATTGTTGTCGAATTTGTCTCCTTATTGTCCATTCGTTGTCCATTTGTAAAATTGTAATAACTTACTCATCTTTTTACATGTTTCTTCCAAGACCAAGGATTATCGTAACATGTTCTGCACTTTGAAGCTTAAAATTAACCTATGTGTTATAAAGAGCCTGTGAAAAACTAAGAAATGCTATATCAAGATGAGTGGAACCAATTCTGAGACGTTCAAATAATTACATTAAATGTTGCAAACTGCATGTTGTTTCTTTGTTTTAACCCTTAACGAACGAATACCGCCATACTCGCGACATTATAAATGTGCCCATAATTATGAAAGTGGTCTAAGTCAAAATTAAAAAAAAATGAGTTTATCAGTTATTTCACACTACATTATTTTAAACTAAATTAATTCAATGTAATTTTTACAATATCGTCAAAAATGAATCATTAGATAGTGGTTGTAATTTCAACATTATATGGAATTCATTTAGTGTTAATTATGAAAGTGGTCTAAGTCAAAAATTTAAAGAAATTATATGAACATAACTTTAAAATGACGCGTTGCCCTCTTTGACGAGTTTCTGAACTACACAATAAACCGACAAATGACAATCAAACAATAACAGAAACGACAATACTTTTCGGTCTGCCTAACAATATATGGAATTCATTTAGTTCTATTTTGAAAGTACATTAATTCAGTTAGGCTCTTTCGAACTAATTATTGGCGGAAAAATAATTTCTTCCAGTAACGGAAGGAAAACATAAAGATATTATGTGTTTACTATTGTACATCCCTCTAGCTTTTCAAGAACATTTCAAGAATCTAAAAACTCATAATGATAAAAGCCTAAAATGATAAAAATGGATTATTTTTAAAAAATAATTAATAAACGTTCATGAATTATTTCATTAAAATTATTATTTCTAATAAAACACGTAGTTTTTTATTGCTTTAAGCCATTCATAGGACATTCAGTTAATTTTGAAAATGGTCTAAGTCAATTTAAAGTTTAAAAATAACATTTTCATATGAAATTCACACAAAATTTCATATTCATAGTAAACTTTCATTAATCAAGAATAATAAAATTATAAATTAAAATGTTGCATAATATAAAAATATTTTTTAATTTATTCGAATGCAATTCATTAAATATCTCGAAACAAGAAATGTATGACTTAGACCACTTTCATAATTATGGGCACAAATATTCTAAAGAAATCGAATGCCGCCATACACGCGGCATGACGTGATATTTTAGGAAATCAGTTAGGTTTGGCCTTAATTATACATGCAACAATTAAGGGCGATCGGCAATTGTTTCTTATCGTACTCTGAAGCGCATTCCTCTCATTCCTCTCCGAGGATTGACCGAAAATACATCGTTTTATATACGGCCAATAAAGTTTGTTATCGTCATTTTCGGAGCACTATCTGTTAGAAGAAAGAGAAACGAAGTCGTGCATACATGCGTGCTATTTTTATTTTTTCTATCCATATTTTGTTGAGGAAAACGACAATGTTAAAAATATATATAAACTTATTTATTTGATGTAACAATTTTCTGATCCCATTCACACGTCCTATTCTCAATCAATCTCTAAACAAAAGGTATACACTCACGATTCTCATTTAACTTTTTTCATTCTCTACTCCATTCACTCATATTTTCATCCTTCTTGTTTTTCCATACATTGCTTCTCATTCTAATTTCTTGACCGTTCATTCTAGAATCTCTTTCACACAAACAAACATACACACGTCAATAAATTAGCAATCACCCTCACATATTTTAAGCCTTATAAAATATGGCAAAAAAAGTACCACACCCAAAAAAAATATAAGTAATTTTGTATAAATATATCGTTAATCTATAAAAAATAAATTTATAAATGTATACAAATCTATACATTACATACACGCATCTATTTGTTTATTTCAATTCCTATTATTTTTCGGAAATTTTCACTTCAGTATTCTTTTGTATGGACATATCTGCTCATATACTACCTATTATTACTGTAAATTTTCATGAAATACAATAAAGCGATATTAATTATGCACTTTTTCTCGCTCTGGAAATGAAGCACTTAATTTCCGAAAAATCCGTCGATCTACTGGTCATAGTAATAGAAAAATGCGCTCGTTCGTTAAGGGTTAAGTTTATAATTTATCCCACAAAAATAAAATACAGGAGGAAATACTTGTATCATTTGCAGATTACAAAACAAAACCCTATTACCTTTTTACATAGAATACCAGATAAAAATAATTTCTGAAAATATTACTCATTGTGTAGGGCATTATAAATTATATTTTCTTTAAATTGAAATATCTTGTTCTTTGAAGTACACCATATTATCTTCATGAATGTAAAATGAATAGGATAATTCTGAAGTCTTTTACCTGATACGCAGGATCATTGAATTGAAACGGAAGAAAATAGCTGGCGAGAAACCTTAATCGATTCGAATTTAGTGACAGGTTTATTGAATTGAATAAACTTTGTCTTGTTCCAGCAACGGAGGACAAATTCGATCTTCTGTATAGAAAGAAAACTATAGACGATAAGGATGGGGTGGAGATAACGTGCATGGCGGAGGGGCTGTACCCACAACCCACCCTGGATATATATATCGAGTAAGTACTCCAACAAGCTTCTCAACCACTCAACCACGTACTACAGCAAACTACTTTTAGATCTTGATAAGAGTGAACTTCTTCCTCACTGTTAACAAACTATTCCTAATTTACAGTTACTTTAGATATTCATTTATTTCATACTGAAGTGCCTGAAAAATTTGTGATATCTTTTAACATTAAACGTACCGGCACTTTAGACATACCTATTCTTACCATAAGGGGTCTATTGGGAATGGGGTTTTATATTTATAAATGAAATAAACTCTTATTGTAAAATAATACTTTGATACTTTATTATTACTTCTACGTAACACGAGTGTCGAATTATACGGGCCCATGTGGCCAATGTACCTGGAACGTTTAGGAGACACCCAGGGATGGCCAAGGGTCTTGGGGAAGGTTAGGGCTGCGCCAGCCGAGCCCCCCTTGTTGTATGAGTATTAAATAGGCAACAATAAAGAATGGAGCAGTCTCGAGAGCGATACCAACGGCTCCGGTCGCTCTAACCCGAAAGCGCAGCACCAGAGTTTTTTTATTCCCCGATCTCATCCCTTCTATCTTTAACAACGAGGTAGGGCAATTCTGACCGTACCTAACGAGCGTTGTCACAAGACTAGCAGAATGCAGTGGTCGAAATTCTTACAACCCCGTCCGGATCCTTCAGCCCCTTTGTTCTGTTTCTCAATATTTTCGTATTTTCTAAAATGCCAGATGTGGCTTAGCTTCTTGGAAGAAGCCTTTGAGAAAATACGTTAAAAGAAAGCTGGTTTATGGTTAATTTTTTCTTCGTAGTATTTCTGTGTTCAATTTCTAACAGGGTCGTTTGGCCCCTTATGAGATAAACGTTGATTTTTAGAAAGAAATTCTTAATTTATTAAAGAAAATATTTCGCAACATTTTTGTAGGCTCTGATCTTTACCCTCTGACTCTGAATATATTTTATTTATACATATAGGGAATTAATGAGTTTGCAAGTTAAAGAATACAGCAAATTTATTATAACACCTGAAACCACTGTTTTGCCTATTAATTGTAACAGGATTTTAAAGCTTTCTGTTAAATGTCAAAGAAAGTAGTACTTTGTTTCCACCTATGACTTAATAACAAAATGGAACACACCATAATTTAATAGCAAAAGCCTTTTCATATACCTGTGTATGTAGCAAAAATCTGTTTATCATTTGTGCCTGAAACTTCTCAATGATGACAATGATAAAACCAAGAGCTTTCTAGCACCATTATCTGTAATCATAATTCGGAAACGTATGTACAAAGCGTGTACAGAGACGTAACAAAACTTAAGCTGTATTAAATAAACGTTGTTATTATTCTAAATGTTCATTACAGTGTGTAATGTATAAGGTAAAATACATAATTATAAGATAAAAAACATAATACCTCAGAGAACATTAACTAATATCTGTCCCAGAAAATTTGTTAAATCGTATCTTTAATAATTTTTAATATTTAAAATTAGCAACACTTAACCCTTTATAGTTATATCATAGTTTCGCAAATTTTCAGAGTTTAGTTAGTTTGTTTATTAGCCAGACTCAAAGGTTAAATATTATAGTCATATATGTAAATTTTAGTGTATCACTTAACTGAACTAAATGACGTTTAATATAGGCGAATCTTAGTAAATATTTTGAATTTGAGAATTTTTGAAGCTGGTACCATTAGACAACTCACAGTCACCTCTCGAGTGCAAAGGGTTAAAGTTTTGAATTTTAGCAATTCCTGTTGATTGAAACATTGCAATCGTGAATGTTAGTAATTTCCTGACATATGAATTACAGTTAAACCTTCTAATTATCAATGAACAAACAGTTCTAACTAACAGTGTCCACAACGAAGCTTCGATTCCTTGTCAATCCAGGTGAAAATCGTACAAAGTAAAATCATAACTTGAAAATTCTTCAAGGATATTAATTCTGTCCTTCTGTCAAACCGTATCCCTCTCAATAAGACGTGTGTACAAACATTATTCTATGCGATCGTAAGTTTCACTACTGCTGTTTAATACTTGTCCTAGAAAATTTGTTAAATCATGCCTTTAATTATTTTTAATATTTAAAATTTTGAATTTTTGCAATTCCTATTGATCGAAACATTGTAACAGTGAATGTTAGTAATTTCCTGACATATGAATTACAGTTAAACCTTCTAATTATCAATGAACAAACAGTTTTAACTAACAGTGTCCACAACGAAGCTTCGATTCCTTGTCAATCCAGGTAAAAATCGTACAAAGTAAAATCATAACTTGAAAATTCTTCAAGGATATTAATTCTGTCCTCCTGTCAAACCGTATCCCTCTCAATAAGACGTGTTACACATGTTAATGTGTAAACATTATCCACACGATCGTAAGTTTCACTCACTGTTGCTGTTTAACCATCTACATCAAAATTACCCAAAGATCAACGCCCGAAGTTTACAAGAACAACAAGAACAGCAGGAACACAGTCGAGCCGGGCACAGCGTGAATCCTCGAAATAACATTAACATGCTAATGCCACTATTTCGCTCGACATATTGCACGATATTTCAACTCGGAACGTACACGTGATAATTTTTGCAAACGTCGCTTCCATTGCAGGAGTGTTCCGGAGAGCAAACAGCGAAGCCCACCGTTCGACGCTGCGTGACGATGGACTGTACGATATCTTAGCACGAACGGCCTGGCTGGACGAGGATTTACCGGAAGCAGCGATTGTCAAATGCTTGCTCGGTATACCAACGGCGAACTACAACGTCTCACACCAACCGTCTACTACCCCGGTTAGTATAAACGCGTTTTAATCTAACCTATCTGTCTTCGTCTCTCTATCTCTCCGCGGGCTTTTCTATCCTTCTCTGTCGCACGCTACCAGAAGCGTTTCGCTATCAGTATTTTCGTGTCGCAGCTGCGAAAGGGAAAGGCTCGTGCGGCTGCTCGTTAAAAGGGGTGGAAACGAGGCACGGTAAATGGAAAGTGTAACACGTAGTTGCGTACGCGAATTAGCGACGCTTTATTCTTGCATATCTTTAAACGCGACAAGTTTGTTCGTGATGTAAGTTTGTTGTGGTTCGCGTTCTTATCTTCGCGGTAAACTCACCCAGCAGTTTTTAATTGCTTCTGTTTGGTATTGTTTCTTTCTGTGTTCTTTTAACAGTCATCGATGAAAGAAAGATGAAATTCGTGGTAACTTGTTTTAAAGGGTAACCGTGTTGATTGATGGAATAGGTTGTTACACGTTTTTCTTTTTGAAACTGAGGGAATATTTAATATTTTTTAAAAGATTGTTTACGTTATAATCAACGATTAACACGTTCCGTACCACTCCGATTTAAGTGATTTTTGGTTTTGATTGTGTGACGGGGCCAGGTGGGGCTTGTCACTTTTTGAAGGGAACAGTCGCTCTTACTCGACTGTTCGGTTTTATGGATAACTATTGCTGGTTCTTTTATTGACACTTTGAAATATACTAATACTATGGTAGACCTTTTATTAGGTAAAATCAAGAGATTGGGAGAATTAAGAGGTGCGAGGTATAAAGAATATCGTACACCTTTTAGGAGTGACTAACTCTTCTTTATTTGGATTTCTTATATAGCTTCGGTCGATGCCAGGTGGTGGGGAGGCATCGGCCGTTATACAGACAGTGTTACACGTGGCATATGCATTTCGTGTTATGCTGATTAACCCTAGAACTCCTAAGGGGGGGTTCCTCGAACCCACAAATTGAAAAACCTTAAATTTGAATCATTTCCCTTTCATAAAAAATTCTCTTAAAATTATTTATTGTTGTATACACATTTAAGTTTGATATTAAGAGGTTTCCGTTGCTATGTGTAAAAAATTAGTAAGCATAAGAGAAATATAACTGACTACGCGCCGTGATGACGGTATGCCACGGCGCAGTGGCGATCACGCGAAGTGGACCCTCACGCTCTCCTTTTCTCCAAAGAATAAAAATTACAGAACGAAGAATGAAACTATGTAACTAATTGGGAACTTTAACTGGAAAGACGCTACGAACTAAAATACCAAAAGATACAGAACCGACGAAAAAGGGAAGATGTTATCAGTGTGTACTGGAGGCTAAAAGCAGACGCATAAAATATAATAGTTTATTAAAATCAATGCAAAGTTGTTACAAATGCAAAAACCATGTTTGCAGAAAACATTCATTTAATACTATACTCTGCCATTCATGTTTATCAGGAGAATCAGAAGAATCAAGTTCAAACTAGCTGCACGTTACTATACTGTTTTATAATAGTATTTAATTTTATAAATATACATAAATCAATACAAATTGAACGCAAAAACATATGTTGTCTTGTTTATAAACTATAGCATATCCTGACATTACAAAAAATTTTCCAAAAAACAACTTTTTCCAGGATAAATGTATAAAAAGAAGTATGGGTTCGAGGAACCCCCCCTTAGGAGTTCGCGTAACAGATCGGGGCTCAGGAGTTCTAGGGTTAATAGTTTTATCTCTGGCGTACGCTTTATGATATATATAAATTTAACGAGAGTTATGATTTCTAAGGGAGAGGGTGAAAAGTACAAGATATACTACAGAACAGGGCAATAATATTTAGATATCAATGAATTACTCTAGAACAGGGTAAACAAACTTTTGATCATTACGGGGCAATCTATTTTGTTGAATTATAGGCGGCGGTCTAACAACATCGTATGTGTTAAGTGATCATAAGAAAAGCAGGAAATTTAAAGTCAAAAATAAGTTTAAATTTAAAATAAACAGATAACATAGATAAACAAGTTATTTTAATAAGAGAAAATAATGAATTTTCTTACAAACTAATTAGTTGATAAATAACATAATATGTTCTTTTATTTTCTTATTATTAATACGAACAATGTTATTGTAAATACATATTAACTATCATTTTTTATTTCGTATCAGAAGACGTGCTGGAACATGACATTACATATTTTCGGCAAGTTTTTCATATTGTTGTTCATGTGTACTTATAGCTATTCGTAAACATGCTGACAGACGGGCTTCAGAGATGTGTACATATCAGACACGCGGAATAGTTACTTGGTTGACGCTTTAGCCACCCCTGCTATAGAACGACATTTCTGTCAAAGTTCTTTGATTCACAGTAAAAGGTGTTTAGGCTCAAGCAGAAATTTTAGTGTGAGGCGTATGTAAACTACGCGGCATAAAGCGTGTTAACCCTTTGACTGCCACGCCGAAATCACATGTTTCACTTAGGACGCCACGGGAGTACACCGTTAGATGCAATATTTCATAGAAATTAATCATTTATTTTCGATGTTCTAATAAAAATTTTTAATCATTCAACGGGGCACTTTTTACTTCAAAGTATCCTCTAATTAGCGGTAATGTTCAAAATGCACTAACTGTCAATTTTTATTCAACTCTTACAATGTAAGTGACCAATGACCATCGTGGCGACACAGGAGAAACAGCGGCTTGTATATGATCAAAGTGTTAATGGACCGACAATGAAATAAAGCGTTTTCCAGTTATTCCCAATAACATCGTGTTCGCGAAGGAAACTTTACAATGCTCTGAGTACATTTTCGACGAGTTGTTAAAAATAATTGCAAAGTATTTGTTAACCGTTTGCGTACCAGAGGGTTTTCAAAAAATACGATCGAAAAACGCCAAGCGCGATCGCGCTCTTTTGATTATGTATCGAAATATTATTTGTTCCTCAAATTTTTCATATTTTTAATTTGTAACTTATTATTTTCTGTAATACTATTATATATATGTTATTATTATATATTATATATACAGTGGCTCCAAAAAGTATTCGTACACGACATTTCAAAGAAATTCACCTAATCCTGAAATTTTGATTTCAATAAAAGTTTACATATATAGAGAGCATAATGGATTATACATGGAGCAATTTTTTTTCTCGACTCTTCGGGAATTCTTATAGGTGTTAAAAGTTAGCCTCAAAGTTTTAGCGATTCTTCATGTTTTGAATACAAGTTTCTGTGGAATCTTTTTCTATAACTAAGTGATAGAAGATTAAAAATTGAACATCTTTTATCCGAAAGGTTTTGCTTTATCACACACCATTACAAAATTATATTTAACATACGAGAAAAACTATTGAAATCATTAACGTTATTTTCACCTCCTTAAGGTGGTATTTTAATAAAAGAAAAAATTAATCCATAAACATACTATTACGTTCCACATATTTACAAAATTTTATTAAAAACTTTCATTGAAATTAGAATTTTAAGGTTAAATGAATTTATTTGTAACACAGTGTACGAATACTTTTTGGAGCCACTGTATATTATTATACAGGTTGTCCCAGGTTTTAATGTTCAAACTTCGTCAGTATTTTCCATGGCACAATGTAAGAAAAAAATGTTATGTAAACATAAGTTATATAGAGCTCTATTAAGAAGTTATAACAAAAATTCAGATTAGGAATATTAATCAACTTGC
Organism: Tetrapedia diversipes; assembly: GCA_033822845.1. NCBI lineage: Eukaryota > Metazoa > Arthropoda > Insecta > Hymenoptera > Apidae > Tetrapedia > Tetrapedia diversipes. The sequence goes on from JAOPTO010001273.1 coordinate 20,848, forward strand.
TGTTACTGCGAGCATTGGCTTCGATAGATCAACAGTATTGTGTTTTCCAGTGTGTTTATGTAAGCTACGTTTACTATCTGTGGTCACCAAACATTGAAACGAATTTTCGCCAATAATAGCTTGCGAGGATCGCAACGAGGGCTGGCGTGTGAATAGATTCAAGCGGACACGTTTAAACGCTATGAAATAGGTAATTATTTACTTTAGGGGCCTCAACTCCGATTTTAATGATTCTGAAATATGTTATAGAAGAGAGTATTCTGAACAACTTTTTCCTATACATATAACCATCATTCGGCCTTAGTTTCCGAGATATTTGCAAAATTCCTTCCGTGCTACTACATTGAATTTTTGTTATAACTTCTTAATAAAGCTCTATTTGACCTATGTTTGCATAACATTTTTTTCTTATTTTGTGCCATAGAATACACTAACAAAGTTTGAACATTAAAACCTGGGACACCCTGTGTCGTGTACGCGTTTTCCACAGTCAGTAATAAGTGTGGTTAAGCTCGTACGTCGCACGCCGAATTAACTTTGTGCGACTAATTATGTATAAGTGGACTGTATAATAATAATGCCGGTGTAGTGACTAGAAACACTCGATACTTTATTCTCGATACATTGCAAGTAACTGTATATTAAATGTTTGTATGGTACATGGTGGCTATTGCAATTCGAAAAAATGGTACGTTTTAAATGAATGATCGACTAAAGAAGGGCTAGTTTTTCACCTGCCAAGCGCTAATATATACATGCCCTTGGCTGGGCGAGCACCACTCCAAGGACAAGATGATTCGTTGGTCATCCTTGGAGTGGGAAGGTACAGCCCACACAAGGGGTGGTTTCGGAATGTACCTGATAAAATCCTAGACCCCAGGGGGTCACCTGAAAGTCTCGTTATTTAAAAATACATTATCATGGCATGTAATAAAGTGTGATAGCCCAGCGCTGAGGAACCGTCATTATCAAAACTGTTGTTTAAATATCTGCGAACCTAACGACCAGGTAAATTTCGGCTACCTAACGGTTCCCAATCATCACCTCAATAAAAAATGGTTCGCAACGCGACACCCTGTATATCATCTGAGCGCGTCGTCAATTGTCTGGATCAATCAAATGCGCTGGGTTTTCTCGACACGAAATCTAAAGGGCTCGAAAGTTGCCCGTGGTACGCAAACAGTTAAGCATTGTAGTTCAAAATTTCCGTGTCGAAGGTGTCGCAGAATTTCGCTAACAGAGCTGTAGTCGCTAAAAGAATCTGGGTATTTGCTGACGTATTGTGTGTCAATCGTTCCTGTCAACAACAAATGCGTGTCTCCATGTTTAATGTTTAATAATATTCAGGGAACTGCGCTGACCTGCGTGCAACCATTTCTGCTGTATGTACAAATTTTCTATGCGTGCAGCGAATAATGGGCGTCAATACAACAAATAAAACGTGATTAATTAATTCTTACGAAATTCAGCGTCCGACCTCCTGTATTTATCCAGAAACGTATGTACTGTCAGTCACTAAAGTCTTCGTACATTATTTCACGGAAAAATGCACCTAACTTAAAAGTCTTATTTTAATGAAAGCTAGTGTACGAAGACTTTCGTGGTTGACTGTACGTATGTACAGTAGTGGACATAAGTTTAAGACGAGAAGATAATGTAATGTATAGTACCATGGTTTATAAATATTGTCTGCACATTCATTTTTATTGTTAATAAGGTAATATAGTACATATTAATTGATGCAGAATAAGAAATTTGTTGACTGTACTATTTCTCATATATTAATCACTTTATTTTTGTTAACTTTCTGGTCTTAAACTTTTGTCCGATACTGTACGCGAGTGCACGCTTGATACATGTTACTCGCGTCATGTTCCGTGAAACGTTAACTGCCAACGTTAAATTTCAAGGCGATATCTTCCTCCGGTTCAGTGAATAAATCACCTCTGCATCAGTGGCTCTGGCAAATTGCGTTTTTTTTCGCGCTTCTATCTTTCCGTGGACCGTGTTTCTACTTCCGGAAACGTTATATCCTTCCGCGTTACCGCTTCCGCGTGGAAATATTACGAACGCCACTGGGACAGACTTCCGTCGGGGCACGTTCATTTCTGACCGAATTAGTTTCTCGCGCGGAACGGTGATAAAATGACACAGGGAAATAATGAAAAACGCAGCACCTATGCGTGTGTTCGCGAAATCGATACAGTAGTTTGTGAAAATTCGAGAGGCGATGAGTGACAACATTGGAAAATGTATGAAAAACGCTCTGTTTGCAGGAGTGCCTAATATAGTTTGTGCCTGTAGTAAGAAACAATAGTTTGATGATCTAGAAATCTTGCGGTTTAACCCCTTAACGCGCTAAACTGGCCAAACTGTGCACACTCGAGATAATTCGAGCGACAATAAAATTTACAATACAATAAAAATTTTGATTATTTTTGTATTTTTTTAATTTTCTTGCCAAGACAACATTCTAAATTGTGTTTCTTTACACTAAAAAAAAAATTGATTTTTTTTTGCCGTTTAACCCTTTGCGGTCGGTGCCGCCGTTGTGGCGGCATTTCAAAACTGTCGTAGAAATCGGTGTCGCCGCTTTGGCGGCATGATCACACCTCGAAAGAGTAATCCAGAAAAACTTAGATTAACAGAATGCTAGCCATTTCAGACGTCTCACGCATTATTTTGCCATCGACAAATATATGATAAGTAAATAGAAATCAATTTATAAATAAATAAAAATATAATAAATTATAAATTGAATTTCAAAGATTAGTAAGAAATAAACATTCCAGTTGTTCAGGATTTCAAGGTAGATTCGTTGGCGATATTAACGGTTTGAGGCTTTGATTTTATATGAAAACCATTGCCGCTCAGCCATGGTAACCGGGCGTTTATCTGAAGTCCGAAAAGGACATCGGTGCGCTATCTTTCCCAAACAAGTCTTGCCGTACAGCGGAAGACGAGACAATGCCAAAAAGCTAACTCTTTCTGCTTTTATGCAGTTTAAGCCCTATTAAACATTACAAATCAGCATCAACATAGTGTGTGATTTTAAATGTAGATATATCCACCTTAAATCGCTTAGGAAACAATGACTCCGAAAAGCTAAATTCGCCCAGACTTGCTGGTAGTCCCAGCCGAAAAATCTGCCGACTGCAAAGGGTTAACCCTTTCGCTTCGAGCGCCGCTTATAGGCGGCGTCCACGAGATGACCTGTGGGTACGAGCGCCGCTTATAGGCGGCATCTAAATATATTTTGTATTTTAATAATTTTATATTTTAACAATTCTGTATTTCAATAATTTTGTAAGCCTTTTCATATTAAAAATGTAAATATACTTGTTACGTTAGAGCAGCGATTGTTTTATTCAGCAGAATTGTTATTTAAGACTTACAAAAACGCGCACTGTGCACATTTCTGGCGCGTGCTTCCGTTCAGTGACGGTACTTCGGCGGACTGGACAGCCGAAGCGAAAGGGTTAAAGAAAAAAACTGCATTAAGGGGTTAATTGAAGGAATACAATATCGTTATAACTGTTGTTTAACCAGTCAGTATGGGACTGACCTACTGGCCGGGTAACTGATCGACTGGTTAATCCGGAAATATAAACAGATATCTTTATAAGTACTCTATTAGTACTTATGCTGTATGAACGTACACAATACCTGCTGTTCGAAAATTTGATGCGAGTAGAAAGTAAAATTAATTAGAGAAAGACTACTTAGGTAATAAACAATAACACGAAGAATGCATTTAGTTTGATGACAGTTAACCCTCTGTGGACCGAATTTTTGTTTTAAATATAAAAAAATTGATGGAACGGAAAATTAATAATTAAAATCCTACATATGCAGATGAAAAGAAGTATACCAGTTTCTACAATTTTACATTTTTGAACATTATAGAACTAATATGTATAGGCCCTCTCGTGAAAAAAAACTAAAATTATTTGTTGAAATGTCAATAATATAGCATGTGACCTGTAAGTTACACGAGCCCATAGAGGGTTAATAATCACGGAATACCCAACTGATTTTTCTGCTGGTCAATTATTCTCGCGTCAACAAAAATGTGATCGGTCACAGTACAAATGGGTTAATTCGCAATCGAATAATTGGGAGTCTAATGAATAATAAATTTTAACCCTTTCGTTACGGGAGGATTCTTCGGCGCGCAACTCCCGCTGAACAAGTCGCCATCCCAAAAGTGTACACTTACGGAACAATTGCAATTGCCCGTCGTACGTTCAATACCGCGGAATCTTACGCAGAGTGTAACTATAATCGGTCGTAGAAAGGAAAGGGTTAAAAAATTGTGGGGGAGTACTGGAAGTGTTCTTTCAGAGTTCCCGGTGCTCCCCTATTTCGCTGTAGTAGGCTATCGTGGAGGTTTTAGTAGGTAAAAATCCTACATAACTTCGCCCCCCCACCTCAGAGTGACAGGGTATCTTCCGAAGATTTCCTCCACGGGGAAAAAAAAGGGTTAAAAAATTATCGCATAATGCAATAATAGTCTGTTCACGAAATTTCACGGGGTGACTGTAGTCACCGCTCGTAGCGAAAGGATTAAGGATCACTGTCTTCTTATATTGACTCAAAATTTGTCTAGAGGGACTAGCAATAAATTGTTTAACCCTTTTGCTACCAGCGTCACATATGTGCCCATAATTATGAAAGTGGTGTAAGTCAGATATTTCTTGTTTCGAGATATTTAAGGAATTGCATTTGCATAAATTAAAAAATATTTTTACATTATGCGACCTTTTCATTTAGAATTTTACTAGTCTTGATTAATGGAAATTTATTACAAGTATGAAATTTTGTGTGCATTTCATACGAAAATGTTGTTTTTAAAGTTTGAATTGACTTAGACCATTTTCAAAATTAACGGAATGTCCTATAAATGACTTAAAGCAATAAAGAACTATGAGTTTTATTTGAAATAATGAACTTAATGAAATAATTCATGAACATTTATCAATGGTTCTAAAAAAGTGATTATTTTTATCATTTCGAGTTTTAAAGATTTTTAAAATGTTCCTGAAAAACTGGAGGAACGTATGGTAGTAAACACATAATATCTTTAAGTTTTTCTTCCGATACTGGTCTAGTTGTGGTGTATAAAGGAAGCAGCTTAATATTTCCGTATATTTTGGGTCTTCCTTTTTTAGGGGAAAGATCCAAAACGTGGAATTCAGGAGCGTCTAAAGTAGTTTTATATAACATTTTATATGCTTCATTTTTCTCATCCATTGTATTTGCAGCCAAGAGACAGATTCGCCCGCGGTATTTTTTCCTCTTCTTGTTATTGACTCTTCTACTGATTTCGTTGAAATAAAATCCGTCTGTGACATTCGTTTTATGGAAAATGTATTTCTTCTTCTACACTTTTCTATCAGTTCATAATAATGCTCAGGGTTGTACAAGTAATTTGCTTTTTTTATTTTCATTTCTATCAACCCAAAATCACGGTCATTTGGTAGAAAGGAATGACCTGATACCAAAAATTTGTGGTCTATTGTTTCAATATTATTATTTGATGACTGAGCAAGTTTCATCCATGTCAATGCTACTTTAATGTTTATATATAAACAATTATATTATTATATAATTTCTTTAAATTTTTGACTTAGACCACTTTCATAATTAACACTGAATGAATTCCATATAATGTTAAAATTACAACCACCATATAATGGTTCATTTTTGACGATATCGTAAAAATTACATTGAATAAATTTAGTTTAAAATAATGCGGTGTAAAATAACTGATAAACTCATTTTTTGAAAATTTTGACTTAGACCACTTTCATAATTATGGGCACATATATGTGACGACCCGATTTTCTTACCTGAACCCGGTGTCAGAAATAAGTGACGAGTGTTCATTACCAGTTTATGACAATAGTTTGTACCAGCTAATTTCGCTTAGTTATAAATACATCCCACAAATATTAATGACAATTGACATGATATTTAAATAATAAAACGTCTGGGCTGTGGTGGCGATTTGTCTCCTGAGGCTCTGGTAGCGAAAGGGTTAATATGGAAATCATTATTCCTCACACAGTACTAAGCTGCATAGTTTAACGAGTTCGAGATAGCTTACACATCACAGTAAATAACGGTTCATCTTTCTGTGAAATACAATTCACACATTCATTCATATATTTTCAAATTTTAAAAGCTGTCATGTTACTTATTGTGTCCTTAAACTTGACATAATCTAATGAATAATGTCATGATTAATAAATAATAAAGTAAATAACAGAAAATTTGACTACTTCCTTCAAAATAGGCAGGCGATATTTCTCGAAGTGTGTTGCAAATTCATCAACCCGAATCTCAATAAAACCAAACAGCTTACATCCTTCGTTTCGTCGATCTCGATCCAATCACCAAAATCATTTTCAATATGCAGCATTACAGCTAACTATACGTGATCTTCTCATTATTTCGGTCTGCGTCTGATCAAGCCAAGATGATGTTCCAGCGATAACAGTAGAATTCAAAGTGCAAAAGTGCTAAGAGAGTACTTTGTATCGGAGGATTAAAGTAGCGGATGTCGACAAGTCTTGGCATGTCTATGAAATTTATTTAGAGGAGACTAGGAATTTTGCGGGTGAAACTTGTAACTGCCACATTCTTCCTTTTACCTCGTTATTATTTGGGTCAAGGACCCTAACTGTCCTCAGCTTTTCCGGTTGTGACCCATGTCCGCACGTGATATACAAAAAGAAAATGAAGAAATGAGTTTAGATTCGAAAGGCAGCAGCATCAATATTCAATTATGTTAACGTTCACTTACATTAATATTCAATAATATTAACCCCTTGGCCTACACGATATCTGCCAATTGCGCGAGCTGTAATAAACAAGAAAGTCGGTCGCGCGCCATGCCATTCAACTGTTCGGCCGTTTACCCGAACTGGCGCAAAATGTATACTTTTAGTGACATACAGTGGCTCCAAAAAGTATTCGTACACTGTATTATAACGAAATTTATCTACTTCTGAAATTCTGATTTCAATGAAACTTTATGTGTGTACACAACATGGTGTATCCTGCATGGAGCAATTTTTTTGGCGGCAAAATATCTTTTAAGGGGGTTGGTAACGAATCTCAAAGTTTCAGCGATTTTTCACGCTTTGAATACAAGCTTTTCTGTGTTCCTTTTTTATGGCAGAGCAATGGAGTATTAAAAATTAAACATTTTGCTTTAGCAAGTACCATTACAAAGTTATCTTCAAAAAATGAGAGAAAACTCAGAAACTTCAATGCTGGTTTCATCCCTTTAAAATGGCATTTAGATGAAAAGAAGAGATTAATTCATATGTATACTATTACGATTTACATACCCACAATGTTTCATCAAATACTTCTATCAGATTCAGAATTTCAGGGTTCAATCAATTTATATCTGACACAGTGTACGAATACTTATTGGAGCCACTGTATATATCAGTGCAACGAAAGGAATTGTGAAATAATAAACAATGTTTAGGTACAAATAGTAATTTTAAGACGTCTAGGGTGTAATCATGATCAATTGATCAGTTGACAAAAATAATTTATTATTTCAAAGTAGATAATGAATTAATAACAATTTGTAAATAAATACTTAGTTAATTTGATGAACATTAGTTACAATCAAGGGAAAAATATTCGATATGGAATAACTGCAATCACTTGTTCTAATAATAATACGCGGCATCTTATGCACAAATTCCACACCACGAGTCTGACTCGTGGCTTTTGTTTATGGCACAAATTCTTTACCACGAGTCAGACTCGTGGTTATAGGCCAAAGGGTTAATATTCAACGGTACCGATATTTAATTATATTAATATTTACAAAGATGCATGTTAGTCCTGGCTAATAGACACTGGAGTGTCCTTTAACCCTTTGATTACGGCACACTTTGTTACACACTGATCGTACCATACGACAGGGATTGTGTTACGACGTGCGCCGAAAACGGCAAATTTTTGGACAGGGATGCATTTTTGTGAAAACATATTTTAGTCATCAAGAAACTGAAATTTGCATTAACTCTCCTTTAATTAAGACTTATGGGAATAAATATCGATATAATTTTCGCAGCGCCTATAGGCGCCCACAGTAGTCAAAGTGTT
>JAOPTO010001274.1:0-103242 GCA_033822845.1 Tetrapedia diversipes
GTAACAACTCGTTCTGGTAGCCGCAAACGGCTGAGTGTCTAATCGCACCGCGATATCACGACTTAACCCTTTGCGATCCTATGTCGAGCGTGTTTCGTTAACCCTTTCGCTGCGAGCGTCGTCTATAGGCGACATCCGCGCGACGACTTGTGTGTACGAGTGCCGACTTTCGGAATTTACCATTTTGAATTAAATTACTAGGAATTATAATTCGATGTTTAACTATCCTAAATTGTATTTTTATTTATAATAATAGCAAAATTTAGAATTTTAATTTGACATATCAATTACCCTAAATTATATTTTCATTTATAATAATTGCAAAATCTCCAAATATGTTACTACTGGTCATCTAAAAATGTCGTTGTGTAACACTTATAGAAAAAGACGATCCAGAGAATGACAAGACTGCACCGAAAGATATAAATCCGAACATCAGTTTACCGAAGGTCAACTCTCTCAACGTAAATAATCCTCTTTGCCTCTGTACCCCCTCACCCACCCACAGAAGGGACAACTCACCGGCTCGCAGTAATACTTTCGTGATAATCAAAGGGGTTGACGCCATTGTGAAAAGAACGCAGCTTTGCTTTATCTACATCTTTGATATATTTTATCTTTTAATTAAATTATTTTTATCCGTTAATTAATTTGACAAATTTCTGAACAAAACGAAGAGACTTTTACAGTCACAAGAACATAGGGTTTAATTACACTTAAATTCATTAAACAGTATAGTCGCTTATTATAGCTCTCGGTTTGCACGAGGTACGACGTATACCTCTCGTTCGGTTCATAGTCAAGGGGCAAAAGAAGACGGCGACAGGAATCTATTAAATTTTAAAGCGCCGAATTACATTAGACCCCCGGCAGAACGTGACGAAGCCGGGGGATTACCGTCGAACAATATGTTCTCCGAATAAATTACCATTGATCAAGCCCGCGACGCGCGAGTCGCGAAATTAATCACGGCCTCCTCGACGGCCCCGCGCGCCGTCGATTCGCGGATTTAATTTCCCATTAGCGTGGTCACACGTTGTTCGTCATTAAGGTTGTTTATTTGCCGGGGCCGGCGTACGATCGGCGCTTCAGGCTGAGCAACCTGAGCAACGTGCAGGAGAGGCATTTCATTAAAGGACGAGTTCGCATGCAGGCGGTCGGGACGAGGTTTTCTTGCATCTGCCAAGTCGATCGGTTATGAAAATCTAACGAGTCCGGATATTCGATCGCCTGCGGCCATTAAAAACGCTAATCATCGTCTCCGAAGAACGCAGCCGGCTGATACGTTCCTCATGGACGATCACGTAATAAGCGTCGCGTCTGCTTTTCCGGCTGGAGTTTACTTTCGAATTGCATATTGTTGGAGATTATGGGTTAACACTATTTCTACCACGACCGGTCAAATGACCGTTTTTAAAATTTCGATTAGAATTTCATATATACAACATAATTGAATCGCCTTTAAACTTTAGACTTTTCCTCAAATATACGTATAATAAATTTTTCAATATTCACTTCTTTTTCATTGTTTATTTTTTGAGAATAATTTATAGTCTGTCTTACGTGGGAATGTTGCGGTATGAATAGGTCGAATATTCGTGAAATGTCGGTAGGAATAGTGTTGAAAAGGAAGGAATAAAGATAAATCTTCTTTTTAAGAATTTACTAAACTTTATTTTTAAAGGAAGGTATAGCCTTTTTGAACCCGATCTTTATAGAGACAGCTAAAGGATACAGTTCGTTAGGGTTCTCAGCGTGATAAGGGTAAAATACTAGAATCGTTCCTAAAACCTCTTCAGCTCACAGCTCGACCTCGCATAAATATTTTTTCTAGGAGATTGATTTTTGTTTATTCGTTAAAATGAATTTTATTTCCGACACATATTCTCTTCGTATTTCGATTCGCCATCGAGGAACATCCCTTCCGACTGGATGCCCAACGGGCAATTATATAAGTAACAGAGCTTGCAGCTCCTGCGAGGGTAGTTTTTTGTCTGGAACTTCATTATCACTTGAAGGATCATTAAACGATGCTTGACGTAACGTTGGAGTTTTTTTGTGAAATTTTTGGTTCGACGTCCAGCAAAATTGTCCTCATCGAAATTGTTGTTGTTCGTTGCAGCAACATTGTCAAGCTCGAAGCCTCGAAAGGGTTGATTTAAAATTTAGAAAAAAGAAAAGAACCACCCCGCCAGGAGAACGGCAATCGGAGGAACGCGAAACGAAAGCTGATTCCCGAGCGCGATAATCACCGGGCCCCGATCGGGCCTCAAATTTGACAGGGCGCACCGGTGGCGGCTGGGCCCGTTCCCCGATAAATCTCCTGCCCCCCGTGCCCCTCCGTGTCGGCCGTCCGTTCGGCATGCCCGGTCGAGGAGAAGAACCGTTCCAGCGGCACGATTTACCGGCAAAACGAGTGGAACCGCCGCGAAAAACCGGAACGTTCTTGACGGACGGGTGACTAAATCGACCCTAAAGTAGTACCGTCGCCGGGCACAAAGAGACACACGAGGCGACCGGCCCAAGAGCGAGGGGGTGGGAGAGGGGAAGCCAGCTGAGTCGAACCCGGGGAAAGAACAAGGCACGAGATCCGCAGACGGAGAAATAGAGAGAGCGCGAAGGGGATGGGCGGGAGAAAGAGAGAGAAGGCCCCTGTTCTTGTCGCGGCCCCCGACTCCCCTCAGAAAAAGTTCGCGCCTGTGATCTCACCGCGCGAGAGGATTTAGAGTTGTTTATCTACTTATTATGTCAGCCCGGGCTAATTGGGCATATTTGAGGATCAGTCCCCGGATGGATGCTCGCACGTATCCCGGTGTATATAAAAGGGGTCGAGGGGTCCTCCGCCTGGGCCCGTCGTCCCCCTGCCCCCCTTCGTCCGCGGCACGGTTGCTCCGCGTTCGTGGCATTTCGCGGGGGCCGCGATTACAAGGGGATAATATCCGGCCGCGGAGGAACAGGGCCCTGTCCGTGTGCGCCGGTCCCCAGCAGCGGTTCCTCTTGGTCCTCCTGAGGCAAGAACGGTCGCATAACTTTCGACGAGTCCGTGCTCGGCCGCCATCCGTCTTTAGGGAACTATCGCGCCCCATCAAGCATCCCGCGCCGTTGCTCCCGCAATCTTCGTGTCCCCTCTTTCTCTCTTTCCCGCGCTTTCTCCCCGTCCGCTTCCCGTGGCCGGCAGCACGTCTTTTTCCGCCTGGTACCGCGCTCCGTGCTCTCCGCCTTTTTCTACGTCCTCCCTCCGCCCCTGCGCGGCGTCGGTCCCTGGACCGAAAAGATGCATCGCTTCATTCCGCGCCAGCGGACGCAGATTTCCGAGGCGGCTACCGAGCGGAATGTCCCGAGCCCGGTGCCGGGGCTTTATCGGTGATCGATCTTGAAGGGTGCACGCTCGACCGAGATTACCGGTGATCCTGGAATCGTCGGGCTGATATCCACCGTTCCCCGGGGAATTCCTGGCGGCCGTTCACGCGCGACTCCGCCGCGGCCGATTGCGTTTTTCGAGGGAACCGTCTTTGTGCGACACACGGGGCACCGTCGCTACCCTCCGTCTGGGAAACACGAGATCCGTGAGACGATTCCTGGAGTCAGGGTCGTTTCACGCGAGTTTTAACAGTGTTTAAATGAGAAGATTGTACTATGTGAAGTATCCATCTCAGAAGGAAGGTAAAATAGAAGGTAATGGAGAATAAGGCGTGTATAATGTGGTTTCTCGTTTTGGGAAGTAGAGACGAGAATAAGGGGAAAAATTTCAGAAATGCGTACGAGATATGAAGAAAAGAATATAGCTTTCGTTAGTGCAAAAATATATGTTTAATTTCAATCACAGTTTGTCCCCGCTGTAATTAACCCTTTGACTGCTATGGGCGCGTATATGCGTCTAACGAAAGCTACTTATGTTGATTATGAACGCGTATATGCGTTTGTCAATTTTTCCTCGATCCCATTTAGAGCAACACAATTGCTAATAGGGCACCGTCCACGTGGTGCACGTCGACCGAGAGTATTTAACACTCAAAGGGTTAATTGATCATCTGGAAATTTGTCCTGAAGCTTTAAAGAATCGTTACACTAGACTCAAGTTTTGTGGGAGGGAATCAGAAATATTTGTGGACGAAAGTAGGAGGTGCATAGCAAAAAGACAAAAGCAGTAAGCAATGTGTATATAGAATACAGCAGTCAGATGCTACTGTAAATGTGAGAAACAATTTTCGATGAGTATTTAGCAGTCAAAGGGTTAAGAGAATGCGATTGAGTCGTCCGACCGCCTCGCGGTAAAGGGTTGAAAAGGGTAAAAAGGGAGAATAAAGCATATTTAACGAGAACAGCCGGTCAGAGGAGCGGCAGAAAAAGTCTTATCCGGATAGAATGTGTGCGGCAAGGCGGTTCGGTTTATTAATATGATTTATGAGGAGGCGAATGCCCTCCACCGTTCTCTGCCGCTATGGGGTTCCTCCGGCCCTCTTCCGCCTCGTGTCGAATCGATCGATTCTTGTTTTGCCTAACCGCGAAAGCGTTCGTTTGCAACGGAGTTGGTCGCGGGGTTAAAACAATGCTGGTCGCCTCCGTCGATTCGGCGCCCTTTGTAACGGGACTCGAGCTGGATCGCGACCGTGGCGGGCCCTTTCTCGGGACCGTGTCGAATCGTGTCGCGAAATTTTATGCCGCCTAACGATCGTAATTGCAATTGATTGATGTGTCCAGGGGGTGGGGGTGAACAAAACCAACGGCGGCGTGGCGATTTGCGGTCGCAAGTGCGATCCGATCCGTAAATGTCAGGTCAGACAGGTGTGCCGTGCGATCGTTCGTTAACGATTGATCGAAAGGAGCGTTTAAAGGCAACCGTATTTAGATCTGCGTCATTTCGACATTCTCTGAAGATATTTCATTTCTTTGTTCCATGTTATCTTACTCGTTCAATTGTTCTGGTGCATTGCCATAATCGATCGATCTTACATAATCACGCGAATATAAACCCCGTCTTCGCACGCTCTATCTTCGTTAACACTTTGACTGATACGTTGGTCATATATGACAGACCATGGTTTCTCCTGTGACGCCATGGTGGTCATTGATGACCGGAACGCTTCAACTGCTTACAATTGTAAGAGTTGAATAAAAATTGACAGTCGTTATATTTTGAGCATCATCGCTAATTAGAGGATACTTTGAAGTAAAAAGTTCCCATTGAACAATTAAAAACTTTTATGAACCCTTTGCACTCTGAATTATTTTTCAATTCTGTTTGCCAATAACTCCCTAGTATTTTAGGTGCTTTACTTGAAATTTACTTTGACGTTAAACTTTTGTCCGCTACTGTGTTTAAAATGGCACTTTAAAAATTTCGAGTGTAATTCAACATAGGAGTTACTGTGATAAAAGTTAACGTCGAGTCATACTCGACAAAGGAGTGCAAAGGTTTAAAACATCGAAAATAAAAGATTAATTTCTATAAAATATTGCATACAGCGATGTACTCCCGTGGCATTCCGAGCAAAACATGTGATTTCGGCGTGGCAGTCAAAGGGTTAAATCGTGAAACGTTAAAATGTGAAAGATTCCGCGAAAAGCCTCTTTTCGCGAATCACCTCCCCGATCTTTAATACCCCGCTCTCCGCGATACAGCCTCGATTTGCGCCAACGGGCACAAATAGACGCTCTCCCCCATCGTGCATCGTCTCCCTATCGCTCCTAAATGGTGCACAGTGTTTCAAACGCGCCACGCATTATCGGGCCCCGTAATCCATAAACGAATTAACGACTTTCTTATCGCGAGCGCTCCGCGTGCACGCCGTCTCCGTTGGGAGTTCGCGGGGAGCGGTTGGGTGGGAAACGATCGCTCGCCGGACAATTTATCGTACAATTAGCACCGTTTATCCGGCCACGCGGCAGAGCATAAACCCGAAAAGGCAGGGTGGAAACCGGACGACCGGGTCCCGACGACGTACGCGTAGATCGCGCGGACCGCCGGTATCGCGGCTCGGACGCGTCTCGCAACTTAATAAGCGGCGGTCCCTTCGGATCGGCCCCGTTTTATACCCTTGTTTCAGTTCATTTACGAAACGCACACACACATGTACACATACACACACCTTTCCAAACGATACGGTCAGCATAACAGTATAAATAGAATTATTACTAATGTCAACAACCACTGTACCGAACTGGATTTCTTTAGTACCTTTTCTACCTTGAAACAAAGCGTTTATTAACTTATAGCTTCCTACGACTAACAATTGTGTTGATTGGTGTATATACCAAAGGGTTTATTGACCCGTATATAATAATAATAATAATGATGATGATGATGACAGCTAAGAGTGCTGGACTTGGCAATGTAAGCCTGTCCAGTTGCGGAAACTGCCCCTCACCCCTATTCCTTCCAAGGAAAGGAGAAAAATTTAAAAAAAAAAATAATAATGCGAACATTTTCTTCTCAAATTGGGGAACTTCCAGGTTTTTTCCAAGGTCAGGTATGGACAGTGCCTTCTCTGAGATTAGAAAATTACAAAGTTTTTCCCAAGACCAAGCAGAAGCAGGCCTGCTTGCCCTCGTACTTCTTACATCGGGGGTGGCCCTTATGAGGCAGGTCAGTTAGGCAAAAGACTCAGACAGAAGCATACCAAAAAGAAAAAAAAAATAGGGAAACTTTGTATAACATGCACAACCTATTACTGCACTTAGTCCGATAGTTGTATATATTTAGCGTTGAATAAAACACAGTTGCGACTCTGATACAAACTATAACCTTTCGTAATCAGTTTATTTTTGTAATAAGAGGTAAACATCTTACAATACAATTTTTAAAAACAGCCCTTGAAGAGGTATGCAGCAACGCGACGCACACCGTCGTGTAAACGCGGCCGAAGATTCGGCGGTCTGCGTTATTGGCCGGTATCACGCGATTTATCGTGCTCCAGCTGCTGGTTTATTGTAAACTCGCTTGATGAGAGAGCGAACGGGTCGGAAAATTTACTGACGCGATTTAACGCATTCCTGACAGCACTGCGAGGGTGCATCTTCGTGTCGATGCTGTTCACAAATGGTACACGAGTAGTACAGGAATTGTTCTTTCCGGGGATCGTGTGTCTTTCATGCGTTTGCGACACATTGTTGTTTATAGTGTCTTCGTAGTGTGTCTTTTGAGCTTCATTCTTTTGTTAAGAATAATGGAACAGTTTCTTAACATTCTTGTATAGTTTTATAAGTTTATTAGAGAAATTAATTATGAGTAATTAGATATAAGAGGCACTAATTAGAGATTCTTCAGTCTAAGCCTAATTAGATTACTCGATTTATCGTAAGGTGTCATCATAGCTGACATTGTTGTTTGGGATTTACAGTTATCTTTATCATCATCTTTAGTTTTAACATATTCATCGTCTAGTTCAGGGCTTCTTAAACTTTTGTCATTCACGACCCCATTTATGATTGCGAGTTTCTTGACGACCCCATACAAATATAAAAGAAAAATAAATTAATATTTTTTGATGATTTATTTATTAGGTAACAATATACATATACATATACATATACATATGAAAATATATAGTTTTAGAATTCGTTTTGAAACATACAAAAATCTAAAATTAAAAATTGCAGAATTTTGCTACGCGACCCCATTTGGGGTCGCGACCCATAGTTTAAGAAGCCCTAGTCTAGTTCAATTAGATCATTTTTGTTCTATAAGCCTTTGGCAGGATAACGTTTGAATAATTGCGGATGCTGTATTCTTTGTGCGGTTATTTCCTCGAGAGAAATGCAGTTTTTGAGTTCGCTTGCGGTATCGTAGAGTGGTGGGAAACGCGGACCAGGAATTCGTTAATGAATCTACTAATTTCGAACGCGAGATCGGACGCTTAAATAAACAAGCGGTCGGACGGCGGGAAAAATTTATAGCTACGCGGTGAGCGACTAGGAATCGGACGGGGGCGGTCGTAAACGTTTGAGTTACGATCGATTCGGTCGACCCGTTCAAATTCCTATAAATTATATTTATAGGGGCGAGGCAGATTCGATCCCGGAACGATAACTGTAATTTCACGCAAACGTTACTTATGCATTTAAACGCTCGACTTTTTCGCGATAATGCCCCGGACTCCGCTGACGATTCAATTACCCTCCGAATGTCCGCCTGAATATTGCACGAGAAACGAAGCTTCGAAGCTTCCCTGTAAAACAGGTAGTCGTTCAATTTTTAATACCTGTCTTCCGGATGCGTTCCTTAATTTACCCGTCGTCGTCATCGTTCCGATCCTCAAACCTTCGAGCGCTGAATTGTGCGACGTTAAGCGTGTGCCGTGGACCGCCCATTTTTTACGACAGAGCATGGTATTTTATAAAATTATAGAATGATTGAATAGTTGTGTGGGAACCTATATATGCGTTCATAGCCCAAATTGAATGGTTGTATGAGAACCCATATATGCGTGCATAGCCCAGATTGAATAGTTGTGTGAGAACCCATATACACATTCATAGCCAAAATTGAAAGGTTGTGTGAGAACCCATATACGCGTTCGTAGCCTAGATTGAAGGGTTGTGTGGGAACCCATATATGCGTTCATAGTTCAGATTGAATGGTTGTGTGAGAACCTATATATTGCGTTTATAACCCAGATTGAATGGTTATGTGAGAACCCATATATGCGTTCATAGACCAAATTGAATGATTGTGTGAGAACCGATATACGAGTTCTTAGCCTAGATTGAAGGGTTGTGTGGGAACCCATATATGCATTCATAGTTCAGATTGAATGATTGTGTGAGAACCTATATATTGCGTTTATAACCCAGATTGAATGATTGTGTGAGAACCGATATATGAGTTCTTAGCTCAGATAGAATGGTTGTGTGAGAACTCATATATGCATTCATAACTCAGATTGAATGGTTGTTTGAGAACCCATATACGCGTTCATAACGCTCAAAGGGTTAACAATCGTCCATTTACTTTATCTGCCAGCGCGACGATCTCTTATAGCGTGTTCTTGGCCATAATAAATATATCTTACCACGCTCCCGAGGTTCCAAACCAGACGAGGTTCTCAGGGGGCGCGTAAAAACATTTTTCCCGGTGCATGGCACGTACGTACGTAGATCCCAGCCGGCCGGATCGAGGCGAGTTCTCTCTGTAGCCCGTGGACCACGGTACAACGTGCACGTACATGTACACGAAGTGGCTGGGATGAGGGAGGCGAGCAGATCCGCACGAAAGTGGCGAGTGGTCAGCGTCGAATACCAAACGAACGACTGTCCGCCCTGCGGATGACGGTGGCGTGCCGTACATAAGGTATGATCGTGTCCATGGGCACGAAAGTACACCAGAGAGATAGAGAGAGAGAGAGAGAGAGAGAGAAACAGGACAGACCTTCGCAAAGGATGAGCGAGACAAAAGGACAGAAAGGAGAAGAGGCGCGAAAATCATGCGGATCGGAGGAGGATAGGGCAGAAGGGAGCACGCGACGACGGAGGAATAAAAAAGGAGACGGAAGAGAGAACAGGAGAAAGATAAAGAGAAAGAGAGAGAGAGAGAGACCAAATCGATACACACTGGCGTTGTTGCATCGTGTGGCCGGGGTCCATGTTCCCCTCGGGACCGGAACGGACAATTTCCTCGGGTTCTGATCAAAGGGAAGACCGCGTAAGGCGTACGCGTAAATTCTCACCGTGTAATATTTCATGAGCCGTTTCGCTTTGTCGATGGCCGTCCGCGCGAGGAATAAGGAATGCCGTTGTCCGGCGCGACGAGGTGCGTTACATGTGCACTCGCGCTCGAAAGTCTCGTGACGCACTTTTAGGAGATCGCTATTTTGGAGCGAAACTTAAACTTCGGTTTAAATTGCGATTCTTGAACTACGGTGTATAGTATGAGATGTCGACCATTCGAATTGACGGTCACAAAACTGTGCCTCGATAAGCAAGAGTCTTGGGTAGCCAGGTCTAACGAGGGAATACTTAACAGTTAGCCAACCGAATGGGAGGATCTCTCATTCTTTTACCCTTTCTTTACTTTTGTTGTTGGTGAATTTATTAAAACTTGTACTTTGGAAAAGCAGAAAATGCATTTGATGAACTGTCAACAACACTAGTTCAAGATTAACTAATAACAAAAGTAAATAGAATCAATGGTAGAAGAAAGAATGGGAGACATCTCCATTTGGTTGGTTAAGTATTAAAAACGATAATCTCTATGACAATACAATTTTTCGTATTATCAGCATATATCTTTCTTGCCATTCAAAATATCAAATGAAACAATATTTCTTATACCTGTTAACGGGTGCCTAATCTTTCTCTGCTTTCAATCACACGTAACAAGTACCGTAAGATTTTTCAGGCGAAACAAATATAGTATGCTCGCCATTGGCGTCTCCCGATAGGCGAGTCGAGCTCGGCTCGCGTTCACCTCCCTGGAAAGCCTGGCCGAACGAACGCGTACGGCCCAGGGAACGGAACGGCCCCGCCGGCCTGAAGGGGGATAATTGCACCGGACACGATCCGCTGTCTCGAGGTCTCTCACGCGAGACAGGAAGGCGAAGGAGGAGACGAAGGATGGAAAAAACAGGGAACGTCGGCCATTCGCGGGCGTTCCGTCGCGCGGAATCGTCGGGCCCCTCGATTCGTGTAATTTCTTCGGCTTCTTGAATTATCGTACTGTGGCTATTGCGAAAGATAGGAGAGGAGGAAAAGGAATGGGAAGACGGTGGTGTTTCGTCGTCCGGGACCTAGCTAGTGAACTTACCTAGCAGGCCCATGCCTTAAACATAGAGATAAGAAGGGATAGGTCGAAACTCGTATATAGGCATCCCTCGACTTTCGCACACTTTTAAAAATTCAACTTTTTAACACCAGAACTACCAGAACAGTAAAACTGAGCAATTGGTGATTATTCATAGCTGCTTTATAAATTCATTGTGATGAAGATTTCAAAATTTAATATGATTTTCTGCAGAAAGTATAAATAATGATTTGCTTTCTATGTATCGTATATATTTTCAATTTGATTTCTTCCATGAAAATAAGTAGGTAATTGTTGGTAATTCTAATGTTAAGCCTCTGTGGTCGGATGTCCCCTCTGAAGGACCCCGACCTCTTCAACGTTACATTTATTTCTGTTTTTTTTTCTTAAGGATTAATCGTCTCCTCGTTACCACCCCTAGCTAAACTTTGCCGCCTTGATTCAAATTTTCCTTCGTTGACATCAGTCTAAAAAAGACTTAATCCTAAAGTATTCCATGAATCGACTATCCTCGCAAATACCTCGAACGATTCTCCGCTAACAAGTGCGTACTCGTTAGGCCACCGATAATGGGCCAGAGTAATAGCTAATTATGAATTAATCGATCGACGAACTGCTGGAAACTCAATTGATGGGCCTGAAAGAAAATTAAAGCTCGTAGTGCAGGACTTCTCGACGCGTTTGCGGCGTAATGACGTCGAGGTGTATGACGATAGGGATATATTAAGCGCAGCGATAAACCAGTCACGGGAATTTCCCTCGGATTAGAACCTCAGATGATGTTTCGACCCTATCGTGGAAACTCTCGTAAGAATAGTTCAGAGGATAGGGTTTGAAAAGAATAACGCCTTACTTTGTGGTCAAAACGATAACTAACTGTTCTTTATTGTGACGCTCTTTTATATGGTACAATATTCGAGTGGTGGGGGTAATGAGAAATCATGTGGACCGCAGGATGTTCCTGGATGATGAAAAGTCATCTGGACTGCAGAATGTTAATAATGTAATCTGGACCTGGTAGGCAAGAGGATAGGGCCCCCCACACACAGCGCTCGATGTGTTCGGTAGATAAATTAAATTTTCACAAACCGTAAATAATGTAATAACCAGTCCCAGGACGCGTTACTCTCGACTTCGTTCACCGTTGCCATAAAGCGCGATTCATGTCGCCAGGTGACACGACGTACGCGTGGCGAGATAATCGTAGCAAGCTTTTGAAGAAGCTGGCGGATAATGAGCGTCGTCGCCGCCTCGCGATACGTTAACGAACCGCGGCGATCCGCGACAAAAGCACTTCGTCTTCTCTCTGTGGGTTAAGAAACTGTTCAGCGAGCGAACATTCGTTCCTAAACGTATACTTTGTAGGTTCTCGTAATCATGCAATTTTTCGTATCTTTATAAATGATTCTACAAAACGAAGGCAAAATTATTCGAAGGTAACTGCACGGTTGAGATCCAAGATTAGAATTGTCCGGGTAACTTATTGACCTAGCATTCGTCGCGAGCAAACGCGTTCCCAAGAAACGTGTCTCCAACAGGGAAACTGATAGAATCGATATCTGCCACGAACTTCATAATTTTCCAGCAACCCCAATAACTTTCCCGCTTTCAGAAATAGAACATGTAGGAAAATTAATTAATGTTGATTATTTAGATGGATGGAAGAGAACACAACTCACTAGTCAGGACACGTGCTTTATTATATTGGAGGGACCGGAAACTAATGTCGTTTTCTTGCGTTAAATCCAAACACATAAATTTTTAACCAGTTTTTTATTTTAATCAATGATGTAATCACTCTCATTATCAACAGCCTTTTGTCATCTAGTGTGCAAATTTTTAATGCCGGATCGATAATTATCAATCGGTTTCTGAGCAAAATATCTATAGATGGAGTGACAGAAACGGCATTACTTTCTGGTCTGCGTAACATATTAACATGTTACACAGTGGTAAAATAAAAGAAAGTTACATATTAATGAATATTGTCGTATAGCGGTGTTCCAATCGGCTACTAACCCTTTGCGGTTGGCAGATTTCGCTCTTGGAAGTACCAGCAGGTCGGAGCTAATTTAGCGTTTCGCGGTTATTTTTCTGAACAGGATTTAAAGTCAATATACGGATATTAAAACACAGAATCTGTTGTATTTAATATTACTTATAAAACTTAAATTTCTGTAATTTTCTAAAGTATTTTGCAAAACTTGCGAATGTTCCAGTTACGGAGACATCGACTTTTACGACGAATTGCAAATGTCCCCGTTGCGGGGACATCGATTGCAAAAGGCTAACTCAGTCACATCGATAGGCAAGAGATAAGAGTCCCAACAATTAGAGATGCAGAAGCCATTTTCCATTTCGAAAATCGAAACCAATTTCAGTTTCTTCAGAGTTCAATGTTGCAATGCTGCACTTCTTCAAACATGGCGGTTGCGTGCTTCAGTTCAACCCAACCACCGTCGAATTTAAAATGCAACCCCACGCGTCATCCACGTGAACTCGTACGCTGCATCCGTAATCGGCGACGATTTAAGGAAATTCAGACCGCGAATTTCACCCATAATTGGATACGCCGGCCAAGGTCACCGGCCGCTTCAATCCAAATTTCATTCGAATTCTCGTGCAACGTTCCAACGGACTCCTCGGTTCTGGACATCTGGCGGGTTCCACGCGTTTCGATGCATTTAGAAAATTCCCGCGGGGTGGAAACGGTTTGGCGGGAGGGCGAATGTGAGGAGGCGAAGTTTTAGAATTCACGTGGTGGCGCACACGGCTCAGCCACCGTCGACCGCTCTTCCTCCCGGACATTTTAGTGGCCCCCGTGCCTCGCATCCGCGAACGTTTCGCTTCTCTGCTCTAAATCTAAAGGCGCGCCGGATTCCGCGACTCGGGGAACCTTAAATTCTCCTTTCACGGTGTTAGAGTAATGGAGGTTACCTTTCAAAAGCTTCGAAATTGTTAGACTTAAAAAATTAAGAAATTTGAATATTTAAACATTTTTAACCGTTTACAATGAAAATTAAAAAATTTGAAAGTTTGAAAATTTTAAAATTCGAACATCTGAATGCTTGAAATATTATGAATGCGGAAATCAGAAAATTTGAATATTCGAAAATTTTAAAATTCAAAAATTTGAATGTTTGAGATATAAATGTGAAAATTAAAAAATTTGAATATTCGAAAACTTAAAATTCAAATATTTGAATGCTTGAAATATTATAAATTCAAAAATTCAAAATTTTGAGTATTCGCAAAATTAATAATTCGAAAATTTGAATACTTGAGATATAAATGCGAGAATTAAAAGATTTGAATATTAGAAAACCCGAAAATTCAAAAATTTGCTTGAAATATTATAAACGCGAAGATTCAAACGTTTAACTTTGCAAAATTTGGAGGTTCATACTCGTTCACAATGTTAATTTCAATTCAGATTGAATAACATGAAAGCATCATGAACGTTCCGAGTAACGCGAAATCGATTTCGAACGCTCGCACTCCGCTGCCGGTCGACCATCAAGAAGCAATCACCGAGCAACCATTCCGTGTCTCCCCCTCCGGAGAACCGGAACCGACGGCGAGCGCTCGTCGGCTCATCCGTGGCTCGTCAGGAACGTCACCGGTTCTCCGGTCGTCAAGGTTCCCCGTATACATTTTTGCCCGCCGCGGGGACCGATAGACCGACCGGTTGACGTAACGCTCGATGCAAATCACCGAGTGACAGGTGAACGTGCACACCGTGCGGTTGCCGCAGTTCCACGGGAGCGCTGCGTGACGCGGCTTGATCTCTTCGTTACCGGATCGGGACCGCGGAAGGGCCTCAAGGGGGTGGGCAGGGGGAGGGGGGAGGCACGAGATGATGCACGGGGCATCGGAAGCACGCGGCAAGACCGTGCAGCAGGAGGAGAACCAGCCAGGGACGAGGAAGGAGAAAAGCAAAGAGAGAACCTCGAAGAGAGAGGCGCGTTGCTCGTTTATTTCTGCGGGAGCACGTTGCGCAATTCGAGGTACACGACGAGGCAGGCAGGAGGGAGTCCCTGCGACGTCGACGCACTCTCGACTCGCGGCGTCGTTGCATCCGTCGAAGGAGGATTGCGGCAGTTATCGGAGATAAATCATTCGCGGCGAGCAAACAGAGTGGCAGCCCCGGCTTGTTGCGAGCAGGAAGTGACCGGTGGCGGTCTTACGGTGGTAGCTAACGCGGAGGATGGGAGGGGGGGGCCCGTAATCGATTGTTATCGTTACGGGCCCGTGGATACGCGAGTGTGGTTTACTTTGATTCCGCTATTCCTGAGAAGGATTTTAATGCATAGTGCATTTTAATTGTACAAATAGGATTTATTTATAGTAATACAGTAGGGGACAAAAGTTTAAGATCAAAGGGTCACAGAAAATAAATAAATTAATTAATAAGAAGTTACAGCATAAATAAAATTGGAATTTTATGTTAATCAATAAATAGTGTTCTACCATAATGACGATGAAAATAAGTATACGAACGATATTTGCATATCATGAAACTATGTTTTGCATTGTCCTGTCGTCTTAATATTTTGTCAGCACGTGGTAAGGAGGCTAGGGTTAATAATAGAAGACTAGAGCTAATAAACGAAGGTTAAAAATCGATAGATCGATCACAGTCCTTCAGATGGAAATTGCCAGTCGTCATCGACGAAGATTTACACCTGTTATACCTGACAATTCCATCTCAGCCACGGCAGTTGCATACAGCCGGCGCATAGTCGAATCAGTCGGGCTCGCATTTACGACGGACGAATTATCGCGAACGGTGGGCCCCCTTCTACGGGGACCCATTTGCATCTGGCCGTCCAGTTATCGGCGTGTTAAAAGTTAACGATGACACGGTGTGCCGCTTCGCGCTCGATTTCAATAACGACGCGCGTTCACCTCCGCGGCAGGTAATTCCCCTGGAAATTAATTAATCCTCGCCCGATAATCACGGCCACGATCCTCGGCCTGGTCGTCGCCGAGCGAAACGAGCCTGTTTTCTGAACGATCCACCCGGCAGCAACATTGTAGCGGCCGCGAACGACGCCGCGCTCAAAGCTTAACGACAGTCGCACGTCGTTCCGCGCGACGAGGGCACGTTCCCTGTTGGATTGTGCAGGTCCATGCGGCTAAAGAAAAAATTCGGAAATACTCAGAGAGGGCCAAGTGTCTTGGGTAGGCTTGGACTGCGTCTGGAGTTGGACCCCCCTCTTTATACATACTTTGAAAAAAGGAAAATATAAAAGGAAACTTATCTTGAGAGCGATACGAACGGCTACGGTCGCTCTCACCCGGAAATCGCAACACCCTTGCTTTATTTCCCTTTCTGCTTTTAATCCTTTGAATGCTGAATACTGTTGGCCTAAGCACTTTGAAAGGATGGCGCACTATCGCTGGAAACAGAGTATTGTTACTCGTACGCTGACAATCGCGTTGCGGTGAGCTAAAGATCGAGAAAATTGGCAAACGCATATTTTCTTTCATGGTCTCTAAGAGCAACTTTTGTCAACACTAAAATACGCATATATGCGTCCATGCTACTCAAAAGGTTAAAATTACCATTGGCCATCGACCATTGGGGTAGCGCTTCGAATTAATCCTTTGCGCTCGAGAGGCGACTATCAGTCGCTAAACGATAGTTTCGCAAATTTTTAGACTTTAGTTAGTTTGTTGATCAGATCCGGAGGTTAAACAGTCGTACACATAAACTTTAGTATACGACTTAACTAAACTAAATAAAATTTAATATAAACGAATCTTACTAAATATTCCGCGCTTAAAAATTAGTGAAGTTAATATTATTAGACGACTGTCACCTCTCGAGTGCAAAGGGTTAAATCGCTGTAATTTCCTTCGATGGATCTCCCCTCACCCGCCCTCTTCCCCCCCTGTTTCCCCCTTTGAGTGGACACAGACGACTAAATGAAGTTTAATATAAGCGAATCTTACTAAATATTTCGCGCTCAAAAAATTAGCGAAGTTAATATTATTAGACGACTAACTGTCACCTCTCGAGTGCAAAGGGTTAAATCTCGACTCTCCGCTATAATTTCCTTCGATGGATCTTCCCCCCACCCGCCCTTCTGCCCCTTGTTTCCCCCATCGAGTATACACAGACGAGGGATGGATCGATCGTGGATCTCGAGGACGAGAATCTCCGAAGGATCGTGTGGAAGCCCGGGCACGGTCACGCCCAGGCCTGTAGAGGCCGTGGCCAAAGGGAGCGCGGTGGCTGCGCGCAGCGCGTCAACGCGCCGTTCGTAAATTCTCGGCGGACAAACTGGCAAGAATAGTTCGCATAATTCTTCAAGGCCTACCAGTTTTGACGGCGGCAGGCGGCCTATCTTGGCACAATCTCTTTCTCTCCGTCTTCCCCGTGCCTCGCCACCCTCCTTCCCCCGGCTTCTGCGCCCGTCCTCTCTCCGCGTCTCGATTTTTTTCTTCCACCGTTGCCCCTCGGTTCCTTCTCGCGCGAGCTACGGGGCCGCTGCTGCGGACCAGATCCTCTGGGGAACAGGGGGAGTCGGAGAGGAATGCGGGAGACCCCGTTGGAAGGAACGACGCGACGCGCTCGCGGATACGAGCCGCGGTGAAAGCGGCCCCGTCGATCGTTAGCGCGGCGCGTGTTATCGCGAGTCGCGCCGGCTGACGATAAACGAGCGAGGCCACGGAATGTCGTTGTCCGCGCTGTCCCGTGGAATAGGCAAATGAAGAAGTTACGGGGACGCGCGAGCCGCGACACAGTCGTTAGCCGCTAATTAAATTGTCCCAGAAATTGAAGCGGACTCTCCGCTCGTGCCCGCACGCTCTCGCACGCTCTCGCACGCTCTCGCACGCTCGATTAACGAGTTCCTCGAAACTCTTATTAGCCGGTCCGCCTATCGGTCCCGATCTCCGATACTTCCAGGAATAGGTAAGAACGATGCGTTGCACGGTGATATACGATCTGCGCGCGTGTCGATGCCGCGTTAAATTCTTGATTAAGTCGCGTTGTTGTTGTTGTTACGCAACGTGCAGATGGAAGACGACGGAGACGATTGCTCGCGGGTGAACAACGCGAATCGCGGATGATCACGTTGGAGTTATGCCTGTTTCAGAATCTGATTCAGGCTGATGGCGGATCTCAAGGTTAGCCGTCGAGTCGCTGACGAGAGGATCGAGGATCGATTACGATGCTGGTGGAATGATCGAGCGTCTGTCGTGTCGAGCGAGAAACAGTTTTTACCGTTCGATTTGGCAGTTCTTTTATTCGATTCTCTGATATTCAGTAGCAGACGAAAGTTTAAGAGTAAAGGGTAATAGAAAATAATTAAATTAATCAGTGAGAAATTATGGTGTGAATAAAATTTGTGTTCTATGCTAATCAATGAATAGTGTTCTACAATAATGACCATAAAAATGGGTGGGCAAACAATATTTGCAGATCATTAAATTATGTTTTACATTGTCCTGTCGCCTTTTGCCCAGTTTTAATACTTGGCCAACCAAATGGGCAGATTTGCCATTTTTTCCTCTGCCATTGATTTTATTTACTTTCGTTAATAGTTAGTCCTGAGCTAATGTTGAATTTATTAAAAATTGTACTTTTGAAAATTGATGAACAGTACTAGTTCAAGGCTAAGTATTAAAAAACCACAAACGATCGTTACAAATGGCGAACGTTCACTCCGTACGTGCGAATGTTTTTTTGTTTTCTGTCGACGAGTTCGTCGTACGAAAAAGAAAAAGCGACACTTGCTGTGGGATCTAGCGCAGCCATCTCGGATCTAGTCCATTCCTCTTTTTTTTCGTGGTCGCAACTGGAAGGTTGTCAGAATGTAATAAGCGGAATCCCGCGGCCTGTGAACAGGAGCTGGTGGAAAAAAACCGTGGTGCTTATCCGTCCTTGATACGAGGCTGCTCAATTCTTAGAGTGACGTCAACCGTGCCCAAAAGAATGGAGCATCAGAGAAAGAACAATCGTGGGTTTGCCTGGGATCCTGGGATGGGCTCGAATGGAATCTCCTCTGAGACGTGCGATCGCGAGATTTCGTTGATTCCAGCAATCATTGCTTTTATCGATCTCTTTGTTGAATCGTTCCGGGAACTCATGTTAACACTTAACCGATCAAATGCGAAGATCTCCCATTTTTTCCTCGACAATGCAGTGACATTGATTCTGTATACTTTTGTTATTAGTTGGTCCTAAGCTGAGGTTGAATTTATTAAAAATTGTATTTTAAAAAATGTATGAACAGTATTAGTTCAAGACTAACTAATGACAAAAGTGAATAAAATCAATGGCAGCGCATCGTCGAAGAAAAAATGGGGGATCTCCCTATTCGGTTGGCTAAGTGTTAATATATTCATGAATCGCTTAACCGGACTCAAGGTTTACTCGTCATTTTTTCTTTATCAAGTTGAATGCCACGGGGGTCACCGGTGACCGGCACTCAACTTGGCGGTGGCGCCGTGGGGGTCATCGGTGACCGTCACGCTCAAATTGGTAGAAATGCATAATTTGGGCAAATGTCAATACTTATCAAATTTTTATTATTACCATCGTTAATTCAATGGTGTGAAGAGATTAATGCAATACAAAACATCTAAAAATAGTCACACGCTGTAACTTATTTGTTGTAGGTAATATTTCAACAGTATATGTTGAAAATTATAACAGAAAAGTCATAGTGGCGCCACGGGCAAACCCTGTAAAAATGGCGTGGCATTCAACGTGTTAATAGCGAAAAATCGACGATCATTAGGAGGAGAACATTTTAGAATAATAACTATATATTGTGATTGAAAAATTTTGTGATTAAAAGAAAAGAAGGTATTCTTTACTGTATTGAAAAGGGGAAGCTCAGAGCTACGAAATTTCAGTACAAATGTATTATTCCTTTCGACTTCCATGTTCCAATATCGTTTTCCGCTGAAACCGGAAATTCTTCAAAAATGATATATATATTGAAATATTGGAAAATGCGGAGAATTTAAGGTTTTTAAAGAAATATTATAATTTGTATTCAAGATGCTGCGATGTATCCATGTTTAGTATACAGTAAAATTAGACGTTTTTGAGCGAAAAAAGAGCATCAAACCGCGGAAACCTCAGATCTTAAGAATTTCGATGTTTAATACACAAAGGGGGCGGAGGAAACGAAAAAAGTCTGATAATCGCGTCTCACCTGGACGCCGATGAATTATCGGCCGTTGTTCGACGTTCTTCTGCATGGAATCGAATTAAACGCGTCACGCGCCGCGATCCGTGAAGGGAAACGAGCAGCTCGAGTGATTTTAATTACGCGAGTCGCTTTTTGCTCGGCCCGATTTTCGCGCGTCGCTGTTCCGTTCGAGCGACCTCCTGCGATACGATCGAGACTTTGTTATCGTTGCTTAGTTTTAGGCACACTTTTGAACTTGGCACACATCCCATCGATGATCCCCTTTACTGTTACCTCGTTTATTTATTTATTTATTTAGCACTTAACGATCATAGCCCTTTATATATACAAATATACTCAAGCAAAGAGAAAGGGGTAGAAATAAAAAATAAGAAACAGAAATTCTCTAATGCGTAAATACATACACAAAGTGTAGGCAATCATAAATGAAGGGAACGGTATCCTAGGTGGTCTTTTATTTATTTATTTATTTATTTATTTATTTATTTGTTTACGGGAAAAAACCCTTTAGAGTATATAAAGAAGATACAGTTTAATCATAAGAGTGAAAACAACGCAACAATTGAAATTTAAAGCTATCGTAAATAGAAAAGACGTCAATATATTTACAATAAATGTTAATATTCTTTAGAATAGTCTTGAACATATTAATTTAAGTTTCTACAAAATTAAACGTAAAATCCTTGAACCTTGCATAATTAAATGGATAATTTTGTCGCTTAATGTAATCTAGTGTTACTTTTACGGTGTCCTACAAATCCTCCCCTAACCAATTGTTCACCTCACAAAATTCTCGCGTTCAAAGCACTTTGACAACTTTCCAATTGTAAAAACTCCTAAAATCATCGAATCTCAAACAAAACGCTGCTCCTTTGCCCCCTTGTTTTCCACTCGGCCAAATGAAATGGCCAAAAATGAAGAAAAAAGACTCGAGGAGTGTCTGCAGCTAAAACAAAATTGAATAATGTCGGCAGAAGGTCGGTTCTGAGTCAACGAGGACGCGTAGATGTGCTAGACCTGACCAATGGCGGCCAAGTATCCTTCGCGCGGAACAAAGGGGGGTTTCTTGCGTGCACAGGCTTCCAGGAATGTGGAAATTAAAGGGTTGCGCGATTTTCCGGTAGCTGGAAAGATCGAGATCCTGTCAAGCCCCGACTAATCCAACGGCCATAGGATGTCTGGGACCTCCCAAGGAGATCGGTAGTTTCATTGGGTCACGGTCTGTGCCACGGCTTTCTGCAGTTGTGCACGCAAAAATTCGTCGCGCGAAGATCGAGAATGGCGCTCGTTTCCAGGGATTGGGGGGTTAGGAGGGAGGGGGAGAGGCCATTTCCGACGCGTAATTTCGTTATTGTTGGACGGATAAGAGAAGGTGGATGACGAGAACGAGCCGCGTACATAATAATAGTACAGGCTTCAGCCTCGTTTGACCCTGCACGGTTGAACTCTCGTCGCGTGACACGTTGTAAATCACCGGGGCCCGCTGTAGTAGCGATACGTGCCTGACCAGTTTGATGGCCGCGGCTCATTGACGCGGTTCCTCGTCGCCCCTCCATTCACAGGACTCGTGGGTGCGTTGCATATTCGGCCGCATCTGCTGGCCTCCTCTCTCGTTCCAGCCCGTTTGCTGGAATTCACCGTGAAATTTGCAAATGGACGTCGTTGGAGATCGACTAAGCATTGTTAACAATTTTTATATGGTACTCCTTGATTCTGTTTTGGGAAACTTCGATAATATTTTATTAACCCTTTCGCAGCGGAGCGCTCAGAAATGAATTGCTCCAAAAGGCGCTGTTCACCGCGAAAGGGTTAACCCTTTGCACTCGGCTGTTCCCTCTCATGGGACATCGTAATCTTAGCATAAGATAGTTTCGAAAATTTTCAGACTTTAGTTCGGACCCGGACGTTAAACAGTCATATATGTAAATTTTGATATACGACTTAACTAAATTAAATGAAGTTTAATATATGTGAATCATAGTAAATATTTCGGATTTGAAAATTTTTGAAATTAGTATCATTAAACGACTAACGACCACCTCTCAAGAGCGAAGGGTTAATTGTGTCTGGTAGGAGTAGATGTTACATTATTTTATAGGTTATTCGTTGCAGGTAGAATTAAGTGAAACGAAAATTAGGTAATTCAACTACTTTTGTTTATCGAAGTATTCAATTTTATTAACTTTTATTCCTTTTTTCTGTTTTCTGCGTAAAATATCTGTAACAAACAGTTTTAATGCTAATTGAAATCTAACAGTAAATACACCAAGAATGTGATGGCTTGTACAGAAAATGTAAAAACAATAATGAAAAATACAATCTTTTAACCCTCTTAGTGTCGGAGGCCGATATATCGGCCTGCACTTATGATCACTTATACCTTTGATATTCATATAATTTTCAATGAATATAGAAAAATCAGCGTCACCGTTTTATTCTGTATTTTGACCTTAATACACTATTTTCTAAATTATGTAAATATTGTTTTTCGTTTGGTTTTTATGAGCCTTTTTCCAAACCCCAGTAAAATCGTGAAATTCGGCCGGTTATCTTCGCATAGACACGTCTTTTTCACCCGGCACTAAAACGGTTAAGTAACCATATTGAAAAGGAAATTAATCATAGATCAAAGGACAAGGAGAGGGACAAAATGTTTTCGGTACGTCAAATCGGAAGCGAAATCGGAAGCGTGAAACAGCCTCCGAACTGGTCCGCTTTAATAATTTCGTCGTGGCGTAGGTAAGCGCGACACACACGCACACACACGCAGATCCCGTGTCTATAATGTATTCCGACCACGTGGCTTATCAACCGTTCGACCGAATGAACTTATCGAGGAACTAGCTCGCCTCTCGGTGTGCGTACTACCCGTGGCCGCTCTCGGTACCGCGAATAATCCCGACCGGCCGTGAAATATGGCGTTAATTCCGATCTCGGCTACTGATTTAGACGGCACCGATTTGCACCGCTAATTCGTTCCACGGTGTGCATTAACCTTACACGCCGGAGAGCTGCCGCGCGTTTGGTCTTTCGCTTTGCACGCCCCTATCCGATGTTGCTCTTTCCTCGCCCGCGATTTCCGATAATCAGAGTTCGACAGTCAGAGGAACAGCACTGTATTTGCTGTCACTCTGTTTGGTCACTTCTATCGCGACGTTGCTCGTATTTGAGCGCATTTCCTCAAAACGGTCTCAAGCACATCAACGCAAGATTAAAAATTACAAAAGCTCCTTGATACAAGACTGTTGCTCCCTCCTACCCAATCGACTGAAAAGGAAACATTCGGCAGACCAATAATGACCTGATAAAAATGTATAGAACGGAACTAAACCTATAAACACCAGTGATCGTCGATAAGTGTGTCGAAATTCGCACGATCTTAAATAACACCGATACAAAAATCGAAATAATTGTAACAAAGCGATTAGAATTATAAGCATAGAATAAATAAAAAAGAAGGAAAAAATAATTTTCTACATAAACTGGCGACCGCTTCGAACGAATCAAAGACTGAGTTGGGGTTTCGTAGGAGTAACCCTCTAAAGATTATTTTATACCGAAGGATACAACAGAAGTTTGACAGAGGGCTTTAAAATGAAACACGAGAGTTCCACAATATTTATTCATTTATTTATTTATATGGGATTAACCCATTAGAGAATTATTACAGTGAGGTATGAAAATATAATAAATGACAACAGAGAAAGTAAGAATATATAAATGGAAGAGATAAAAAAATTTTACAGAGAAAAGCTGTAAAGTAGCTGTTTTATAGAGTGAAGACTAAATCGATAGGTTGAATAGATCTAGAATAGGATAAGTGTTGTTAACATTAATGATTCTATCGATATCTGAGTGATATGCAAAAGCGGTTTTGTGCGGCTATACAAGACCATTGAGCACTTTATAAACAGAAAGAATATGACAGATTTTTCTCCCTTTTTCTAATACTGTGAAGTTAAGTGATGACAGTATGGATTCATAGTTATGACAGGTAACTGACACAGGCTGTCCAATATGTCATAATACCTATACAGAAAACAGTATTTTACTTAAAATTACTCTCACCGTTTCTCTTTGCCCTTGCTAGAAAGATTACGATCAACCCCTTGGATTGGAGCAATCAGGGCTCGGTATTCGGTGGTTCATGTTCGCGCTTCGGTAACGACCCAACGGACAAATACGCCGGCAAGGCGGTGCGGCAACGAGCTGCTGAATCGCGCACGGCGTACTCTTCTTTTTGACTCGTCGTCAGAACCATTACCTACCGTGGTCCGCCTACTAGAGTAGCGACTTCTACGGTCTGCCTCGATACTCCCGCTCGCCGCTCGAGATCGTGGATAACAGTTATTAGGGGCTTTTTATAATGCGCGCGTAGTGGGTACCGCCGCTCGCTCTCTTCCTCTTTCGGTTCCGTGACGGTCTTGCTCTCCGTTGCTCTTCTGGTTCGCGGCAACCATCTACCAGAAGACCGGCTAAGCATCGAGAGCCCATCAAGTATGAGAGAGAGAGAAAGGGATCAGAAGCTGTGGACGGAAGCAGGAGAGGGAAGAGTGAACAGGAAGAAAAAGAAGAAGCTCCTGCAACGTTTACCCGTGCAACCGCGGTAAGCGTATGCGTAGGACACTCCCAGCCGCTTGATTATATATAATTATCGGCATTTTAATAACTAATCATTTTCTCTGGCTCCTTCTTCTTCCTCCGCAATTCTGCGGAGAAAGGAGCAGCTTCCGACGACGAACTCCGCTACCGTATCTCCGACTCCTCTTGCTCCTCCCTCACGACCTGGCCTCGTACATGCATACTCGGTGTAGATACTGTTGTATGTTAATGTTAAAGAACGCAGTTGATTCGAGCGAATGTTATTTTGCAAAGCTAACGAGGTTGGCGCAGCCGACGGTGTCGATTGCTCGCTTAGGACTGACACCCGCGACAAAAAAAGCATCGCCCTGCAGTCATTCGACTCGAAAAAACAACTGCCTCGAGACAACCGTGGGTGGGGGCAACGCAAGCTAGGAACCCCCCAACGGAAGGAAAGAAACATCTGAAAAACCTCGTCGCAATGACACACACACTGGGCCACAGGCCACCATGCAGATAAAATGTGACCCAGGCCAACATCCAAAACCCTTGCATTTATAAATACCCTGGCCTTCGCAGGGACGGCTTCAAGAGTTAACCCTTTGCACTCCGTTGTCCCCTCTCAGGGGACATTAGCCGTTTGAGTGTCAAGCGACGCGATCGCGCTCCTTCTGTGTTCTCTGCTAAAAGCACCAGCGCGACTAGGCTGCGAAGCGTACAATCACAGCAGGTTCGGTTTCTTTCGATTCGCGAGTTTATGATTACCCTTCAGTGTTGCGTCCTAAGTTAAAAGTGAATGTACAGAGAATATTTGCAGGCCATAAAACTATGTTCTACGTTATCCTCCCGTCTTAAACTTTTGTCCGCTACTGTAACTCCTGATCGATTAATTTAACCCTTTGTACTCGAGAAGCGACTCGTAGTCATTCAGTGATACTAATTTCGAAGGTTTTCAAGCGTAAAATAATTAATAAGGTTCACTTATATTGAATCTCTTTCGGTTTAGTTGAGCAATATACTAAAATTTACTTATACGACTATTTAACCCTTTGAATTTGAAAATTTGCAAAATTATCATTCGGTGATTGATAGTCACTTTTCGAGTGCAAAGGGTTAATAGATGAATGAAGTTATCTAACTAAATATACTCCCTACGTTTTATCCGTAACTAAAGATAAACAGAGAATATGCAACAGATACAAGTTAATTAAATATGTAGGAACTCTAAAGTTTCTGTTTCACAGCTAGGAATTTAAAAATTCTCCTCCGTCTGTTTTGATAGTATAACAAACAACACGAACAGACCGAACTTAAGTAATATGTACCTGCTGTAACAATGTACACGACGATGTTCCGGCGAGATAAACAGTTTAGAGATTTCATGAAAAAGGACCCTACACGTTGTAGAAAGCCTGGAACAAGCACCTGCTGTACGCGACTCGTCAGCGCGAGGCACGCAAGCGTCAGCGTGATCAGATAACGATATTATTAATAGCGAGACACGAAGAAGCTTACAACGACCCGTGGGCTAGATCGCGGAGGAACTTGCAAAAACATCGCGATCGGCTCCGCCCCCACTCATCAGCGTCGTCGAAGACAACCCCTAAACGATTCACAATACGCTTCCTCCCTCGCTGGTGCCTCTGCGATCGCGTGTCAACGGTGATCGATCGTCGGACGAAGAGGAAAAAAGCGAAAAGAGGCCGGGTTTTAAGGAAAAACGGGGAGAAAATCGCGAGTTCGACCTGGGACCTGGGTCGATTAGCGGTCGCGAGGGTTCGCAAAGGAAGATCCAACAGGGGGGAGGCGCGTCGCTCGTAAATATCCCGAGGAACGTAATTAAAAGCTATCGATTTGTCGTAAGCCGCGTAATTGCACGAGTTACTACGCGCCTCGAATAATCGGCCGCCTCCCGGCCACGGGGAACTTCGTAGGCCCGCGTCGGCGGAGATAACGGAATATTTACATATTATCGCGGAGCCCGGCACCACGATCCGCCTCTACGCCGGCTGCGCGATGAACCCGTCAGCATCCATGCGCTGGCAAAGGGTCCGGGATCGCGTCGCGGGATTTCGAAGCAGCTCCCGTCACGGGGAAGATATTGATGACTCCGCTGGCTTTCGCGCGAAACTTCGTGAATTCGTTGAACCAGTTTTGCAATCATTCACAGGGGTGCTTTCGTATGGTACAGTAACGGACGAAAGTTTAAGACGCGAGGACAAACTAGAACGTAGTTTTATGGTTTGCAAATATTGTCTGTACGTTCATTTTTATTGTTATTTTGGTAGAACACAATTTATCGATTAGCATAGAATGCAAATTTTGTTTACCATGCTGTTACTTATAAATTAGTTAGTTTAGTTTCGTTGACTCTTTGGTCTTATACTTTTGTTCGCTACTGTATATAAACACGATACATAAATAAATGAATGAAAACTGCGTGGATCACTATAGCAGATAGATGTCTGCAACCCAAGATGTACAGGTACAGTGGTGGACAAAAGTTTAAGACGAGAGGACAAACTAGAACGTAGTTTTATGGTTTGCGAATATTGTCTGTACATTCATTTTTATTGTTATTATTGTAGAACACTATTTATTGATTAGCATAGAATGCAAATTTTGTTTATCATGCTATTCCTTATAAATTAGTTTAATTTCGTTGACTCTTTGGTCTTAAGTTTATTCTCTACTGTACTCCTTGTGCTGAATTTCAGAAATTCTGGAAAATGGGAGAGCTCGATTCTTTTTTACACGAATTATTGATACTTTGATTCTTTGCTGTTCAATGCATTATTACATTCAACATTGTTGTTTGGTGATAATCAGAGTGAATCTTTTTTTTATAAATTTTTCCGAAGAATATTTCTTGTTTGTCACGAATAGATAGGTAGTTATGATCGGTAATACATTTGTTGGTTTGTGTATCACATAGCGTTCTCCCGTCATCCTGTTAGTTTTCAGGGATTCCAGTAACCAAAGCTCCCCTCGCGCCGGGCCTATAATGGCGGTAGTCGCGAGTCGTAAAACAGCACGAGATCCCTTTCGCTGATTAAAAGACCGTCGACAACGTCGTTCGTTAGTCTGCCTGTTCCGTTTCCTGTGACACTTTCCACGTTTCTGTTTCCTTCTTCACTCGAGCGCCTACTACGTTTCAAACAACACGTCGCGGTGATTTCGTCATGCTCGACTCCAACAAAAAAAAAAAAAAAAAAAAAAAAAAAACTCAGCCAGTTGGCGCGAGCCTAACGTGCCTCGAGTCGAGAACACGCGAAACGCGATACGAGTAAAGTGGGTTCAGGGGTGGGTTTACCGAAGGTCATATAGATTTCAGGACACCCGACACCTTCGAATCGGCCAGGGGGTGGAGTAGGATCACTCTACGTGCCCACCCCCTCTCTTTCTCTGCTTTCACGGCCCTAAAAGGAACACGTGTCTGTCGCGATGCTTAATTTCATCAACCGGAAAATATTAACACGTTGAGTGCCATGGGGGTCACCGGTGACCCACACTCAACTTGGCGGTGGAGTCATGGGGGTCACCTGTGACCGGGGCGCTCAGATTAGTAAAAATACATAATTTGGACAAATCTCAATACTTATCATTATTTATTTCATTATTGCCATCATTAATGCAACGGTGTGAAGAAGTTAATGCAGTGTAAAACATTTGAAAATAGTTACACACTGTAACTCATTTGTGTAGGTAATATTTCAACAGTATACGTATTGTAGGGATATTGATTTATGGAAAGTTTATGTTGTTAAAAATGGTTTATTGCTAAGAATAATCCGGTTACAGAATAAGACGCCGGAGCACGCACGCCTGTCCACGTCGCCATCTTTTCACTCTACCGTCAGTTGTTTCTCGTTCATATTTGACCGTTTTCATCAAAATCTCACTTCCTATAGTATCGTATAATAAAAAATTCATGGTGGCGCCACTGGCAAACCCTGTAAAACTCTGACATGGCATTCCACGTGTTAATCTTGGCCTTTCTGTGTCGATCAGAGACGATCGACGCCTGACGCACGGCAACCAAACCTGGCGCGACTCCGCTTAGCTCCCTCAAGGAAGCGAAAATCGTCGGTTTTTTGGCTCGTGGACTCCGTGGTTGCACGTTTTTGCATACGCCGCAACGAGGAATTACAAGAGCGACCACCAGCCGTGTCCGCCCGTGGGGCAACTCTGTTGTTTCCTCCCTTTTTCCCTCGTCGAAACGGGTACGCGCGAGTGGCGTCGCGTGATACCGGTCAATCATCACCGGGGAGAGGACCGGTCGACGAAAAACTGCACCGTTGCCAGCTTCCATCTGACTTCGCACGCATACCGACACACCGTTTCGGAAGTGAACGCTCTAATTAGTCCTTCCTGGACTCGGGGCCACGCTTCTCGTTCCCGCGCTTTCTCCGCCGTTCGCGTGACACCGACGCTAATTGCCGAAATATTAATGGGTCGCCTCTGGCCGAACGGGGAGGGCAGCGAGGGGAACGGCTTTTGCTCATCCGTCTGCCAGGTCCTTCTTCTTTCTTGGCTTTTGGTGCTCGTGCTGAGACCTGCTGGAGCCTCCGTGGTGATAGCATTAACGTTGATTCATGGCGCGCGTGCGCATCGGGATTGGGAAGGGATTCTTGTGAAGCGCTTGGATTCATAATTCGAACGTAGTAATCTTTCGAAGAACTCCTTTATCCTTGCTAAGTTAAGTTTTTAGACTGCTATTACTCTTTAACTCTCGTTAACTATCTTGTGAAGCATTTAAATTAGTCAAGTGCACCTTGGAATTAAATAACGACTTAACCCTTTGCGCTCGAGAGGCGAATGTTAATCGCCAAACGATGGTTTTGCAAATTTTCAGATTTTAATCAGATTGTTTATTAATCAGCCTCGAATGTTAAATAGTCATACACGTAAATTTTAGTATACGACTTAACTAAATAAATGAAATTCAATATAAGTGAATCTTAGTAAATATTTTGCGTTTAAAAATCTTTGAAGTGAATATGATTAAAAATATTAACTTCAATATATAAATATTATAATATTAGACGACCAACAATCATCATATTCATGAAAATGTCCAAAAAAGTTTTTCAAGTGTTAGACTTTACGATTTCAACGAGAGCCGCGTTAAATCACTTATCGTGGCGCGAACGCGTTATCCGCTCGCGAATTAATTCGCTTGCTCGATTGCGCAATCGAATTTTCCCGTCACTGGGCGAAATTTCCATGGGGAAACGGCGGGAAAGTTGAAGGGGGACTGGAACGACGACGACGATCAGCTCGAGCGGTGAAGTGGCCGAGCTTTATGAAGCACACGCGGTAACGGTTACCTCTGCTCGAGGAAAGGGGAAAGGGGCGATCCGAAATTGTCTGTGTGTGCAATTCCGCGAGCATTTGGGGATCCATGGATACGTGGCCTGCTGTAAGCGGACGGCGTTCTGGTAACGCGACGGTGAAGCTAACTCGAGTGAAGTTAAGGAGGGGCTTGGATGGCTCTTCCTGCGGGAATAGGAAGTCCAATCCACCCCCTGCTTCCGTCCTCCCTTTCCTTAGACCCTGGCTCGCATAAATCACTCCTTCTGCTCTATGTCGCGAATACTCCTCGAGAACGTTTCGCTGCCTGTCGATGTTATATAATTCCAGTCCACATCGTTGACGTTGTGTTTTCGAATGTTTTCGAGCTATCCTTTTCTGTTCCGATCAAACAATCAATTTTGATGCGTTTGCTACTGTTTAACCTTTTGCACTCATATGTCTCAGCGTATGCGACATCACAAGTTTTACCGTGGAATTTTCATTTTTTTTAGTTATACTCATGAAATGTTACAGCTAAGTATGCTAATAACGTATTGGAAAAGTTTTGTTTTGATTGAATAAAAAAATAAATTCCGAATTGGCGATAATTCATGGTCATATTAAATTCGAGTGCAAAGGGTTAATATATAGTCCTTATTCTTAGAGGCCAACATTTTTTCATTCGAACATTCAAATTTGTCCATCAACAGGTATTTAACAACACATCTGTTTTTTTTTTTTAATCTTAACAATATGAAAAGTAAAATCACCGTAATAATATTTCTATAATATAATCATAATACTGTTGCAATTGCATCTTGTGATACTGTACAATTAAGCGTTGCAACATGGGTCTCTTAAATGCCAAGCTAAGCTCTCAATTTCATTCGCTTCGCGCTTACTACCTTACAATTTAACGTCTAAGCGACTCGTATACAAAATACTCACGTCAGAGCGTCCATTTCGAATTCTCCTTGCGCCGCTTTATGCGACCGCCGGCTGAACGATCAAGAAACACAAGAAGGAACGCTTTAAAAGTTCGTTTACACGAGGTTTGCACGCGACACGCGCCTCGAGGAGGCAACCGGCCAAGGGGCTGTTCTGTGTATGCATATACACAGGGGCGGCGAAGGATCGGGGGCGGCTGGTAAATGTAAGCAGTAAGCCATTTTCCAGACGATGAGGCGCGAAGCCCTGCTCGGCCTCTTAGCACGGGTAATCCCTGCTTTACCAACCGAACCGACCTGGGGGAGGGAAGAAGCC
The DNA here is from genome assembly GCA_033822845.1 of Tetrapedia diversipes. Taxonomy (NCBI): domain Eukaryota; kingdom Metazoa; phylum Arthropoda; class Insecta; order Hymenoptera; family Apidae; genus Tetrapedia; species Tetrapedia diversipes. Next base: position 31,051 of record JAOPTO010001274.1, read on the forward strand.
ACCCGCAGGTGCGAGTCGGGGCTTCTTCACCCCGTGGCGCAGCCCATATTTAATATCGTTCGTCCCCGTTTCGTCCCGAGCTATCGACAAACCACGAGCTCGTTTACTTCCTGCTCGATGGCGAACAGTAATAACCCTTTGACTGCCACGTTGGAGCTACAACTGCTTACAATTGTAAGAGTTAAATGAAAATTGGTCATATTCAGTAGCGGACAAAAGTTTAAAACCAAAGAGTCAAAGAAAACAAATAAATTAATTAGTAAGAAATACCACGATAAACAGAAATCGTATCCTATGCTAATCAATAAATAATGTCCTACCATAATAACGATAAAAATAAGTATATGACCAATATTTGCATACTGTGAAACTATGTTTTACCGTAGATAGATAAAAATTGTCCTGTTAGATACATAACAATATTTTGCTGTTCGAAAAGAGAAAAATAGTTAAGTTACCAATTATTATGATTTAAAAACCGATGTCGATATTATTAAACAGTTAAAATATTTCTTGTATCTGTTAAAAGTTTTAACGACGCTTGAATAATTTAATCATGCGTTATCGATGAACATCAAAATCGAAATAAATAAGAACGTGGCATTTAATGGCCTAACTTCATGCCGCGCGACTGGTTACCATTCTCTGCCGTCGATCGCCGTTAATTACCCCCTCTCTCGCTCTTAATAGGTCGCGATAAGCGAGTAGTATCAATTAAAATTAGCGTCGTCATAAATTTGCCCTGAGTCCACCGCATAAAAAATACCGGCACCGATTATGAATCGCGCGAGCGTGAACAAATTAATAAAGCTAATTACGGTTTAGCGCCACTCACGATCACTCATTAACCATTCTATCCGTATTCTCTCTCTCCTCTCTCCCCCCACTCTCCTCTCTTCCACACTCATTAGCTACTCTATCTGTATTCTCTCCCTCCTCTCTCCCTCCTCTCTCCTCTCTTCTTTACTCATTAGCCACTCTATCTGTATTCTCTATCTCCTCTCCCCCTCCCCCCTCTTCCCCTCTCACTCCTCGCTCTCTCTTTCTTTCTCGCTCATCTCTCTCTCCTCCCTCTCTGTCTTTCTCTCTCTCTCCCTCTCTATGTCTCTTTTCTTCTCTCCCTCCTCTCTCTCCCCCTCTCCCCCCTCTTCCTCTCTCACTCCTAACTCTCTCTTTCTTTCTCTCTCATCTCCCCCCTCACTCTTTTCCCCCCTTTATGTCTCTCATGGGATCGAAAATGATGTCGTTCTCTCGACGTTTCTAGAGTAAGTACGTATCGCCTTTGATCGTTCCACAAAGATCGGCGTCGACTTTCACGCGTCGCGGGGCCTCAAGGTCCGCTCCTTGACTGCCGTCGAGCAAACCGAGGCAAGCACGTCCGTGACACGAATCCACGCTTGGTTTCCTGTTTCCAAGTCAAGTTCAGTTGTTCCCGCCGCGATCGGCGATCGGGCGCCATCACGGAGCGCTGAGACCTGCGTAAGGATGGAGTTTCGTGGGATAACATCGGAGAACACTGTGTCTCTCCGCTTGGTCCCGTAGCTCGTAGCCACTCGCGATCGCTATTTGTCCACGGAAAGTTGATCGATGGCAATTCGAAACGGCGCCACTTTTTTTCCGTCCAACCGGATACGCGGTGATTGCCTAGCGTCAAGCTGGAATTTCGCTCGATCATAAGTTTTATTGGGAATTAATCATCGATCATAAACCGAGTTGCAACGCGAGCCGCGGAACGAAACCTCAGCCTTTTGCTCGATGATCTTCGTAAAACCACTTTCATCTCTTGTTTTCTTTTTTTCACACGCACGCTTCGACACTTCGATTTTTGTCTATCCGTTCAACAAGATTCTTAGACAGACGCACAGAATTCTCTCTAACGCAACGCACAGTTGATTCGACAGAACAGCCAGGCTGCTGTTCCCTGGGTGCATCGAATGGTGCTCTAAATTCCACTCGCGCCGGTGTAATTAACAGCGAGGCGCAGGTGGAGACAAACGCGCGACCCCGTTAACAATCTCACGAGGAGGAGGCACGAGGGTAACGGTGAAAGAAGTTTTGCCACCCAATTGCGATAAGAACTCAATTACCGTTTTATCCAATTGCGCGCACCTCTTCCTGGCGCCGTCCTCTTCCCGCGTTCGCACGGGTCCACGCTTTTTTTCCCCGCGTCAACGATGGGAACGGAAAACGTTCCCCGTCTTCGCTCGTTCCCGTCGTGGGTTCCACGCGCGGTTTTTGTTCAACGATCCTGCCTCGTTTCCTCCTCTTCGCCTCGCCAAACCGACCTGCGCCGATTAACGTCTCTATATACGCGACTGGGAAAACGCGATTCGAAAGCTGGCCAACGAGGCGGTGAAATCTTGACGCGGGAGCGCCTGGTGCCCGTGCAGCTTTCCTCTCCGCTCTCAGGGGGGATCCGCGGGGAACGTTAATTAAAAGTTCGGGGTGCCCAGGGCCCGGTTCGAAAATGGAAATCGCGTCTAGTTATTTATTATTTTGCCGATCGCTAATTTATGCGGTGCAGCTGTGTAATTCAGGTCCAATTACTTCGGGATCGGGAAATTTTGCGGTAATGAATATTTATCGAGCGGAACCTTCGAATAACCTGCGCGCTCGCTGACCAATGAAATAAATCAAAATACCTGGACTCTCTTGTAGGGTGGGGGGGGGGGTGAGTGGGAGAGGGTGACGCAGAAAATGGCGCAACGTTTTCACCCTTTGAGCGCTGAACACTCTTGGCCAAAGTGCTTCGCGTGGACGACGCGTTGTTAGCGATTGCGATTGCTGAAGACGGAGTATTTGTTACTCGTACACTGACAATCGTGTTGCTGTAAGCGGAAGATCGATAAAATTCGCTAACGCATACATTCCTCCATGATCTCTACGAGTAACTGTCATGAGACGCAAATATGCGCCTATAGTACTCAAAAGGTTAACACCAAAGTGTAATCATTGAAAAGGTCATAAGGGGAAGAAAACAAAAATTGACAAACGCATATATTCGTCCATGGTCCCTACGAGCAACTTTCGCAGACGCATATATGCGCCCATAGCATTAAAAAAATTAACACCAAAATGTGACCACTGAAAAAGTCATAAGACGAAGGAAACAAAAATTGACAAGTGCATATATGCGCTCACAGCATTCAAAAGGTTAACACCTAAATGTGACAAAAATTGTCAAGCGCACATATGAGTCGATGGTCCCTACCAACAACTGTCGTCAAACGCATAAATGCGCCCATAGCATTCAAAAGACCAACACTGAAATGTGACCATTGAAGAAGTCATAAGACGAAGGGAACAAAAATTGATAAACGCATATATGCGCTCACAGCACTCAAAAGGTTAACACCTAAGTGTGACCACTGACAAATGTGACAAAAATGGTCAATCGCACATATGCGTCGATGGTCCCTATCAACAACTGTCGTCAAACGCATAAATGCGGCCATAGCACTCAAAAGGTTAAACAAAGCCCGGGTAACGCGACCGGTTCGCCGCCACGGGGCTGCATCGTTTAACGTGGCCGGCTCCCAACAATACCGTATCTTATTCGATCCGGCTAGCGTTGCCAACGTCTCTAAGAGGCATTGTTCGGCATCAACAGTTAGCCTGATTCAAGCAGATGTTGCCCGGCCGTCGAGCGCGTTGCCACGTAATTAGCGGCGCGTAATCTGGCCGCGTGGCAACGGCAACGACGCCATTACGGCTCCGACGGCCGCGAACAACGAGAGATACAACACCGACGAGAGACGATTGTGAAACGGCCAGCGAGGTTGTTCTCGCGCATATCGAATCGGCGTCCCTCGTGAAAGCAACGAATACACGAGGTGGCGACAATGTCCGGTCCCCGCCACGCCCTCGCCGTCCACGTTTTTCGTCTTCCCGGACCGAAACCCGCTTGATGCGTGGCAGTCGGAACGCCACCTGCTCCTTGGGGAAAGGAGCAGCTGTGAATGGTCTATGGGCAAGCCGCGGTAATCTTTCCGAGAATAGAAGGCTCCTTTTAAATGGAAGCCTTAAGGACAACTTTGTGAGAACGCTTCCTTTTTTTTTTGCGGGGATGACTTTCGGGTCGGCGTGTGAAGTCACCTGTCGTTAAGTCTCTCTGTGAGCTTTTACGAGATTGCGATCGTCTAGAGCTCGAAGTTTGCTGTGAAATTCGCGCCAAGACAATTGATAAGAATTTAGGGGTCGAAGAATTTATGAAGGTGATGATCAATTAATTTCTGAGATGCGTTTTGATAAATAGCAAGTACTAAGTTAGTATAATAGAAAGCAATCCCTTTGTTCGTTACCGCGCGTTCGAATAATAATGTCTATGAAAAGATAAAAGATTCGATGGAATTATCATCTATCCATTGGTCCCCTATGTTTGAAGATCCCCATTCGCAAGCACGATTCGTGAAACGCATTAAACCTACACCGCGGCCGAAAGGTCGCGACCGTATGCACAACTGGAGCATCCGCAATTCGATATTGACACCCCTTCGCGGAAAGGCAATTTTTCGCCGAGGATACACGACTATCGCGTTAACGTTGTTCCCCCGGGAGGTACTCGTCGAGGGGGATGCTCCACTATCCGCCGCGTTTCACCCCTACCATCCCCCCTGGTATGCGGCCGCGGGGGTTGAAAGCAGCACGCTCCACTAGCTGGCGGACAAACAGATTTTAATGAGTAAAACGGTGCGGCCGAATTGCATCATGGCGTTCCAGCGAATTTTACGGGCGTCAAACCTTTCGGTTCCACAACTAACCCCTCCCTCCCTCCCTCCTTTCCTACCCTTTCGCCCAGACTCAGCGTTACACCCCGCCATAATCATCCATGGTTTATATCGCACGAGCACGCGGCACTCGCGTAATGGCCGTCCGTAAAATATTTATCGCGGAAATTAGTCGCGCGATGATGTATGTCGCCGACTCTACGCACACATAGCCGAACGTGACTGCGCCACTGTACGCGCGCACACGTCGACGCGCGTGCAACTTGGCGCGGGTAGATGGAAGCGTGTTTGCGCGAAATCGCCGCGACCGCACACACTGTGGGAGGGTGGTGCGTGGGGGGAACGGGGGTTGCTGGCACCCCAGTTTCACCCCCCACGGGACAATAAGCGTTCTACGTGTCCTATCGGCGAAATATCGATCCGCCGTTTCGACGATCGATCTTTTCGTCCCTGAGCGACGCACACACAGTGTCATTAGCCGTCGAATGAATACAGTACGCGCCAAAGTTAACCCTTTGCACTCGAATTTAATATGACCATGAATTACCGCCAACTCGGAATTTATTTTCTTATTCAATCAAAACAAAACTTTTCCAATATGTTATTAGCATACTTAGCTGTAACATTTCATGGGTATAATTAAAAAAAATGAAAATTCTACGGTAAAACTTGTGATGTCGCATAGGCTGAGATATACGAGTACAAAGGGTTAAATCGATGCGACCCAGATTATGCTATACCTCTTTTGTGTATTTTCTGTTTTCTTGTTTTTTTTTTTTGTTTACTAATCATTGCGTTCTCTTGTGTGTTTCAGGTAAGTGTCAGAGACTCGATCCTTCGTACTGGGTGACTCGACCAGCGTAAGTTCTAGGATTAAGCTGCTTAGCTGTCGTTCCCCTCGGCGGGGCTCGACGATGTTTAAGACCACCGTTTCGTGCGGAAGTTTACGCGGGGATTTTTCCTTCGACGTTTTTCATCGAGTTTCCACGGGGGGAAATATCTCGATGGTTCAGAGCTACTTTGCTGCATTCTTTTCTCAGGGCACTTTTTTTAAGGTCGTGAAAAATCGAGGGATCGTCTCTTGTTGCCAAGAGTCAGTTCGTTTTCCGTACGCGCGGGGGGGGGGGGAGCTTCCTGTAACCACCCTCTACAAACGTTCGCTGCTTGGAGTCCACTGACCAGGTGCACTCGAGATCCGCAACGGTCCGCGTTAAGGAACGAGAAATACGAGACTCCCGTTACGGAATATGACTGACGAGGACGTAAAGGAGCTCGAATGGCTGTACAATGAAATCGCGGGTCACGCGACCGGAACATTAGATCGAATCCACGGTTATATCCACGGGAGGGATGATTCATCGGCGGAAAGTGATCGAAAGACGTTTCAGACGTTGATCGCCCTATTTATTCGATCACCGTTCTGCCTACAACCCTTTCTTTATGGTCGTTTCTAATGAGAATCGGTTGCACAGTATAGCTGCGAAAGGACATACATTTCGTTGCGTAAGCTCTTAAAAATATTATACAGTTTAACCCTTTGACTGCCGCGCTGAAATCACGTATTTTGCTCAGGACACTGCAGAAGTACATTATTTCATAGAAATTTATCTTTTATTTTCGATGTTCTAATAACAATTTTTAATTGGTCAATGGGCACTTTTTACTTCAAAGTATTTTTTAATTATCGGTAATGTACTGACTGTCAATTTTGATTCAACTCTTACAATTGTAAGCAGCTGAAACGCTCCGGTCACCAGTGACCATAGAAATTAATCTTTTATTTTCAATGTTCCAATAAAAATGTTTAATCGTTCAATGGGGAACTTTTTACTTCAAAGTATCCTCTAATTAGCTCTAATTTGCGGTAATATTCAAAATGCATTAATTGACAATTTTTATTCAACTCTTTATTTTCTTTGACCCTTTGGCCTTAAACTTTTGTCCGCTACTAAATATCACTAATTTTTATTTAACTCTTACAATTCTAATCAGTTGAAGCGTTCCGGTCATCAATGGCCATCGTAGTGTCACAAGAGAAACTGTAACGGATCATATATGACCATCATGGCAGTCAAAGTGTTAACGACTATCGTTAACCGACTAACACCATTTATTAATAAATAAATAAATAAATATTGATCGCTAGCTGAACTTTGCAATCGTAACCTAACTTTAACCTACAACCTAAATTTTAAAACGCAACTGCAATCCATCAAGTTAACGTAGTCACTCGTAATACGTAACGATCGATTCAGATTCGAGCAACAGAAGCAACTACAGAAGTTAACTGTAACAGCGAAAGGGTTAAAGGGATCTGAAAAGGAAATGGTTCGGGTTATCAACAAATCCGTTTACCAAGGAAGCGTGAAGGGGATCCGGTTCCCCGACGTTTTCCACGACAAACTGCGCTCCCTCGTAACAGGCAGTTAAACGTAATGACGTGTGTTTACGCTTCTGAAAAGTTTCCTTCGATCCGGGCCGTTTCGTGGCCGAGGCCCCGACGGCAGCTTGTTATTAGGAGGCGCAGCGAGGATAGAGTCGTGATGTGACCGCGGTAATGTCAGGTTGGTCGAGCGTCGCAAGTTACGACGGAAGACACGGTATTAATTAGCGATCGGACGTTGTTTACCAGTCACGAGCACAGGAGCGGTATTGTGGGCTGGCTTTCTTGCGCTAGTCGACTTTCGCTATTACATGCCATTTAGCTAACGGTTCCACGTGCACACGTAGTACGTCCCATTATTTTTACGCCACACACGCTCGAACCACGGTGCACAAAGACGATTCCTCGTCCCTTACCCTCCCCCTCTTCGTGTACTGTTCTTCGTTTCGACCCTCTGTCGCTTCGTTCTTCCCGATTGCATCGATCGTTAGCAACAACGTCTCCCGAGCGAACAAAACGTTTGCTACCTACTCGAACGTTCCTCGTTAGGTTCGATGATTTTCCACGCCGACGTTCCGTCCTTTAATCTGCGGCACGTGATCGAATTAAACCGTTCACTGCCAATTTAGGGCAAATTCAGAGCGTCTTGCTCTGGGTGTCGAGAATTTGTTTTAATGAAAATGTGGGTTATCATGTCGATAATAAAAAGTGATATTAAAGAAAAATATTATTATGTCAAATGTTCGTTCATCCTTTCTGAGTAATTCCTGACTCAAACGGATATAAACTTATACAGGACTGTTTTTATTTTAGTTATTTAGTGGAGTGAGGTGATAGGGCTCAGGTGTGAATAAAATAAAGCGAAATTCTTAGAATATTAATATATGTATTTAAAATAGTATAATAGTAACAATTTTCAACTTAGCAACTACGATGTTACTATCTTCTTCACGATCATATTCTTTCTGCCTTCACAGTCAAACTCTTTCTGCGTTCATTTGTCAAACTCTTTCTGTTACACGCTCGCATTTTCTCCATCATATATTCTTCCAAACATTCATTTCCTTTCTTTCTAATTCTAAAGCTTTCTCACTGAATGTATTCGGTCACGTTCACCCAAAATGTCTTAGTCGGTCAGTTTTCTCAAGTGCTCATCTTTACTCTAATCCGAACAATTCTATATCCACACGTTTATCGCTCAACACAAGCACTCTTCGCATTTTCCTAAACTCGCTTCCGTTCGATCGCATTCCTACACTTATTCCGTGACCAATTGCAATCAGTTTAAACTTGTAGCACAAACCACGAGACATCTCGTAGCCGGCAGCGAACGGGTTAACCGGGACCGTAGTCGTTTCTACGAATAATTAGACCGACGAATCTGCTCGAGTTTTCGAACCGGCGCACCGGTTTTTTACCCCAATTACCACGTCCGCGCGGTTTCCGTTCATAACAGGCCGGCCGTGGAATGAAATTCGCGTCGTCGAATTTCCGCTAATCCCGGGGTCTCGTTTGGTTCGTTTCGCCGTGCCCTGCTCCCGTTGCACGAAACGAAATTAAATCGTGCGTCGGCCGCGTTAATTAATACGCATTGCCGGGCCGCGCGGCGTGTCGATTCGCGCGCGCGATAGGTAATACGCGCTGGCTCGATTCCGCAATATGTAGTAGTTTCTAATTAACGGGAGACATTGCGATCGGTCCAATAAAAGTAGGCAAATAAATCGTTGATACCCTGTCAGTACGGTCGACGCGATAAATCAGTACTTTCGGGCAATTATACCTGGGGCGGCCGGCGCTCGCGCTCGATTCCGGGCGAAAAACAAATTTTGAGCAACAAGCATCGATTTTGATGTCGAATTTATTTAACGCCGATTAAGCTGTATCGGGATATATTCGCCATTTATAATGCCCGGCCACCGCGTTATAAATAACTGTTCGCGCGCGCGCGCGCGCGCGCTTTCACGCCGTTAAACATTAATTTCGGCGTCATTAACGTCCGATTAAAAGGACGAACGAGCGGCTAGAAAAATATATAAAAAATGAACGCAGCCGAATGACGAACGGGATTTTGCAGCGGCACGCGAGCCAGACGTGGCAGACAAGGGAAAAAGAGAGAGAGAGAAAGAGGAGGCACGAGATTTGAATAAGCAGCGAAGGCACGGCCGCGAAATCCGCTAGGGACATCAACTTTTCCCAACGTCCTGACGTTCACCGTGCTCACGGATGCAGCATTAGCATCGGGAAGTGGCAGAAGTTAAGCTCGTCGTGTCATTTCTATGTCCCCTCCCTCCACGCCAATTTAGCCCCCAATTCCACTTTCTTCCCGCTGTCCCGCGGTGTCCTCCGAGCCGAACCTGATCCGTCTCGCTCGATGCATTTTAAAGTTGCACGCGATTGCACCACGGCGCGACCTTCCGTCGTCACCAATGATGCATAAAACCGGATGAATTAATCAGGACATTGCGTCGAGGACGAGGAGGGATGCTTTGGAAATAGCACCATTTGAATATCAAGACCTTGCGCAGCATTCTAGGATGTTAGGAGACCATGGAAGTGCTTAAATTTTTATAACACCGTCCACGCTATTATTCGGTGTCATTCCGTGCGTTTCACCGCATAAATAATTCATGTCACCTCGAAGTCGTTACCATTTTTGTTCCATACAACGTACGCTATTTTCTTCCACGGTCCTTTATCCATCCTCTTAGAAAATTTTTGTCAGGAAGATCAGCAAGAATCTTCCGAACGAAATCCAGCCTCTCCACCTGGATCTCCGCCTTTCGATCGATCGTTGCAAGTGCACCGTCTGCTTTAACCCACCCCCCACCCTCGTTGCGATTCGCATCCCCGGTGCTCCTCGCGATGTTATACGTTCGAGCATCTCCATGACGATTTGCAGGAGAAACAATTGCAACGATTCCACTTCCGGTTGCCTTTTATCGTGCACCAAAGTGGATGGTCGAAAGAGAGACACACGCGTTGTACGCGAAGAGTGTACGCATCGGGGCGAGTCAAGGTGCAAAAGTTGGTCTCGTAGGTGGATGGAAGAGGGGTTCGGTCGCCGAGGTGCAATGACGTAGGGCGTCGGAGGCGTTGGTGGCGCTGGGCTCCCACCAGCGTATCGATTCCTCGATGCCAGGCAAGGAAACCAACCCCCACACCCCCTACCCTTCGGCTTCCTCTGCCTTCAACCACCCCCGGGCGGTCGTGCCGGCTAACTCAGCCCTCTCTTTCCCTCTTTCCGCCCACCCGCTCGGCCCAACCACTCACCCATCTGCCCTCTCCTCTGCCACCCTCCCTTCATCCTCCTCCACCGTCCCTGTCTTCCGCCCACCGGTAACCCCGTCGAACAGCCCTTCCTTCCTCCGTCGTTTCTCTTGCGAGCGACGGCCAACTTTCTAGATATGAATTAACAGAGTTACGGAGCTTCTGCGGCGGCCGAGCTTCGAGTTATGCGGCTTACCAACTTGAGAACGTCTCCGTGGCGCGTTTAGTTTCTCGGTCGTCGTCGAAACCGCGTCCTCCGTCCTTCGTCTCCTTGTTCCACTCGGCGTCGATACGATTGATCGATCCTTGAACTTGTACTTTTGCATCGATATTATTCCTATTGAGTACGCCTTTTTAATTTAAACGATCGGTACGCGTTAGGCGGTGCGCAGGCAAAAAGGTGTAGCATTTTTTCGTGCGTCCCGCAATCGAAACGACTAACAGGGTAATTAAGTCGGACAGCGTGGGAGCGGCAACCCGTCACGAATGTTGATTATCGCCGATACGTAATCTGTCACGAGATCTGTATTCGATGGAATTCCGTTGCTGGCCTGTAACACTCGCCCTGCGCTATGTCCCTCCCCCCGTCCCCGTTGTTATATTCGTTTCCATTGTTTTATCGCGAAACGATCGCGTTCAAGTCGCACCAGGAATTGCATCGTGTTTCTTTCCACCCACGCAACGGATGGTTTCGTCATCGACACCGGAGTCACTCGCTTTGCCTTCACCGCAGCCCGTCCTGTCCCGCTGTCGGCCAAACGAGTTCCACTACTCCCTCCTCCACCCGTGTGTTCGTGAGCCCGTGCGCGCCCGTGAATTCACCGACGCGACGGTGTCGGCCACGAAATTAATGCGTCCTTCAAACCCTTTCTCCCCGGGCCTCGTTTGACCCTTGCACGGTCATAGAAGCATCCGGCTGATAATGCCATTCCGCGGCACTGGGTTAGTGCAAGCACGCGGCGCGGGTGCAGTGCCGAAGAAGAGGGGTTGGAGAGCGGAGAGGGCGAGAGAGATGGAGGAGAGAAAGAGAGAGAGTGAGAGTGACAGAGAGAAAGAGAGAGAGATAGAGTGGCGAGGGGGGCAGAGAAATGAGAGGAGGAGACGACGAGGGCCGGGGCAGAGGCTGCTGCCGGTAGTCGACGGAGGAGGGGGTGGTCGTAAGGGGTGCGCGGGTGGCAGAGAGGAGAGGGAAGGGTTTGGGGTATTAAATCATAGAGCTGGAGCGCCTGCCGCCGGTTTACTGCCGGATAAAACGCAGTGACTGTTATGTTATGGACCACCTGTATGCCTCGACCCTGAACTCGCTCTCCCTGTCTCTCTCTCTTTCCGTCGCGCTGCCGGCTGCTCTCGAGCCGACTGAAATCTATATACGTCCGAAAACAGCCCTCCCGCGGCCGCGTGCAGTCACGACATTGCTCTAGATTCATTTATTTCACCGGTCTCCTACGACCTCCTTGTTTCCGTCACTTTCCATCGATCGGGACGTTCGACACTGCGACGAGACTTACCGATGCAAAGGATGCTCATGTTTTGCGCCCAGTTTAACCTTTACCCCTTCGATGCCATTCTCAAGCATAGTCGACGATTTCTGAATGCTACTTTAGTGAATTCGTTTCGATTTGCTCGGTTGCTGTCAGGTTAATTTGAAACACCATTTAAATTAGCAGCGGTTATGATCAATTTTTTATTTATTTATTTATTTATAAAGAAGTAATACAGTGAAAATTAAAATAATTAAAAACAAAAGTAAAAGTAAAACTAAAAGGAACAACTTATACAGGAGGATGCATTGTTCGACATCATAAGAACGCAAAAGGAGACAAGTGTAGTATTACAGTGCTCATAACTAAAGATTTGTAGCCTCTAGCAATCTGATTGCCTCAGTCTTAAAACTATCTAAGGATCTATCTGAGGAAATGCGCCTTATAAATTATCGATCCTCCAAAAATACTCCGTCGTACAGCATATCCTTCTCATCCACCATGAAACAACGCATCGCGACGCACGGCCAGGGTATCGAAGTAGCTTAAGCTTCACAGTCGGCCAGTAACAGAGGAATCCCAAGTCCGATGTTATATCCGATGTAAAAATTTGTCCAAGCGTGAGCGACGTGCAGGTGAAAAATAGGGCAGAATCACGCGAGCCGCAACGCTGCTAACAGGCGTTCACCGGCCTCTCAGCTCGCCGCGGGAGTAATTAACGCGTCGTTCTCGACAGGTCTGACGTGCTCGCGCTTCAGAAAGGAATTCGCGACGGGAAGCAGCCGCTTCGCACCTAGTCCAGACACCGGTGCCCCGCAAAAAAAGTCTGCCGCTCGTAGGCCGGTGGAAATGAGCAGAGAGGAAGCCTGTCCTCGGTTCCCCTGGTTTATCCAAGAAAGAAAAGCGGCATCGCGCTCATCCGGCTCGCGTTTCTTCGTTCCTATTCCGGAGCGGCCGCGTCCCTCTATAATGCCCCTCTCGCCCGTCCCCGCGGGCACACGGGGTTTTTCGTTTCTCCGCGGAGATCGGTATCCGCGATTATATTATAAATATACATGTAACTCAGGCGTAGGGAGCGTGTCCCCTGTTTAGCCGGGAGAGACGGACTGCACCACACGAGGCACCGTGCTCACGTGCGCGAGATACCTGCCGACGCAACCGTACACCGTGCATTCGGTGCACGGTCACGTGTATTGTATATGGCCGGTACCATATCTGCCTTCGTACGAACCCGGTGCGCGCAACCTTCGTCGTCTTATCTCTTTCTCCTTCGTCCTTCCTCGGCCTCTTGCTTTCTGCTGTTCGTGCGTTGTACCCTTTTCCCGTGCCTCTCTTCTGTCTGTTCTCTCTCTGTCCCTCGGTTTACTTCGCTTCTTTCTGTTCGGTTCCCCGGCCGGTAGGTACCCCGCCGCTCGGCTTGCCGCAGCTCCGCGGTATTAAATACAATAAAGACATTCAATGGGAATTAATCGGATATCTACGTATCTACCGGTCCGCTCTGGGCTGCATTGTTGCGCCGCGCCGCTTGGGTCCCGTGACGGCGCGCGCTCGCCCGCCTCTCTTTTCTTCTTCTCTCGTTCCCGCTCGTTTTTCTTCCGTTCCCCGCCGCGCAACTCCTCCTACCCTCGTGCTCGTTCTTCGTATTTCACCTTTTTGCCGGCCGAGCCGCCGGGTCGAATGGAGATATTCCGCGGCGGAATAATATCGAGGCACGTTTTTAGAGAGCGCACCCAACGCGCTCGGATGCACCCAAGGTTTGCTCTGTCGTCTCCCTCTTCCTCTTGCTCCCTCTCTCATTCTTTCTCTTTCTCTCTCTCTGCTACCGTTCGCGGATCCTCGCGTTCGTCGATACGAACGGAGCACGAGCGAGACCACGACAAGGAGCCACCCTCGTTCGCATTCTCGCGTGTGAGCGACGTGTACACGGTTATGTATACGTGTGCACCGGGCAGAGTGGGTACTTAACGAACCCGTCCACGAGCAATGCGGCTTTTCGAGCGGTTCGGTTTTTCTGGCCGTGCCGGGAAAGAAGCGGCGCGCACAGCCCGTGGTACCACCGCACACCGGCTCGATACGCAACGTCGACGGGGAGATTTTAATCTCGATCGGAGAATTAATTCGGTGCCTTGTAGGGAATCGCGCTCGAGGAATCGTAACTGTCTTTAATTCGATTATCGGCCGCCCTCTATCTTTCCCGGGTCGCATTGGGATTCCTTAATGTTTTAATTAGCCCGATAACGAAGCCGGTACCGGTCGCATTATTTTTAATTCCATCGGTTAGGTCAGCGGGGGAACGGTCGTTACTCCCGAGGGACGGACCCTGTCCGACGATTTATTACGTCCCGCGACGCTTATCGATCCAATTTCGTGGTGTTTTCAACGGCTTCAAGATCCGACGAGATCTTCCCGTGTGTTCAGGTGACAAATTGTACGGGGGCGGATCGTCGATTACCAAGTTTCACGATTCGTACCGATGAATCTTAATTTCGGTTAACCCCGATAAGCAAGACGGTCGTTGTACGCCTAGCTGGCGAAGTTTCGTGCCCTCGAACGTTCTTCCACGCTGTAAACTTTTAACAACGGGACACACCGGCGCTGGGCAAACTCTTGGGGAAACACGGTCGCTTGCCGCTGCACTCGCGCAACTTCGTCAAAACTGTCAGACTGCTCGCTGAGGACGAGAGAGAGTTACACGGCGCATTAAACTTTGAGCCCTGTTCCGATTCTTGCCACCTGTTTATAGTTAGCCCTGGGCCCCCGCGTATCGATTGTTCATTACTGTCGCAACTTTGTTCCGCAACTTTCCACCCCTCCGGCCAATCCACGTAACATTGTAAACGTTACACACCGGCGTGTGCGTGGTTTCTCACGTTACGGAAGAAAGCACGACCGCGTCTAATGATGCTATACAGGCGGCAGGTTTATGGAAACACGATGAATGATGAATGCGAATCGAGTCGATCACCGAGAGAGTCCGCTTGAGGTCGAGCCACGGTAAAGCACGGTAAAACACGGTGACCAACAAATTAATTATTGAGTCGCGGGGAAAGCGCGGGAAATGGCGCTCATGTTCAAGAAGATCGAACGGACGTTATGCAAAGTCGCACGGGTGGTGCACGGTCACGCGTTCCCGGGTATTTTTAACCTTTTGCCTTAAAACAACGTTTTAGGTAGGCGTGATCCTACTTCTGTGCCTAAAACTCACGCGATGACTTTTTCTGGCCAAAAGCTCGTGTCAGACACGTGGTTTTTCGTCCTACGGAAAAATAGCAGGAAGTTTCCTTTAGCATATTTATGATATGAGGATTTTTGAAGATTAAGAAATTTTTTGATTTCATTAGTTTAAAATATTCGTAATAAAACGATACTCCTTTAAATAAAATTTTTGAATAATATATTATACATTATTTATTTATAGATTATTCACGCGGTAAATTCTATACAGCAAATATTTAAACGACTGAAAATGTTTACTTTTTCCGTTGTATAACCATAAAGATATTATATGAAATAAGAAAATTAATACATTTCTTTAATAAAACTGAAATAAAGTGGTTTTATTAAATAGTAAATGCAGTACTATTAATGTTCACTGGTTTGTTCACAAATTTGCCAAAAATGAAACTGCTTTCATCGAAAATGGAACACACAATCGTCGCTCGATTCATAAGGCAAGGGGTTAACGACGAAAACGAATTCGTCTGCGCATTGATACGGTACCAAACGGTCTGGTAATTGCGAGGTTGCCTCGGACGTCGTTGTCTTATCGAGGACTGGACTTCTTTCTTCCACCGGTCGCCTCCGAGTCACCCCGCCCCTGCTGTTACAATTATTATTCATCTTATCTCGGTCGATTTGCATTATATTTAAATTTAAATACACGGCCACTGCGGCTGCCGCCGCCCTCTCCTCCATACCTGTCGCCCCTTTGGTCCCTCCTCCTCCTCCTCTTCGCGTTCTTGTCTTGCTCGAAGCCGAAGCGGGGGCCAGCCGCTGCCACCCGCTGCCTCGTAACTCCCAGCCGTAATTGCAGGCCACGCGAAAACAATGCTGAAGTCGATACGATCACGTGACCAGCTCGAAATAATTCCTTGCCTGTTTTCGGCCAGCCGAATCGCGTGGAACCCCGTGAGAGTTCCGCCGTGGCTCGGCCTCGAGATTCGATGCTTCTCTTTGTTGCCGGCCACGAAGGGTGGAGCGAGAGCGATGGTTAATTAAACGAGGGTCTCGGGCAATCAACTCGTGTGTCCGCATATAATTTCAGACCTCCGTGATTCCTTCTTTTTTCCGTTTCCACGTTCGTGTCGTGCGAGGGAAACTGCGTTGCGATTAATTTCGTGAGACCGTAAATAGAAATGGAAACGTTACGAGCGTTCCTCTCTCTCTCTCTCTCTCTCAGACTCTCTTTTTCCTTGGGTTCTTTTTAACCCTTTGACTACGGCAGACTTTAATCATACAGTAGGAATTCAGTTATGACGTACGCTGAGAATTTTAGGTAAAATTTTGTGTAGGGATGCATTTTGCTGAAAACATATTTCAGTAATCGAAAAACTGAATTTTCCTGCATTAAAACAATATTATTTATTTCTTTGTATTCTGAACCGAATTGTTACTGTAAATATCAGCTCATCAGACTAAATGTCAGAAAGCCAAACTGCGTCGAGCGCCTTTAGGCGTCTTCAGTCTTAGGCGACTGTAATGGGATAAACGCCTATAGGCGTTCACGGCAGCCTACGGGTTAATATTCGAGAACCTTAAATTTTCTGTGCAATACTTCGAGATATCCGGTTGATCTTCGAGGGTACATATGTACGTTTTCGAAGTTTTCCCGAGGATTTCCCTCCCTTACCTCTTGTATCAACGTCCGAACCGGTAATACCCCGGAACCCCTCTCCATCGGCCGGCATCGCCATAAACATATCGCGCAACGATTATCGTCCCCGACCTGGCTCAACTGAAACATTAGCGACGAAACGGCGTCATAAATAACGTTTTAAGTGTAGCGTCACGGCGCGGCGTCGACCCTCTGCCGTGAGCATGACCGACCTACGGGAAGTCCTTGCTCCTAGAATAACGAGCAGTAAAAGATTCGTACATCGTTCTTGACATTGTGACCGCAATTCTGTGTGGCAACAAAGAGTCAACACTCGCTTCAGGAGTCCTTCGCTTCTCTCCCCGCGACCTGTCTACGGTTTCTCATTTTATTTCGTTTCTTATTACGGTTCGACTGTTCTTTTTACCGAACAAGAGGTCAAAGGCAGCGAAGAATCGAAGCGTTCGCTCGAACGCAAGCTACACGAAACAGCACGGTATCGTTTCTTCCCGTCGTTTAGAGGGCACGGAAATAAGAAATAAGAAAGTGGTCGGGGAAGGGCGTCGGCGATAAAGGTGACGTAGGGCGTCGCGACGTCCGTCAAGCCGCGCCGGTTGGTCCACACCAGCCTCCTCCTGGCTGCACCACCCTCCACCTCTTCTCACCCTTGTTCCCGTGTCCGCTTTTCTCTCTTTCCTCTCTCCGTTCCATGGGTTCCGTCGAACAGAGAATCTTCCACCCCCATCCCTCCTCCTCCGTCAGCCCACCCTCCCTCCCCCAGTCCTCTCTCCTTTCGTGTCTGCCGGCTGAAACGAGCGAAAGGCTTCTCTCAGGATCAAGGAAGAGCGCAGACTCCAAACGGCACCGGCGACCCCCGTGAATGGCGACCCTCACAAACCAATCGTATTCCCGTTTCCATCCCTCTTCGCCGCCGGAGGAGACTCCGACGGGAGTTTCCCTCCGCGCAACCCTGTCGACGTCGTTACTGTTGCCCGGCCTGCCCCTCTTCGTCTTCCCCTCGAACCGCGCCGCCACCACCGCCACCACCCTCCCTCGCAACGCCGACCACCTCGACGACGATTCAACGTTTTCCAGCTTAATGCTCTACGGTATTTTCGCGTTTTAAAGCTGATCCAGGTTACACGGATACAAAGAAAGACCTGCGGTCTCTGTGGATTGTTTTTCTGGACGCTTCTCAGGGTAAACGGGAACCGTCCCCGCGAGGAGGAAATTCATTTATGCATATTCATAACGCGCCTTCTTCAGCCGGATACGAGCGCGTTCGCGACGCGTCCACTTGCACGGGGAAGGGTGCCCGAATGTACGATCGAAGGGATCGTCGCGCTTAACGCGGCCGTTTATCGTTCGTTACATAATGGAAACGTTGCCGCGTCGGTCGAACGTATTATTCGGATCTTGATCGACGCGACGCGACGAGGCACGATGGCCGGCAACGATTTGCAATTATTGTCGACGCCGTTATCGACGCGCCACCTGTCGTGTCGCCCGGCTGATAGTCGTAGCGCGACTTAACGCGTTGCGCCTGTCACGTGACGAACTTTATGCACGCGTGTCCAGAGACACGCGTCTGTTTATCGGCGCCCCGTGGAATCCCGAAGAATCGCACTTTTTTTTTTTTCGTTTTATAACCGTGTCCCGAATTTCGCGACACGCAACAACGAAAGCCACGGAACCCAACTGTTTCACGGAGGTAATAGCCTCTTCCGGGTTATACCACCAACTTTCCATCGATATCCGCGTTCGACGGAAATTTATTAGCCAGAACCGGCTGAACGCCGCAGACGCGATATCCGGGTGTATTTTTAACGATATTTCTCGGAAAATCGGTCCGCAAGATTTTCCACTCCCGCAGGGAACACACCAGTCCTCGTTTCTTCGTGTGTTTCGACGGTGGATCTGTGCTGGGTGTGTACTTACGCGAGTATTGGTAACCGAGACGGCGAACGGTCGCAGGCGGTGTATCGGGGGCGATATCGAAACCGGGCTTCCGGGCAAAGTAACATAAAGAAAACGGGGGGCGCGCCTCCGGGACAAAACAGCTGACGCCATGGCTGCCGCCAACCTCGTTCCTCCACCTCTTTCTGCTACCTCCCCCCTGCCCCTCGCCGCGTCTACCATGACCGCCTTTTCCTTCTTCCGCTTCTTCCTGTTCCTTTTTTCCTCCGCGCTTCCCTACTGTTCCGCCGCCCGAGGGATTTAAAAACAATTCGGTAAATTGCATCCCGGTCCGCGGAGAAACGGAGGAATCGAGCTGAAAGGAAGACTGAGCGAGCAGCACTGGGGGGGGGGATGGGGGCGGCAGAAAGGCGGAAAGCAGAGGGGTGGTGCAGTCAGTATCGTCGTCGTTGCCGCAGCGCGATATCGCTCCGGATCCTTTCTGCCACGGGGAAAGTAATTAATGCCTGCGAAGATACGAGGCGGGTTCAGCTCTGAATTCCTCCTCTTCTCCCCCACCCCGCCCCCTTCCAACTCTGGCGGCAGTCGCGAAAGAACGGCCATCGTTAAAAATCCCGCGACGCTTTTTAGATCGGAGAAACTGACGCGGAGGGATCCTTCGTGAGTTCCGGCGCGCCGCGATCAGGACCCAGGATACCGGGGAGAGAACATTGATAAAGCGTCCAATACTATTTGTATCGGTGGCCCGTTGGAAATAAATAGCCTTCGAGGTTTTCTTCGTCCGCGTTGCTATCGCGAAAAAGTGATCCCCAATGGCTGGCTGAGAATCGTCGAATTCCAGCTGGCGAAATTATCCGGGAACCATTAGACGCGATCTGTTCTCCGTCTTGGCGATGACTCGAGTTGCGACAGACTATTAAAAATTACCCTTTAGAAATCGCACTTTTCTATCAACAATGATAAAGTAAGAAAGAGAAAATTCATTATCGTAGAAAAAGAATATAGGAAGAATTACTGGAAGGATGTTACAGAATAAATTCCAAAAAAGCAGACATTGTTAAATTAATGATGAAATTGTAAAAATAATTCGTTGCAAAATACTAGAGAAAGGGATGCAATGTCTATCAATAAATTGAAATAGAAATTCTAGCAAAGAAAAAAAAGTGCGGTGCAAGAACACCAAAGTTCATACTAACACTATTTTTCACGTACACGTTTCAAATACTTTAATCCATTCACTGTCAGGCAAATTTAAAGTGTCTTGTCCTGGATGCCAAGATTTTACTTCAAGGAAAACACGAAATTTAACAAAATTTAATAATAATATTAAATTACAGATATAGTATTGAAATGGCATTTACTGTAATTTGAAAATGAAAAAATACTCTACGAAATATCTCGTAGCTGGCGCCGCTGAATAAAATTCCTGTGCCGAGTGCCATTTATTTTTATTGCAGTTTTATTTGTATTATTTATACAATTTTTTATTGTAATCAATTTAATGAAATATTTCGTAGTCAGCAGTTTTAGTATTTACGCTTACTACGAGATATCTCGTAGTTGGCAGTGAATGGGTTAATAAGGGTGCTTATAAGCATTTCTTCGTTCTTATTGTTGTTCCATTCTCACCGTGTACCGAATGTATCCCGATCGACCGATTTGCTGCCGCCACGATCCATTAACATTAAGACCTATTTCCACGCCGGTGCCGCAAAAGAAGTGGCCGCGCTCGAGCTGACGTAACTCTATTACGTGGGGGCTTAAGCGTTATTACGCGCGAATAAATGCACGAAAGCGGAGGCGAGACGAATTGATTGGCGGGTGGGCCTAAGGTGACCCATAAGAATGCGGCGTCGGCGAGGTCTTTGTGTCTCGCGCTTTAACGAGCCATGGCGCATAAATTAATCCAGAAGCCCGATATCGTTTGATTCGCCGCTGTGTGCCGCCATGTCCGCTCGAGTGTGCGCCCACCTCTCCCTCCCTCTTCCTCCTTCTCCACCCTCTCTTTCTCTCCCCCTGTTTGCGCGGCACTGTATTTACCCTCCCCACCGGTTTCTGCCTGCTTACCTGCCAATACACGGTGCACCTTCTGTGTAATACCTGGCGCACCGTCCACATGCACCTTATGCACCCGCCTCGATATACACTTTTTATGGCCGCCTTACTGCCTTGAATGGTAGCAGTCACTCTCTCTCTCTCTCTCCCTTTGACCGCTTGGCCGCCGTCCTCGCGAAGGGCCGACCACTTTTTTCGTAATATCTCTACTCTATAACGTTGGGTCTGCTCGTGCTGTTTCATACGTTTCGCTGAGAAATCGCTAAATTTGGAGCAAACGGATGACAAGAAATGGTAAAATGGCAACTGTTGGGTATATACACGGTTTGATCGATTGGAAGATTTAAGTGTTGTAGGAATTCGTATTATAGATTTGCTGAATGCATTTTCTACAATTTTGCTGTGTTGTCTAGAAAGTTGTCCATCGTGTATACTTTAGTATCTTGAACTGCGATAAATCAAATTTCTCTTTAAGAATTTATCGAACTGTTTTTATTACAAACACAATTTTAAATATCAATAATTTATATAATTAATTATAAACGAGTATAAAATTAGCGCGGTCTTATTTAATTTATTATGTGTTTTTCCTATTTCTCGTGTAATTAAGAAATTTTTATTTTAACCGAATTTTATATTCTGAAAATTATACTATCATTATGAAACCTCTGAAACGATAGCACAATAAATATTCGTTCGCAGATTTTATGATTCAGTCAATGTTACGGGTCGAAAGTGTAGCGCGTGGAACGCGTAATCATCGCGAGCGAGGAATAACACAAGGTGAAACGTGTCGGTTCGAACAGTCGCCGCGACGCGGCGCTACAGTTTAATCAGTGAATGGTTAGCGTACGAGTCGCCAGTTGGCAGCACAGGCAAGGCGCGTTTTACTCGTACGCGTAGAGAAATAAAAATGCCGGCAGTTGTATGAATAGTGAACAGTTAGTGCGTTGTGTCATTGTTCGTTGCGATAATTAACTGGAAACCTCGTGACAGCATGTTGGACAGCCGCAATCGGACAGTTTAGTAAAGGTAACAGCCATCTATTACTTATTTCAATACGCTCCATTTTATAAAGCATAAAAAATGAAAACTCGAAGACACACGTTCTCGACATTTCCGATTACTTACTTTCGATTTTACAAAACGTTCGCGTTCTCCAACCAGACACTCGTCGAATTCTTCACATTTTGATTCACTTTGCCGTGGATCGGATTAATATCGGAGCTCTGCCAGCTCGTAAAAAGATAATTAATAGAGCATAATCGTATTTTATGAATTTTTATGGGCAATTTGTAACCGAATCCCCTGGGCAACCTCGTGCCCACCATTTGTTCCCCCCCCCCCTCTCCCTGTCGCGTATTCCTCGTTGCTTCTTCGTCATCGTTGCGCTGCGCGCGGCCGATCGTTCGTCCCTTTGAAATATAAACACAGTGCATTTGCATGTTTTCCGGATTTAATTAGCTCCGATGCGATTATTAATTGCCCGCGGCCGCGGGAATGGTCGCGCGTCGATACGCCTGCCCACTCTGTCCCTCCCCCGCCCCCCTCCACCACCCCTTCCGCCATGTATTTACAATTTTCGTTCGTAAATAACAAACCGTGGCGACGCCGCGGGTCGGATTTTAACGAGGGAATTAATAATCCGGCAGAAAGAGGGCGACGGCCTGAGGGTGGTGGAAAGAGGTGGAGTACGTGGGGAGGGCGGGGAGAGGGAGGGAACGCAGTCGGGCGAATTCGAACGAGCATGCATATATATATATATATATATAGAGAGAGAGTGAGGAAAGTAACAACCATAATTGCGTGGTTGGGGGTATTACGGCGATGGATTGACCGCTGGCACCAAGGTGGCTGCTGATAAGTCGAGTCAGTTGCAAATGAAGTTTTTCTGCGCGTTACTCCACCTCCGATCGCTATTATAGATCAACGATATGGGGGGATTACAGTAAACGTAGCTCTTGACCGTTGGAAATGTGTCAGGGGGGGTGGTATATTTGATACACGTAGGTGTACCATTTCTTCGACATCTATTTCATGTGCCATTGTAGACTGAGACGTCTCTATGTATCCCAAAATGATTTGAAATGTTTCTTACTTTACAAAACTACTAATTTACTATTTTATAATGTTACTTAATGTATCGACCTGATTAAAATAGAATCAAAATAGAACGTTCTGTTTTTAAGCTTGCACGTAATCGTTCAGTTGAGCCAAATTAAATAGAATTTTTCGGACGCATCAAATTCCGTTTTATTTGCATGTCAAGGGGTTAATTTCGAATCAATTTCCGTAATTTTTACAATATTTGTTTACGTTTTGTTGTTCGCTAATTTTTACCAACCACTTTTGATCACAAAACCATGAGGATGCTTAAAATGAAATAATTGCACTTGGTTCGATCAGATTTGTGGAATTTGCAATGGAGCTAAGCAGCTGGAAAATCCAACGAGACAAGGTTTCGTGCCTTGGTCAGGGTAGTAACTGATGTTTTACTTGTTCGTTGTGTACTTATATACGTCGAGCGGCCGGTGGTTTTGTTTTTCGGCTGTAACTCAAGCCGGCGTTGCAGGGTCGGTCTACCGGGACCGGCGAGATAGTTTATCATCATTTAGTCCTCCCGACCTGCCGCAACATTTTAAATCTCTCCTATCTCGGCCGTGTCACGTTGGCCGAGGACATACTCTCGGATATGCTTGCCCGCGCGTCACCTCGCGAGCCCTCCTCGCGTTCAAGGATAGGTCCTTCGTATCTCTCGCCTATCGTGAATTAGTTTCTGCACTCGAAAGCTTTCCCCGATGCTTGGTCATGCGATTATGTCAGGATAAAGAATTCTCGAGATCCGACTGACTCAACCCTTTACCTCGAAACTTTTTCATAGCATGATCGCATATGATAGTATTAGTTATGCATTGCTTTAACGGCTCGACAAACAGACGACATTAAAATATTACTGTTAACACTTAGCCAACCGAATGGGGAGACCTCCTATCTTTTCCGCAACAAAGACACTACGATTGATTATATTTACTTTTAATAATAGTTAGTCTCGAATTAGTGCTGTTCACAGTTCGCCAAATGCATTTTCTGCTTTTTCAAAATACAATTTTTGACAAATTCTTAATGCGCGATGGAGAGTGACCGGTTAAGTGAGGTACCGCGCGGTTAGTTAAATGTTAATAGGCTCCCGGTCGGTGAAGTGTTAATATAATACTACTGATATATTACTACTGATTTTTTATTATTTAACGTCCTTTAAACATTACATCTGATAACTGTAGATCTCGCGAATCTACGTTTAATATTTAACAAAATTTCATTAATAACACAACGTATCTCTATTCTTCGATTGTCCTTTGCAATACGTTTCTCGTAGCTCTAAAGCAAGAGATTAGAAAACAAAGAGACCGCGTTCAGTTTCCCAGGAAAGATTCTCCCTCCTCCTACCCCGCGCGTGTACCGCTGGTCGCAGCAAATTGAACGGCGGAACGATCGATCAGCAACGAAAGGGGAATCAAGCCTTTCCTGGGAACAAGCCCGGCATAAAAGCTCCGTGTTCCGTTCGGAAAGTATCGTGGCTGGTCCCGCTTGGTCCGTCGCAAATTCTCCGGCTCCGTTTCCACGTAACATTAATTCCGCCGTAGGAGGCGGGAGGAAAGCGTCTCGACGATCGGTATATAAACGAGATATAGACGCGATCGGGCGGGCCACGGCCGGGGGAAGGAAATTGGAGGGGGGTGGGGAGGAAATTGAGGGGTCTGGGAAAGGGGACGTCAAGCGCCGTCGATTCGCCCTGAATTTACGCTAAGTGCACCGCTGTTGCAGCGACGGGACCGGTAATTCGGAGAACGTGGTCCCGGGGTCCCGGGGGCGGGTCGTAGGTCGGCAGGCAGGCAGGCAGGCAGCGTGCCAGAAAGAGAGGAAGAGAGAATCGTGGTCGGGAACACAGGGCACACGGGTGGTGCGGTTTGCTCTCGAGCTTTGCCGCGTCCTCCACCGTTCCCGATTTCGACCGACCTGCCTCTCTCCTCCGCCTCCTCCACCTCCTCCTCTTTCTCTCGCCGCGTTTCCACCTTCTGGCTGCACATGCACACGGATTCGGCATTGTAGCGCTAATTAAACTAGCGCGTGTCACGAGTCACGGGCTGACATCACTCCGTGATTCCTGACCACCTCCGACCGCCCCAACTACCACCTATGCTCCCTCCTCCGTTCCACCTTCTGTGTTCCGTTCGGCCCCTCCGTTTCTCTCTCGTCCTCTCGGTCTGTGCTCCCTCTTTCTACCTCCCTACTCTCTCTCTTGTTCTCTGTTGCTCGCACGCGCTCTTTGCTACTCCGTCTCCGTCTCTCTCCTCCTACGCTCCTCCACCGAGCCGCGACTAGCTTTTGGCTGCCATCGATCAAACGGCCTCCGCTGCGGGCTGCGTTTATAACTCGGCGAACAATCGGACGTGAACACGGATAGAGGGACTCGGCTGTTAGGGGGAGGGGATCCGTCGAGAATTTCCCTCGGCCTGTTTTCTTCCGTCGACGCAACGATAATTCACCCTCCGGTTTGTTGTTTCAACGGAGGCCGGCCAAGCGATTTCGAATAGGTAGTCCCTCCTCGGTCTCGCGAATCCGGAATAGGGTCTCCGTTGGGTAGGGCGTAAAAATAGCCGGTATTCGAGGTCCGAAGGATGCGTGGATATTTCGTAAACGTGCAAGGGACACCTTCGTGAGACCGCGCGCGGCCAGCCGTGGAAACCTTTTCAACAAACACCAGACCACTTCTATTTGCGTATCCCCAGAAGCACATCTTAAAAATGGATCTTTGCTTTCGTCACGGATAGCCTATTATTGCTCCCCTTATTACGTCCCTTATTTACAGATCCGCGTTTCTCATTCGAATTCCACGGGATTTCGGTTTGTCGTGCTCGCCGACGCGTTGAATTTGATCCGTCTTCGTTACGAGCAGGCACCGAGACCAATATGGAAATCATGGCCGTCGATTCTAAACCGACGATCGATTCTACACGGACCGACGAGATTGCAGGGACGATTAGATCGGATTACCGTGCAAGGTGCCTCTACTTCCGGCTGAAACTACCTTGCCCCCTCTCTGCGAGCGTTTAAAAAATTCAGCGAACAACGCTCGAGATGGTCGCACAAAGGGCAGCGGCGAAAGGTGGCGCGAAGGTACGCTAAGTGGCAACGTAAATTCGAGCATGGCGCAGGGAAAGAGTGTTAATTGTGGATTTGCGTTTTATGGAGGAAGTCGCGGAAGCGGAGTGCGAAGCCCGGTGCTCTCACCTGTCCCCGTTGAGTTACGTTAACACCTTTGTCCGATGTTATCGTCGGTGACCAGGTTCCTTCTCGGGCCCGTTTCCATTACGCGTTTAATGGTAATCGCGCGTTCGCGCGACACGCTGACTCTGTGGGCCCGTTGCTGCGTTTGTCAGCCGCGCCTACGTAAGTACGGGGCCCAGTGTGTACGCGCCTACGTGTCCCCGTGATCCGAACCGTGCGTTCCGCGTCCTTCCCCTCCACGCGACAGGCTTATCTTTATTCCTCTTAATAACGTCCGTTCGATTCGGCGCGCGTGTCGCGCTATCGCGCTCGTATCGGCCTGCTTGAATTTTCGTCTTTCGTACCGGTTAACCGCCTCCTTTATCGCCGCCCTCTCTCACCATGGTGATTGTCCTTTTCGACGTTTCTCGGGGAACGAACACATCGAAACGTTTCAGGTTATTCCGAAAGATCGCCGCGATTATTCTTTTGTAGAGAAACGGAAAAACACGTATTTTGTATGGTTCGTTTCTTTTCCTTTTAACTGCTGAACTCGAAGGGGTTAATGCACTTGTTTATTATACCAAATTTTACGTTTACAAGATTAACGATTGTTATGAACACAATTGTCATCAGAAAATAGTTTGTGCTGTTCTGTCCGTATAAATGGGACAATATTTGAAATACTTTCTATTAGCCACAGAGGTAGGCAGGGAACGAATTCTGGGAATTAGAATCTGTTGCCGAGGATAAACGACAAAGTTTTCTGGCTTCTGAAAGTAGGAACACCGGAGACAATGTAGGCTACAGTTTACGTATGTGGTTTCAACATCGGAACAAGTAGGTCAGACTGGCATAAAATTTATCGCGCATAAAAGCCAGTAATTTCTCTGCATCTACCACCGAAACGTTGCAAAAGGAATACCTATTATTGCGTGCGAAATAGGAATGATTATCACGTTACACTGTTACGACCCACTGCTGTCCTAGTATTCCATGTTTAAATTCAACGCGCCTCTGCGCGGCGGCTGTATAAAGATCTTACATCGCGATTCAAATCGCGGGTAATTGAATTATCACGCGAATAAGAATCACTCGAGGACGAAAGAAGAAGGCGACGGTGGGTAATCGGTCGTCTGGCGTCGGTGCGAGGGTGTGTTTGTCACGGTCAGGTGGAGTACGCCGGAGACGAGGAACGGTGGCGGTCGAGATAGCGAAAATCGCGCAGCGTGCTGCTTAAAATTAATTACTATGCCGGTCGGTCAGTGAAGTCGTCCGGCTCATCCGACAGCCGGCCCGTCCCGTAGCAAGCGCAACCCGCCGGCCATTACAAACTGCGTCCTGTTTATCAATTTGAATTCGAAAGACGAGCCGGGAGACGACGAGTCCGCGGCCCCGCAACAAATTACGTTTATCGGGCGTCATTAATCACCTGGCGTCTCGAACATCTGCGAACGCCACTCTCTCCTTCTCTCTCTCTCCCTTTCCTCCACTCTCTTCCCCCCTCTCTCTCTCGTTCTCTAACTCTCTTTCCCCCACTCTCCTCCTCTCTCTCTCATTCTCTGACTCTCTCCATCTCTC
The DNA here is from genome assembly GCA_033822845.1 of Tetrapedia diversipes. Lineage (NCBI taxonomy): Eukaryota > Metazoa > Arthropoda > Insecta > Hymenoptera > Apidae > Tetrapedia > Tetrapedia diversipes. The sequence goes on from JAOPTO010001274.1 coordinate 58,543, forward strand.
CCTCTCTCTCTCGTTCTCTTATTCTCTTATTCCATCGTTCCCTTTCTTTTTCTCTCTCTCCCCCTTTCAACCCTCCCCCTCTCATTCTCTTCACCTCTCTCCCCCTCTCTTTTATTCTCTCCCTCTTTCTCTTTCTCGTTCTCTTATTCTCTCGTTCCATCGTTCCCTCTCTCTTTCTTTCTCTCCTCTCATTCTTTCCCTCTCTCTCTCGTTCTCTCGTCCCCCCTCTCTCTCTCGTTGTCTCTCTCGGTTTTACCCTCCCCGTTGCTCGCCTCCTCCGCCTCCTCTTCCACAGCCGGGGAAAGACACCGTTGCGCGAAACGGAAAATGTATAAAGAGACGCCGCGGTTCGCGCCAGGCGTCGTGGAAAATTCTGACAGCTTTATCGCGGTGATCTTCCATTCTACACTGGGAACGCTTCGATAAAGAAGTCCGCGCGATTCTTTCACCTTCTTCGTACGGCTCTCTGATTTATTCGAAGATATTGGCCAACGATTGCGATCCGCGCGCGGTTTTTGTAAGACGCCGCGACAACATCGTTCATCGATGCAGGATATTTTATTATTGGGAAACGGATATATTTATTTGAATTCCAGGCTCATCCGCGTCCCAGGAAAATGTAATCGAGATAGGTGCTGGATAACGTTTATTTAAAAAAACGTATAACATAGTTCCGTTGAGATACGATGTGTTGAAGTGACAACTTCAATGGTTATGCGTCGATGATCATTTCTTGATGTGTTTTCTCGTGCTAAACGAAACGTTCCAATGTTTCCATGTATATACTTTTCTCGTGCCGTGACTGTGAACACGGTTATATTCCAACAAAGCCGCGAAGAGCTTGGCGCTCGTAGGGTCGCTCGAAAATAATTTCGCTTCGGTTTTACCCGCTGATCTACGGATTACCCTCCAACAAGAGAAGATTCCGGAGGGGGTGGAGCGAGGAAAGATCGAGGATACCCATCCCGAATAAATTTCGCGACGGCGGGCGAAGCGGGGAGGGCGGGACGGGGCTAAGGTTTAGACAGAGGTTGCCGGGCGAAGGGAGAAGAAGAAGAGCCTGGTAACGAAAGGGAAGAGTAAAGAGGAACGGGCGAAGAGAGATACAGGCGACGAGCAGAAGGAGAGCAGGTGCAAACTTGGCCTGTCAGGAAGTCGCTTACAGCTCGAGGACAAAAGCTTCCCGAGGGACCCGCGCGCGCTTGGTAGCGGCGGGACTAGGGACGAGGTGCACGGATAGAGAAGACGCCAGCCGAGGAGGAAGGTTGAAGGTGGCGCGAGCTGGGGTGGGGCGAGCCTAACTGTGAAATAACAGGGTGGCCTCCTCAACCCTCGTTTCGAGGATGCGAGCCTCATACGTCACTTCCTTACGGCGAAAGAGGGCGGCGTCTCGGGGTGGAGGCAGGTTATATTGATTTATTTATACGGAGGACGCAACCCCAATACGATAGGGTTATTGGGAATGTATCTATATCCGGCCTGTGTAATCTCGTCTCTGTTCTCTGTGGCTGACGGATCTCGTTGCTGTGGTCACGCCCTTCGAGATACTTATCGAAACTCATTTTTGGAACATTTAACGCATATTCAAAGCAGAATATCTGTGAGGATCAAAGTTAATTTTTCATCGTTTTAGTTTCTATATATATCCAGAGAATCATAAAGAGAAAATTTTATCTTTCTCGTTGAATATAGGTAGATACTTGTAACCATAGAAATCGTTAATGATTTGATAGACAGATCCCTTATCGATCTATAGAATTTTTCGTGATACAGCTGACGTGACAATTAAAGGGTTAATCATGTATGTATAGTTGTTATGGAAATTGAAGTAACTTTTGGATTAGTACACAGTTTTATGGAATAGCAATAAAACGATAGAAGCATCAAATTTGAACGTAGTAAATATGGAGAATGTACGTTTGATGTTGAATTCTGCTTCTGATGCTGGTTAAAGATTGACCGACGCGACGGGTCAAATAATCCTCGGCGAAGCCCGGATTCCAAACGAATTACAGAACCGATGACAGGCTACCGAATGAAGTAACACGGTGCACGGGCTGACTCATCGTAAAAAAGAGAACTGAATCGTAATTGAGAGGCCAGCGTAAAAAGTTCAACGAACCGTCCGTTGAAACTGGAAGCACGACACTCGTTAACACAGATGAATCAGTGGCGGATAACGGAGGACCCGATGCCAACGATGAGAGATCCATGGACGCGTTGCTCGAATTACAGTTTGCTATAAAATTGGGTTTATTTTATAAACTTGATTACAAAGCGTAAAACTTCTCGGAAACTCGCGTATGCAGATGTATAGGGAATAATAGTAAAACAAAAGCATTAAGTGATAAGAAAAACTAAATGCAACTATGTCAAATGCAAAATAATGTCAAAACAGAAAAATAATCGCCGGCACCATGGGCGTCCCCTTCACAAAGATATCAGTCTAAGAGACAACGACCCCTGATGCTGTGCTTGCCTAACATTATCGTTACACTCTAACAAGGCTAAAATAAAATAACGAACTCGATAGACCTGTGGCGACCTACCTACTCTTACCACTAGGGAGGGATCAACCAACTATCTTTCTCGCAAGTACTCGAATCTGACATGGTTCCTATATGTACAAGTTCCGAAGTATTCCTTTATATCCCTGTGTCTAATTCATGGGCCAGCTAGATAAGCCTTACTGATGAGTCCACTAGCAGGCCTCGGACGAAACACCCCTCCCCTTCCCTTTTTCCTTCACTTTCCCTTCACTGCAGCCACAGACCTATACCTAACACTTGTCATAATTATGACAACATTCTGAATCTACTCAATATGTGCTCCCTCGAAAACAGAAGAATCCTCGCTGAAGGATCCTCCTCATCGTTATACTCTAACACATTCCAATTTACAATCGTTCAGCCTGCGATAACCCACGAAAATGAATCTGCACGCTTCGAGCCTTCGCGTTTCGTTTCTAAGACTGCGACGAAGGCGGGACCAAAGGTTGGTCGTGTCAAACGGTCCACCTTTTCTCGATACCATCCGTTCATCCCCTGTTTCCCGTCCATTTCTCTTCCTTTCTCTCCGGTTTCATTCGCTACACACGACTCGACCGCGTGGCATGACTGTCGCTAACACGCGAACCCAGAAGTTAACCCGCAATTTAGCCGCAGAGCGATCGTTCAAAAGAGACGTCTCACTTGATGCCACTTAACCAATCCCTCGCTCGCCTCGACTCGCTCGGCCCGGCCCGGCCCGGCTCGGCTCGTGCTCCGTTTCCAGATGCGACGATTGCTCTCTCTCTCCTCGGAACACGGAATCGGCCGTGATTAAAGTTTCAGGGGCGGAATAATTCATGACGCGGTTCTCTGAGCGCTTCGATGAATTCGGATCGTCGCTTTCTGTGTGTCTGCCACGGACATTTCCTCCGATTCAATTACAGCCTCGTGGCTAAGGCGACTATTTCGGAAACGTTCAATTAACGCTAGAACTATCAAGGGGGTCAAAATGACCAAATTTTGTAATTTTTCATAGGAACGTGGTAAACTCACTGTAGTGTCTACAGGTTTGAAAATTAACACTGGAAGTATCAAAGGGATGAAAATGACCCAATTTGCAATTTTTCATAGAAACGTGGTAAACTCACTGTAGTGTCTACATGTTTGAAAATTAACACTAGAATTAGTAAAGGGATGAAAATGACCCAATTTGTAATTTTTCATAGAAACGTGGTAAACTCACTGTAGTGTCTACACGTCTGAAAATTAACACTAGAACTACCAAGGGGGTCAAAATGACTCGATTTGTAATTTTTTATAGCAACGTGGTAAACTTACTGTGGTGTCTACACGTTTGAAAATTAACACGAATTACCAAAGGGGTCAAAATGACCCGATTCATAATTTTTCATAGAAATGGTGATAAACTTACTGTAGCGTCTACCCGTTTGAAAATTAACACTAGAAGTATCAAAGGGATGAAAATGACCCAATTTGTAATTTTTCATAGAAACGTGGTAAACTCAATGTGGTGTTTATACATTTGAAACTTAACACTAGAACTACCAAGGGGGTTAAAATGACTCGATTTGTAATTTTTCATAGCAACGTGGTAAATTTACTGTGGTGTCTAAACGTTCGAAAATTTACCACGATTTTTACTGTGATCGCTAAAATTTGTTTCCCCCATATTAAACATTTTTTTCCGTGCCGTTTTCAATTTGGTTTCTTTGTCTCCAATAAGTATACCCTAATCGGCGGTAGTTCTAAGTGTTAACGGGTCCACGGTGAAACCGTCGAAAAATGCTGACGATTACGACCGACGTTTTTGTGCGCGGGGCGAAGACAAACAGAACCTCCACCAAGGTGTACGACAGGTAAAAGGAAGGCGACGGGCATTCCTGGACGTGTTTGAAAATTCCCACGATAAATCATGGTTTCAGGGTTGACGGGGTGACGCGTATGATTACACCCTGTCTCTTAGCGGCTATAAATTTCTTCACGGCCGCTCCACCTTCGACTCTCTAGGATTCTACAGGTATTCCCGGAGTCCCGTTTCATCGGGGACTTCGGGGATAACTGTGACGCATAGTCTGCCAGAGTGTGCTTAATGGGTCGGCAACGCTAGGCGACCGGCTCCGAATAATCCTGATGTATCGTTTATTCGCTCGTTCTTGCTTCGAGCGTGGAAAGAAAGGATTCCGTCGACGGGAACCAGTCACCTTCGCTTTCTTTGATGGTTTCTTGGGATACGTTCCGCCTCGATCTCAAGCTAGAGCTCTATCTACCTGCAGTTTCTTCTTCTCGTGACACAGTCACAGTTCCTTACGAATACTTGAATTTTATGTTACAATACTCGACAAAATGGTAACACAACATATGATTTTTAGTGTTTCTTGAATCTAACGTAATGTGTTCAAACTTTGTATGCAGGATCTCTTTCTTAATAATACAGACAAAGATTAACCACGGGTAGATTAACCATTTTAGCGCGGGTAGGAAAAAAGAGATCAACCAGACTTCGTTGCTTGAGAAGACACAGGTTTCTTATACATTTTCACGTGTTGAATTCAAATCTGATCCCAAGAATAGCCTGTCACATTAACTTTAGGAGATAAATGGATAGAAAGCACGGATATTTCCTGTATTTACGTTGATATTTCATAGATAGTAACATTTGTCCAATATTTTTGTAAATAGCACCGTGTAATAGTACTAACTTTCCCTATAAAATCAAATTTGACTTTTATTTGTACAATATTTTTTCGCCGAGATATACCGCTTTGAAGTTACTCAAGAAACACTGCAAATCATAGGCTGAGCTACCATTTTGTCGCGCACTGTATTCCACGCGTGTGCATCGCACGATCATACCATGGAAACACTCAGTGCACGTCGGTTCGTGCGCGAGACGTCGTAGGAATCTCTAATCTCCTCGTCATTAACGCGAATCCAGCTGTCCCTCGACTCGAGGATAACCATTACTTTCGAATCACTGGTTCGGCCCTGTCATTTGGCCAGGCCACAAATTAACGCGACTAACCATAACCGTAACGTCGGGTTAAACGCGTCTTCTCCCCGGGCCCTGGAATTAGAATCCCGACCGCGTTTTTTAATCCATTAAGCCCTCCGGAAAGAGACGGACAACCCTCTGTCGGACGTTGAATCGTGTTTCAGCGATGTTTTCTCGTTGCAAACGTAAATAGGTACATACTCGTGTGCTTGGAACCTGGGTCAACGCATTCGTTAAAATCGGGTGACGGTAAAATGGTTCGTTAACGCGTTCGCTGCTACTGAAGCGCCGTTAACCCTTTCAATGATCCTTGTGTTAAGGCGGTTGAACGCAATGATTGTACAAAAGAATATCAATTAATCTGGAAATAGCTAAATCCATCGAAATATCACGTTATACTGAATTCGGTCAGAATGATCAATTATCGTAAATTGTTATTTATGTCTGTGAACGCCTTTAAGATGGAAGAAGGTGAATGATTTCAATGACCTTTCACAGTAGAAGGGTTGTATAATTAAATTAACGCAACCTGTGCATTCGATAGTATCACCTGTATTAACCCTTTGCACTCGAAAGGCGACTCTCTATCTTGAAAAGTTTTCAAATATAAAATACGGAAATTAACCCTTTGTACTTGAGGGTTCCAGAGCGGAGCCATTTAAAATTTGTCTTCAAACTCGAGGGCTCCGTTATGGAGACAATGTAAATAACTTTCAGTTCATAACAGAAGGACAAAGACAAATCGTGTATAGGATATTCCGCTCTTGGTTTTTTTATATATTATAACATTTGTATCCATAATCAACAATGACTTTTCTTTTATTTACTTACACGTGAATACGATCTTTCCACTGAAATTACTTCGAGTTACTGGTAGTATGAATGAAAAAAAACTTCGAGTGCAAAGGGTTAATTAAACCAAAATTTTGAACAGTTGAGAGCTGCAACTAACGAGGTCAATATAAACAGTTGAAAGCTGAAACGGGCTAACCGTCTTCTAACCGTCTCCTAACTCAAATGGCCATTTGTAATCAATCTAAATTGCAGCTCACACTGCGAGGTATCTCGTAGGTGGCAGTGAATGGGTTAATTAAATTAATATTCCACCAAATACGTGTAAACTGTGTTCTTTAACTTTAAATTTACAACAGTTCGATTGTCATCGGTCGCCTCTCGAGCGCAAAGAGTTAACATTGACACGTAGGATCGAGAACAGGAAGCGTAAAAAGGAGGACGGCCACCTAATATCGGCGCGCCTGGTCCGCAGCGGTCTCCGAAGCAATTTTCCGCGTTTCAAGAATATAATTTTCGCCGGGGGATGGTCGCTATATTTCCGTAGATAAGACTGTGGCTCCGGCGGATCCGGCGGCCGCCCGGCCGAGACCCTACTCTCTCGTGTGAAATTACTTCGCTCCGCGGCTTACTCTTATCCCCCGGTGCCACCCTTTCTTACCGTGTATCCTCATTCGGCCGGGATCTCGCTGGAAATAAAGTAGATACCTTTCCTATTTTCGCATCCGGAAAATTGCGATACCTCCCAGGAACGAAGACTCGTTCCTAGTCCCCGTTATAAATCAGTCTTTACCATATATCCCCGGTTTCGGCGTTAATCGCGGTCGCGGCTCGATTATTGCTTTTTCCTTCCACCAGTTTCCGATTATAGCAAAATTCCATTTATTCGAACTAACGTTGGCATCGTTGTTGATCTGTCAAACTGTAAAAGATTGTCTGTTATATTGTAGAACTGTAGATAGTTGGATTAACCCTTTCGTCTCGAACGATACATATACATACCAGCACGATTTGAAAATTATGTGTAAAAACGCGTCATTTATAATCAATCTAACATGATAGGTATACTTTGATTATTATTGGATCAATATTTATATACCGGGATGAAAACGTGTGCAATGAACAAAGCAACCAAATGCCCATTCCCGCGAGATTTTTGAGTTTCGAAATTCTTGCGAGATTAAAGTTTACATTGAAATTCATGCTTCTGCCTCTGTTATAATTTTTCAGTTCATTTACTCGTAGCTAAACGCTCATGCTAAAGTTAAAAAATATATCGAAGTTGCTAATATTGAAAGCGCTCTAACCATTCGTGTATACATTTGAACGAGTAGAATAAATTCATTACAATTACCTAGATCAGTTGAACCCGTAGAATTGTTGAATTTCTACTGCACGAACGAGATCCGCTTACCCGAACCGTCTTATCCGCCGACCAGTTCTAATAAATGGAATCCCACCGTATTTCCTCCGTAACCGCCGCTATAGGCGCGTTGACGTATCGCCCTACTCGCCGCGTCATGTACTTCTCGCCAGACAAACCGAGAAAAGAATTTCCTCGAACGCGGACGTCGACGCCTATATTAATCGACGACAATTTAATCGTGAAATACGGGATCCGCAGACCCCTCGGTATCGCCTCGAATCTGTCGTGAAAGTCCCGGGGATCCCAGTTCGATACGTTCCCGCGTACGGTAGGCGGTGAACCCGTTTGAGCGAGTACCGGCTCTTAACGCAACAAGCCCTCCTCGCGCGTTTATCTAATTATTATAATTGCACGATTATTCTTGGTCGAACGAGCCGCTGCAGGGGGGTTGGTGGAGGAGGGGCGAGGGCTCGCATGCCGGCCAGCGATGCCTGGAAGAAAAAGAAAGGAGAAAGAAGTAACGGGATATATATGGAGCAGCACGCGATAGAATCTCCACGGTCGAAGTCGTGATGCGAGCGATCACGAATTCTTTGCCTCCTTTGTGTATCGGGCCTCGCTGCCTGCATTCTTTCTTTGTATCTCGCAGCAGTACAAGTAATAACTGTTTCCGCGGAGAATTTTTACACGGGACCGGGCTAGCTAGGTATTTATTTTTTGCGCCGGGGAACCGTTTCCTTGCTGGTCGATACAGAATTCTTCTGTTTATCGCCAGAAACTTGTACAAAGCGTTCGTATAAGAGGTGGGCAAGGTTCGCTAACGTGGATTTCAGATTGAAACTGAAAATGTGTAAGTTTAGCGATGTTTTTGTGAAATTCATCCACGTGCTTTGGTGAGTTTTTCATTGAGGAAGGAAAAGAGTTGCGTGATTGAAAACGAAGTGTCTTTTAACCTTTTAGATACTATACGTCACTATAGTGGTTTTCTGTTCCTTGCTTTAAAATGTATCATACATAAATAAACTATTAATTAAAATGTAGCGTATAATAATAATTGACTGATTAATTAAGTTTTTCAGTCTCGTTATATGAATATGTATAAAGAAATTGTAATTTATTCATTTAAAACTCTATTCGCACGTAATGTCGTAGTAGAAACCGTCATAAACGGTTCTTGTAACATGCGCGACCGGGCGCGTCGTATCTAAAGGGTTAATTTCTTATGCGAACACATATGTCACCTTAGAGAAATTGTAGCTTTGATTTAGACATCTCTTAAGCTGTCTCCTATTTCGTTACAATTTTTACGGTTGTCATAATCAAATAAATATATTGAGAAGCACAAATTATACCTTTATGAACGTATTGCACGTTTTACCGATCATTTGAAGGAACGATATTTTCGAAAATGATTCGATTTGCTATCGATATCGTTGCTCACGACACAAATTTGACGTACATTTTGATTGGTTTTCGCTCGTACGGTTATATAGCCCAGAAAATATGCAGTGTTTATGTTATATTTACACAAGATTTATCTGTGACATTTTACGTGATTACTAATGGAAAATCGATGTTTTTCTCTGCTTCAGGTAAATGGTGTCCGCGTAGAGAGTGGAGCTCGCCACCTGATGCTCAACGGGCAACAAGCGATGCTCGCCGCGGCGTTCTCTACTCCTCCGTCTTCCTCGGTAGTCCCGGTAAGTCTTGCAAACTTGTTTCTTCCACTATTCTCACCTATCTTTTCATTCTTACCTAATTTAATTATTCTTACAAGACATTGCCATTGACCAAGCGTTTTTGGTTCAATTCAATCTAAACGTTTGCTGCTCGTACGTTATCTTTAACCTTTTGAGTGCTTGAGCGCACATATACGTCTGATAAAATTTTTGTTTTCTTCGCTTTATGATTTTTTAAATAGTCACCTTTAGGTGTTAATCTTTTGAATGCTATGGGCGCATATATGCGTCTGACGACAATTGCTCATAGGGATTGTGGACGCATATATACGCTTCGTCTTATGACTTTTTCAGTGGTTACACTTTTCGGCGTTAACCTTTTGAGTGCTATGGGCGCATATATGCGTCTGACGGAAGTTATTCGTAGGGACTATGGGCGCTTATATGCGCTTGTCAATTTTTGTTTTCTTCGCTTTATGATTTTTTAAATGGTCACCTTTAGGTGTTAATCTTTTGACTGCTATGTACGCATATATGCGTCTGACGGAAGTTATTCGTAGGGACTATGGGCGCATATATGCGCTTGTAACTTTTTGTTTCCTTCGCTTTATGGCGTTAACTTTCTGAGTGGTATAGGTGCCATATATGCGTCCAATGCACCATGGGCGAATTTATGCGTTTATTAATTTTTGTAATCTTACTGCAATGCGATTGTCAGTGTACGAGTAACCAATACTTCATCTCCAGCAATCGCAACCGCTAACAGCGTTGCCGTCCACGCGAAACACTTAGGCCAAAAGCACTATTCAGCGCACAAAAACTAAATTAAACTGTGTGTTCATCGTTTCCCGTAATCGTTATCTCGGACAACAAACTTAATCAAACGTGAACAATATGCGGAGAATAATTCCTCGTGAAGAAAAGGGAAGCTCGATAGAGGGAAAGTAGTAGGAACGAAAAGAGGGCGGACACGCATCTGAAAGCACACACGCGCTGTGTCCCATGAATAGACAGTGTGTGCATACAGAGAACAGGCGCGATATACACGACCTCCCCCAGTGGGAGGAGCGCAATCGTTCGTGGCATAAACAAGTTTTAATCGCGCCTCGGGCATTCGCCGCGTTGAATAAATATTGATATCGGGTGACGCGACGGCCAATCAGAATCGGGGCTTATAAAGCAAGCCGCTTACACCTCCGCTTGTCTATCGCGCCGCGACGCGTTACAACATCGCGCTCTGCCCATCGACGATATTCTCGGTCTGGGAAGCGTCCAGGGGAAAGTGGAAGAAGAAAAAATACGATTGGGCGAACACAGGAGCTACCGAAGTGGATAAAAATGATCGATCATTTATTATTGTTGTTTACTGAACTTTTGCAAGTTATCCAAGATTTTCTGCGAGCGATACAAATAAAGATTTGGTTCCTCCGAGTTCGGTGTTTTTTTGTACAGGGCATGCAACACAGGATCCACCGAAGTGGATAAAAATGATCGACACAAATTTGTTATTGATCATTTAGTATCGTTATCTGTTGAACTTTTGTAAATTATCTATGATTTTCTGCGAGGGATACAAATAAAAATTTGGTTCCTTCGAGTTTGGTGTTTCTTCGTGCAGGGCATTCAACACAGTAGCCACCGAAGTGCAAAAAATAATCGATCATTTATTATTGTTGTTTACTGAACTTTTGCAAATTATCTATGATTTTCTACGAGTGATACGAATAAAGATTTGGTTCCCTGACATTCGGTGTTTCGTCATATAGGGCTTACAACACAAGAGCCTCCGAAGTGGATAAAAATGATCTATACAAATTTAATATTGTTATTTATTGAACGTTTGCAAATTATCCATGATTTTCTGCGATAGATACAAATAAAGATTTGGTTCCCTCGAGTTCGGTGTTTCTTCGTATATAAATTTCGATTCAATTTCTTTGGCGCGGATAAATACACCTTCGATCGTCGGTAGCTCCGGTGTCAAATATATTAGTCCCGCGATTGGTCCCTATTGGCCACCGGTGGCCTCGATCGGCAACGCGATGATGTCGAGCATCGATACCCATCGATGCCCGGCCGATTCTCGCGGAAACGATCCGCCGGCTGTCTATCTCCGATTTCTCCTTTAATTAAATTACGCGGCCGCCAAGGAGGGCCCAGATAAGGCCACGTAAATCACTTTCAGTCGATAACTAATCGAACGATTCGAACGAACAGGAGACGACGTCCACGGGGCAGTGTCGTGGAAGACACAGGTATCGCGCATGCGCCTTCCCTCTTAATCTCTCTTCCTCTTCGTCCGAAGGAACGAACCGAGGGAATATGAGCGAATGCCAGAGGTAGAGAGAAGCTTGGCGGGTTGGCGCGACGGGGAGAGACTCCAGAGAGAGGGAACAGCAGACAGAGACGCACAGAGACAGAAACGTGAGTGAGAGAAAGAGAGAGAGAGTGCGTGTAATGCAGAGGGGGGAGAGATTTCGAGCGAGAGGGAACCGTGCTAGAAGGGAAAGGGACATGGACTCTCTGGGAGGACGAAGAAGACAGACACAGAGGGCAGTCGAAGGTGAAAGAGAGAAGCCCACGAGGCGTCTCCATGGCAACGAGGCGAGGCGGGAATGCGACGGTAACCATGGCAGCCGCGGGTTCCTCTCTCGGACCGACCTGTCTGTCCCTCTTTTCTGCTCCCTCGTCCTCTCATCTGGACCTCTTCCTTCCGCCCACGGAGCGGGCCGCGCGCGAGCACACCGACGGATCCGCAAAGAGAAGAAGGTGGAGCAGACCGGTGGACTGCTTGGATCTGCGCTCTCCGAGAAAGCTTCTGCCTTCCTTTTGCCCTCCTCCTCCTCCTTCTCCTCCTCCTCCTGCTTCTTCCCCCCGAGCGCGATCTTTTCTTTTCCGCGACGACAATTGCGGTGGTAATGGCACGGTTTCATCGTTCCGGATAAACCGAGGTATATCGACTGCGATAGGTAAATACACCGGGGGATGATGGCGGCGGGAGGGTGGTATAATTGTAATTACGGTGCGGAGTGTGTGGACCTTGGAGTATATACAGGGAACGTTGTGATGGACAGGTGGCAGGGCACCGACGATTGAAAAGAGCGGCGAAAATGGTGGTGTGGCTGGTCGGGAATGAAATAACGTGGCGAAAGAATGAAAGGCTTGTTCAGTTTACCCAGTTCGCAATTTTATGCTCGCGCTTTATGCTCGCGCTCTGTGTACCGCGGCTGATCGATGAAAAAGTATTGTACGAACGTTAAGGATTGCCAGCTCGTGTTTTCTCCCCGTCTATCGGTTCTCGCGCGCGGTTGTCCATTCGTTAAAAACGTCAGCCTGTTCCGCGACGCTTCGTTAATATTGTTGTTGTTGTTATTGTTTAAAAAGCGCCGCGGGAGCCGCATTAATTAATCGAAATACGGAAACGGGGGATAAATTTTATCTCGGGCCGCGCAGCTCGACTGTTAATAATGAATCGTTAATGCTAATTTTTGATTTATGCGTTCATAATCTTTCCCACTCCCCTCCCCCTCCCTGCCCCCGGGGGCGTCCCTCTGCGGCTAGATCGCGTTGCGGACCGCGCACACGTTTTTGAATGCGACCGATATCGGTGTGACTGAATTAAACGAGCGGCCGGAAGCGCGGGATAAATTTTGTTGCAGGATGCGCACGGTTATTAATAATGACTATTTCCTAGCAGCTCGTTAATAGGACCGCGGCAACGATTGCAATTTACGCGCCCCACCCTTTGTCCGAAATTTTCGAATCGCTGTTTGCATCCCCCATCCCCCCACCCCCCGCCCCTCCATAATTTCCGAACGTCCCTTTTGTTCTGTTTAAACCGCGAATTTCTCAGAATCGATTCGACCGGTCCAACGAGAAACGAAGGCTAATGGAAAAGTTATCCATCCCCGGTAATGTCCGCTAGAAAGTGCTTGCGTACCTATCCGTTCACCACTTTGAATTTCCACTCTCGGAGCCGGAGAAGAACGTGGACGAGCGTTGAAAAAGCGTGATGGCGGTTAAACGCACGTAGTTTAAAAGCTATCGACATTCTTCGACGCGGAAACGTGGCTCGCCGCTCAACCAGCCGCCAGAACGAGGAGATCCCGGACGAGGAGCACCTCCGCAAGGCTGATTATGTATGACCGTCGAGGAATCCCGGGATTCTAGGCGTCGCTTAACTCTTATAGTGTTAGTGGTGGGTCAGGCATAAGATAGATACTCTTTAATATATAAAATGATTGTATTTAAGACGCGTCTAATCACTCTCACTTCTACACGCAGACTGATTCTCTCCCTACATTCTTTCATCCACTCGCTCGACTTTCTTTACCTTTCGCACTTCGTTTTCTCAATTAATTATCGAAAATCACTAGCTTCACATATTCTCTTTGTTCTTATTCGTGTTTATATCAGATTCATATTGCTCGCATACTCTCTGGTCGCTTACTGATTTTTGGCCGCTCGCTACACGCACACCACACACAGCAATTGCCTCGTTCTCAATTCCTGACACTCATACACATTCTAACCCTTATCTATTCCCTTACTCACGCATTCGCCACCTCTACACTCTTTGGGGCGCGGTGGGATTAAAAATGTCCCATCTTTTCGATGCATGGTAATTGTACGGTGGGACATTTTTAGACCCACCTCGAAATATTGCAATAGCTGCATGCGCATAGGTTTATATTTAGTCTTACTTACGCAAAGCAGTTGGTAATAGCTTAAAAAAATGTTATAAATATGTTCGCTTGTGTTGGTAAAAATATAGCAATTTAGTTTAATTTAAAACGCAACAAAATTTCTGCGCAACATGGGTCTATTTATTCTCTGAAATTCTGTGTTTCAAAGAGTTAACCTCTTGACGCCCTTGGCCACATACGTGGACATTTTTTATAATTATAACGCTCAGTGGCCACAAACGTGTACGTTAAGTTTTTTTTTAATGAATTTTTATTGTTTTCGCAATTCTTGTTGCTTTCTGAATCCCTATTAACATAAAATGAATGAATCGTGATAAAACAAAAAATAAAGTTATCTTTTTTCTTACTACAAAAAATCGTCCCTGAAGAGATTAACTCTTAAATGGTTCCGTAGACGAGAATCGAGTTTATGCGTCAACGACGACATTACCTGATCCGCGTTGTCCCCGGATATCGTATGTTTTCGTAGTTTTATCTGTTACAGACAAACCATTTTATTCTGTTAGTTTTGTTCATCAGTTATTTTCGGTTTCTTTAAATTACGTCCACTCTCGAATGGAACTATTTTCACCCGGTTCGATCGCGACACAGATCTTCGATCCATCGAAACGAACAGATCCGAGCCAACACGGATTAGCAACGCCGAAACACCGATAAACTTGTTTTGCGACCTCGTTCTAATTCCCTCCTCCATACTCCTCTACCGAACCTCGTAGATTTTTCCATGCCGCGTTAACGGCAACAAGATCCCTGACGTCAATCCCAAGTCTACTTTGTTTATCTTCACGAGGATAGCCCCTGTTCGACAAGCAGGGATCAGGTTCGAGTTTGTCTCTCGAGAAAATGGATCGATTAATGTTTCGATGGAACCTGTAAAATCAGTTATGTACGTCGGTCGTTAGGTGCCATTTTCCCATCGCCTTCTCCTTCTCTAACCAACGGCGTCGAACGTTGAACCGTTTACTGCGTCGAACATAGCTCGAACTGGGTCGAGGAATTTAAGCGTCGCTTTAAATTTCCCATCGTTCCGAAATAAATACGGCCGAAAAAGAAACGCGGCCGTCGCTCGTTCCGCCTCCGCTCGCTGGAATTTCAACGTCTGAGGACGAGAGAGGGGCGCGAGCGGATAAATTACGGCGCGGTCGCGTCCAACAAATTCGTCGAAATTCCGTCGAAAAGCTACTTGACCGCTCACTCATGGGAGATCTCGTTACCGTTCCGGGGGGTGGGCGGCGGGGCAGGGTGGGTCGAGAGGTATAAGGGACTCGAGGGAGGAACGTCCAGGGAAGAGGGGTGGGTGGTGGTGAGTTCGAGTGGAATTCTCTCTGTTTGGTTTTTCGTGGGTCGCATATCAACCCTCCGTTCTCCCCCTCCCTCATCCCCCTGTGCACGGAACCGGTGCTCTAGGCTAACCCTCTCTCCGCCTTCGCCACCCCTCGGCCCACGCTGCTGCAATGGCACACGGCATGGCTCCCTTTTCCGGTGAGTGTAGCGTAATGTAAGGGTTGCGCCCGCGTCGGCGGTGTTCTGGGGTGAGAGAGTTTAAAACCCCTCGGGGCTTGAGGTCCAGGCCGGTTAGATTTATCGGATGTTTTGGTTGGCGGCCATTGTTAGCCGCCCTCGCTCTCTCCGTTCTCGCTCTTTCCCTCTTTCGGTGTGTTCTCTACGGCCAGTGGCGTAGTCGGTTCCAATAGCCAGACGTTTTTTCGCCTTTTCACCCTCTGCCACGGAGCAAGACCCCGGATATCGGAGCTGCGCGAGGTAATAACGTTAAGAAACCCGTCGCTGTTTCGTGTTCTCCTTTCTGGCGATATTTATTCTTTTCGCTTTCTGGCTTTGTTCGATACACCGGTGCCTGGCCTGAACGATACGGGGCAGACATTTTTCACCATCGGGGTACACTGCGAGAACTCGAACTCATCGATGGAATAGCTACGCTACTGCGCCGTGTTCCGCGTGCAAACACACTCGTTCCGCTTTCCAGAAAAGATCTCTCCGCGCGGCAACGCGGATCTCCAGCGACCCCTCCGCTATTGTGCAGAGAAACGGTGGTTCGAACGATGTTCGAGCTCACGGCCCGCGACCCTTTGGTCCAACCCTCGTAACCGCACTCCTCTTCGCCCGTTCTAACCGGCACGTATCGCGATTCGCCCGAGAAAATCGTGGAACGCTGTCTCGCTCGGTGATCGATGCGGTCTTATAATTAGCTCGCCTTAAAAGCGAGCCTCCATCGTTCTAATTGCAGACTCGAACCCCCTTTGTGTTACCGCTACCATGCTGAAGCTATGGTTTCAGCGGACGCGGATTCGGCCGGGCTAGCTTTCGAAGGTAGCTGGATATCGATTTCAATACGCGTGAAATACGTGTCTTCGTTTTGGATAATCTATCGGTTAACTCAGACGACGCGAAATTTTTTATGTTTAACCCTTTTGAGGTTTAATACGATAGAGATTAGGGTAAGCCATAAATTATAGCAGGGTAGGTTGCATACCTTATAATAATTAATGAAGCTTATTGTTTGGAAACAATCGAGGTTTTGCACATTTTCAGTGTAATGCAAAAAAATGTTAGAAGTCTTAATAATTACAAGAGTAATTTTTTTAAGCTGCTTCTCGCGCGATGTTCGTCATTTTATTACACTGTGAAAGGGTTAAAGATACTCATGCAATTAAACATAACATAGGTAGCTGTTATCGGTAATTAAAAGGAAATTCGTTTTGAATTTGGACTACATAAGGCAGGGGGTCGTTTGATTACCTGAACAGTATGTTGTTTTAGCGAGGCTTTAGTTTTAGGTCAACGAGTCCTTTATCCCTTAGTTTTCCTTTTTAATAATAACTTATTTATAACTTAAACTAACGTTCCAATGGAACAAGGATCCTACGTTAACGCTAGGTTTACAGGACTCGTAAACTTGACTTGGTTTTGTTGACTTTTATTGATGGACCGATACAAACATACCCTAGTCTTTTTCCCTCTCAGCTCTGCAATTTCAAATTCTGTACGAAGTATACTTATTTCTTAGTACATGTCTAAATTTCAGTAAAAGGAATGAAATTTTTATTGCAAGAAGCATTTTCTAAATGAAATTATTCAATAATCAGAATCTTCACACAATGCGATAAGGACATGTCTAAATTAAAGTAAAAGGAATGAAATTCTTATTGCAAGAAGCATTTTCTAAATGAAATTATTCAATAATCAGAATTTTTACACAATGCGATAAGGACATGTCTAAATTAAAGTAAAAGGAATGAAATTCTTATTGCAAGAAGCATTTTCTAAATGAAATTATTCAATAATCAGAATTTTTACACAATGCGATAAGGAACTTCTCGAGTGCTATTATCAATCCCATAGAATCTTCCAAAGTTTGCCCAAAATTTCTCTGATCTCTGTCATCAATGGAGGATCGAGACGTTGACCATGGAAACGTCGTTCCGTCATCGCGGATTCATCGTCGTGGCCGTCGTTCCCGCGGAAGAGAGGTCGACGGGGAACGGGTTATACAATAGTCGGGTTCAGGCCTCGAAACGGCGTAGCGCGGAGAAGGCAGGGTTTCTCTGGTGCGGCCGCACAGGGCCACCTCGTGTTCTTCGATTAGCAGGAGACCGACCCGACCATGACCTCTCTCCTCTCCTCTCCTCTCCTCTCGTCGGCCGCGTACCATGCCATAGGTGGAGAGAAGATTCTCCGGCTCTTTCATTCTCTCTCCGTTCCCTTTCCGTTTCTCTCGTGCTCCATCTCGCGGCACTGATTGGACGATCCATCACCGGCGCTCCTCTCGCTCGCGCCCTCTCCCGCAGCCCTCTCTTTTCTTTTCTCTGCCCCCGGCTCGTTCGCCCCTCTCCACGCCGGGTTTCCTCTGGAACCGCTCTTACGGAGGAACCGGACACACGCTCGCGTGCGTATATACGTATGTATGTGCGTGTGTGTGTATATATATATATAGGTAAATACATGAGCTTGTGAGAGGTATTCATGGAGTACAGAGGCTCGGTATACGTGTATGTAAGGGGATTCGCTTCGGTCAAAGTGTTTCAGCGTTCAATTTTTGAAGTTTTACGTTTGAGTAGAGGTTTCGTACAATTTTGGAAACATTTTGTGGAGTTTCTAGTACTTTTATCGAATGATAGGTATTGCGTCTATGGAAAAATCGATGACGTTATGAAGCACCGTACGCTTGCGTTCTCATTTCAATTTTTTCTTACCTACCGGTTATCTAAATATTATTTATGATAAGTAATAAATAATTTATAATAGAAATTATTTCAGATCGATGGAAACCTTTATATACTCTTAACACTTAACCAACCAAATGAAGAGATCTCCCATTTTTTTTTCTCAACAAAGCTCTGCAATTAATTCTACTTATTTATGTTATTAATTATTCTTGACCTAGTGTTGTTCACAGTTCGTCAAATGCATTTTCTGCTTTTCCAAAGAATAATAATAATAATAATAATAACTCAATAAATAAGAATAATAACTCAACACTAGTTCATGACTAACTAATAACAAAAGTGAATAGAATCAATCAAATCAGGCGCTTTGTCGAAGAAAAGAATGTCAGATCTCCCCATTCGGTTGGCTAAGTGTAAACACATTCTTATCCATAACTGAAGAGAAACGGAACATTCGTCGTATTACTTAGGCATTCGGTAATAGCAATAACTTCAAATAACGCGAGCTTTTTCCTCTTGTCCCAAAATTTATTAAGTGTCCGATGAATTATGGACGGGAATGCACGTCTAAAGGGCCGTTCGTTTATAAACGCGGTGCGTTGCAACGCGTGCACTCACGGCGCGCACGTAGCCGCGCGTACTTGCACACAGTTACACGGTAACAGGAACACGAGCGACTCGCATACCGGCGACCATCGCCCAGAGGGGCGGCCGTTCTTGCGAGAGGGTGGGAGGGTAATTGGTTCCCATGGAGGCAGAAAACGCCTCGCTTGAAAACGTCCCATCGAAACTGCACGCGGGGCGAACGGCGGCCGTGACGCGGACCTCGAGATGGTAGGAGGAACTTTCAAGAAGGCGAAAACGATGGAGGAAGGGGAGCTTATTAGGAACAATGAGAATTTACAGGCGTCACGAAGAAACTTTACTTGCCCGAGTTGTACCGCGTGGAAAGGGTTATAACGTGCAGCTAGTACCTTATTCTGTAGGCGGAAGATTTTTCAAGATTTCAAGATTACCTATGTTTATTTAACGTTGAACGAGTTTGTACGATAGGTCATTGAAATCGACTAACACCAGAACTATGAAGGAGGTCAAAAAGAATCCAATTTGTAATTTTTCATAGGACCGTGGTAAACTTAGGTGTGGTGCCTATACATTTGAAATTTACAATGATTTTTAGTATGATTGCTAAAATTTGTTTCCCTCATATCAAGTATTTTGTTCGTATAGCTTTCAATCTGATCTCCTTGACCTCTAATAGGTATACCCTAATCGTTAGTAATTTTAGTGCTAAATATCTGACACTTTAATGAAGGTGGGAAGATGTAGGTAGTATACTATTTAAAACAAATTGACAGTGACTTTAAATATTCTGAAATCATATATTCCACAAAGAAATTGTTATAGTCATGTTATGATGATCGCTAAATGGCTCTAAACATTTATATTTCTGCAAATAGAGACAAAGTTTTAGATAATTTCATTGATGCGATCCGCTCAGTAGAAACGGTACTTTCAAACAAACGGAGGACCTCTCTACTTTATCACTTTTTTCCCTGAATCACCGTGCTTCCGCTACGATAGTCTCTTGAATGGCCAAGAAAATACGGTCGACGGAGTATCAGAAAGAAAGCTGAAACGGCAGAAGGATTAAAGACACAGGGAACAGAGATAGGGGAAGGCTGCAGCGGGTAGAAACAGCAGGATCGGTGGCGGTCGGAACAATCGGTGCGTCACGTGACGATACGGCGGGTTAAAAAGGGGAAAAGAAGAGGAAGGGAAAGGAAGTAAGGAGACGAAGAAGGAAGGCGACAGCCCGATAAACGTGATACACGTCGCGGGATATACACAGGCGCGCCGCTATCCACGGTCCGTATTCATTAGTTCCTTACTCAAAGGCACGGAAATAGTTCCGGAGTTGCGGGAGGCACAAAGCACAAAGCTCTGTCGCGGAACAATGAGAGATAGCGCGGGGAGTGAGAGAGGAGCGAGAGGTAGAGTCATACGTAACAGTGATAGTTGCGAGGGGACGAGAGAGAGAGAGAAAACTGCAGATTTCATGAAGTCGAAGATAGGCACAATGGTTTAGCTCGTGAGAGTGCACCATTTCTCTCTTTCTCTTCCTCCCTTTTATGCTCGTCCCGCTTACCACCTACGTTGTTCTTCCTTTCGGTATCTACCTTGTTTCTTCCATTCCTCTCTCTCTCTCTCTTTCTCTCGCTCACTCTCTCTCCCTCCATCTCTCTCTTTTATGCTTTCCCCGTGCAATATTCATACGCGTTGAATATATTAATGCGCCGAGAGATATGTAAAGCGTGTGTGACTGGGAGTCGCGCGATTCCGTTCTCTGTTGCTCCGGTGGCTGGCCCGAAGTGCAATATTAGTGAAATGTGTCTCGGAGCGTGCCCATGTGCGGCTCCGATATTAAACAGCAGCCGTCGTTGCATCTGCGTTTCCCGTCTATTCCATACGTGCTTCCGCCTACCCTCTACCCGTAGCCTCCCACGTGGCCTCCCCGAATTTCACCTCTTCCTAACTTCGACCTGTTATCGGCTGCCTTCTCACGGTTGCGTATTCGTTTCCACAACCTGCAACGCGACACACCTACATAGGTGGAAGTTGCCTCCCTTCCGGGTCGCGATATTTCCCAAAATATGAAAATCCAAGAGACTCATAGCTTGTCGGTGAACAATGCGACGCGGTGCTCGCGCCATCTGGGAATAATGGCCAGGTGACCTCTTAGTTCGCCCATTCATCGACTCTCGTACAACAGATCGTTCTTTCCTCGAGGAAGTTGTCGCACGACCTTCGAATCGCGACACGCTAGGAGCGTCGCGTTGCCCGTTGTCGTTCATCGTCGGTAGGTAGAGTCGCGCGGTCGAGTGCTTTAAAAGCTCCCCCGCTCTATTTCGTACACCTCGGGAGATGTGCCGGAGTATCGTGTGCGCGCACGCCAAAGGACAAAGGAAACACGGTGGAATAATTAAAACGCGGAATTTACGAAGGGGCCGAGGCAGCGGCGTAGTCTGCCGGCTGCGTCATCGGGGGACAAAGAAGCGAGAGGACAGAGAGCAGCAGGGTGGGAAGAACACGCCAGGAAAATATACACGGAGAAGCGGAGAGACAAAAAAAAAATTGTGGAAGAGACGAATATAGCTTGAAAGTGTGCTAGCGGAGGGTGAGTCGAAGCTGTATGGAATAGAGGGAGGCGAGAGGGAAGGGTGGTTTCTCGATGTAGCACGGTAGAGCACGGTACAATCGGTGGTACCGGCACATGGGTACACGCCAACTTGTTCTCTCTCTCTCTCTCTCTCTCTCTCTCTCTCTCTCGTTCTCTCTCCCCCCTTCGTTTTCTCTCCCTCGCTGTTTCTCTCCATCTTCCTCTCTTACCCCTTCGTCTTCTCTCTGCCCCGCTCTCTTTCTCTTCCTCTGTCTCTACCTCCACATCCACATCCACCTCGAACGTGCCCCTGCACGGAGTTCTCTCCCAACCTCTACGGCCCAACCCCGGCAGCAGCAGCGGCAGCAGCAGCAGCAGCAGCAGCAGCAGCAGCAGTACCCAACCCAGACCCTGGGGCTGTCAAACGCAGGCCGAATCTTCTTCTGCTCGTGACAGCCTGGAAATGAAGAGAGTGCCCCCGCGTGGCGTATCCTACCCGCTTTCCTATGTACGTTAACGCGCGTCCTAGGAATGTACGTTCTGTTCTCACACGCGTGTGTCCACGTTATCCCTTTAACGTGTACGTGGACCGAGGGCCTGTGTGACGAGCGGCACGAGTTCAACGGAGGTCGGTGCTCCTGCCTCTCCGTCTCTTTCATTTCGCCCGGTTCTTTCATTACCCCCGCCCCTGGCCCCCTTTTAATTTTGTCTGCGTCTGGATAGATTCATTTTTTTTTTCTTTTTCGCTAATTCGTCCGTAATTGTTCTCTCTGTCGATTCGAGCTCGCGAAATTGCTCGACAAAGGTGGATCGGCTTTTCTCTCCCGATATTTCTTTTTCTCCTGCCCTCACGCTCGAAGGGCGACCGGGAGAGGGGGAATTATAATCCGACGGTTTGTGGTGTGTATACCCGAACGGTTTTATGCTTTTTCCCGCGTGCCACTACGGAGGCGTTCGCACGATCCGTCCCAAGCCGTTTATTACGGATTGCAACTTGCACTTTTTAAGAGATTCGACCGACACGAAACTTTTACCTCTCTCTCTCTGTCTCTTTTTCTATCACTCGCCGCTCGTGGGGTACTTTAAAGGATGACTAAAGAGGCTGAAGGGGTTCTACCCACCGATTACGAAGCGCTTTTCGAGCGCGATCATTAGCGCAATTATTATTGTGTCGGAGCACAATGCGCGCACCGGCGTCGTCGACCACAATGGACGCCGAAGGTGAAGAGGCGAAGGATAGAGAGCGGGGCGCGGTAGAGCGAGCTGGAAACAACGGGGTCGGTAAATTCTTGGGCCTTCAACGCAAAATAGGGCGAAACTTCGTACACTGCCTTTGAGAAAGGAAACGCTCGGCTTTGCCGGCCGATACTAGGGGTAATTAACAGATTGTTCATCCCTCGCTCAAAAATCAAACTCGCGAAACCTTCGTTTGATTCACAAACTTCACCATCTTCAACGTACCACCTATTCTATTCAGTAAACAGTATCGCGAAGTTAGCGTTCACATCTTCCCGATTCATCGTGGTGTTTTCGATCAGATTCCACAACGTATTCTTCAGAGACTCGCGAGGCGTATTAGAACGAGCTGGAAACTACGAGGTCAGTAAATTTTTGGGCCTTCAACGCAAAATAGGGCGAAACTTCGTACACCGTATTTGAGAAAGGAAACTCTCGGCTCTACCAACCGATATCAGGTGTAATTAACAGACTGTTCATTCCTTGCTGAAAAATCAAACTCGCGAAACCTTCATTTGATTCATAAACTTCGCCATCTTCAACGTACCACCTACTCTACTCAGTAAACAGTATCGTGAAGTTAGCGTTCACATCTTCTCGATTCACCGTGGTGTTTTCCACCAGATTCCCCAGCGTATTCTTCAGAGACTCGCGCGTCGGACAGACAGGAACAACGTTTTCGAGAAGTAAGTGCCTGCAGGTTCCCCAAGCGTGTATACAATCCGACCCTTGCCGCTCGAGAGGCAACGCGTATACAGGTACCGGCCGCATCGAATAGTCATTCGAGTCCCTGTTCGACGTTAGGCTAAAGTATGTTCGATGCTCATTGCCAAAGGGGAATGGCGGAGGAGGAGAGGTATATCTATTAGAACGTTTGCCGCTCACGGCGCTTGATGCGTTTACATCGTCGTACAAGAGGCCTCGCATATACCTCAGCCGATATTACTAGGTACGTTCACCGTGTTATTACGGCGTTACATTCCATCGTACACGGAATCCGTCGCGTTCGATCCTCCGGTACAATGATCCTCGTTGTTCCCGCCTTTTTTTCCCTTCTCCCCCATGCCCAACCAGCCCGTTAGGGCCCCGCGCTCACAGCAAAGCTTTCCTTTCCTCGTTGCGGCAACAACACGCCGAAGGTAACCCCTCTCGGGGACACAGGGGACCGCGAATCCGTGTTGTTCTCCGTTCCAGCATCGGGACACTCGTCGAAAGAATATTATCGATGGTCATCGTTGACTCTCGCGAAAATAACGGTGCAGCAGCGACGCCCGTCCGCTCTCCCCGTGCGTTTTATTATTGTTTCGCCACACGTTACACGGCCGGCCACCATGCCTCGCCCACGTCTATAAATCGAATTTCTTATTAGAAGCAGAGAGGACGCGAGCGGGGCGGTCTCTCGTAATTTGCAATTCGATACAGGTGAGCCAAGGCGCGTTCGAGGTCCTTTTTCCGAGGATCTCGTTTTCTTCGCTGCCCTCGCCCCGTCGATTTCCTCATCCCTTCGTTGCGGATTATTTTTTCCGCTTTCCCCGTAATTGAGACGATCAGCGGCGGCGAGAAAAAGGGGGGGGGGCGAGGAGCAGGAATTATTATTATGCCAGGCCTGGATGGGTCTTCTTCTCCTTCCTGCTCCTCTTATCTCGCTCGCCAGCGTGTTTCTCGCCCTGCCCTATTAGCTGGCCGTGTCCCGGAGATCCATACGGATGGCCCGGTGTCCGTTTTTTCTGTGACCCCCTCCTGTCCCCCTTTTCCCCGTTTCTACGGCCAGCGCGACACACGCTGGTCGCGCGAGCGACCGAAGAAGGCTCGACCTCGGGGCCTCTCGTCCCCGGATGAAATACTGCGACTCGATTTCAACACCTTGGCGTCGTTAATTAGCCGAGCCGCGCTCGACTTTTATTCCGGCAGCCATCCTCGGCCGTTTAATTACAACCGGCGTCCCCTACGGGGAACCAGGGGGCGAGGGTGAACGAGACGGTGGTAGGAGAGGCTGCGGGGCGCGTGTGCTACACGTTCCGCTGCTACCTGCCGGACGTGACACACGGAGTCCCGCGACAAACACGCGCTCCCAGCACGTATCGACTGGTATCGCCGCTATCAGTCGCCCAAGTATGTATATACGCGGCTCGCTCGCTCGCCAGGACCAGTTTTGTTCGCCGTCGCCTCGCTCGATCCGCGCGGAGATTCGGTAATGAGCTTGTGCCTCGACGACCTCTCGCTATTCTTTTTATCACGCACTCGGAAACGTAGGAGAGATTTGTTTCAGCGGTACGGAGGAATATGTGTACGGGGTACTTGCACTACAGGTCAAAAGTTTGGAATCACTTTTATAGCAGTATTGCAGCCATATCAGATTTATTGTTCGTTTGAAATGAATATTGGTAACTTTTGTCGTGGTAAATTATTCATGGAACAGTTTTCTGAAATGCTATTCTAAACTATTTTTCTACCAAATTCAAATGTTTCTTGAAATCTCTAGATGATTTCAAGGTTTTGGCGGGTAATGTGTATATAAGTATCTAATGAATTGAGTAAGCAGTTTGATTTCTTTGGGAGCAGCCTGAGTTAATTTGAAAACCCCTCTATAATATCTGTTAATGTATAAAATAAAAGGACCTACTAGCACGTAGATAAAATAATAATAAAGTACGCGAGAATATACGTTAGATTTGTAATTTGTTTTGTCCTCGTAAATAAATTATATCTTGTAGGTTGCGTATCGCTTAACTTAATTTAATCGTACAGTTTTTTATCTCATCAATCACAGAATATTCCTGCCTTCCCTTTCATAAGGGGATGATCAAACAATATTACGTAACTTTAAAGTAGGTGTATCCATTCACCTATGTATATCGATTTGAAATATAATTTGGAAATCTATCGAGTAAGGTTTAACCATTTCGTTTAACAACAGTAACACGAGTGTTGTTTCGACGTAGTCAAACGATCGTGGAAGCAATCTCACGACTTTCTCGCCACGTCCAAACAACGTTCACCCCTCGCGCGCGGGAGTAATCGCTCTTCTGTTTGTTTGTTGTTCTGGTTTAATTCTTTCGCAAGGCGCACCGTGAAGGGGTCCGCGGTATAGGTCAATGGGAAACTAATTGTCGGCGTTTCGAGGGTGCGTGCACCCCGGCCGGGGGGCGCTTTCTGCTGCTGCCTGGAGGGTCGATTCGAGGGTGGTTGAGAAGTCCAAGCACTCGACGGGAGCCGGAGAGACGTGGAGAAGCTGGACGATGAGACCAGACGGAGTAGAAGGGCGAATGAGAACGCTCGAGTGGAGTGCTCCGACAAACGGATTGCCACGACGAGAGAAACAATGCGATTCCGCTTTCAGCCACCCTCTTCTTCCCCTACCACCGGGGAATCGTAACCCGTCCATGCTCTCTCGTTCATGTAACACGCTTCTATCCGTCGGTAATTTATTTATCTTCGAAATAAAAGAGGCTATTATACCGAAGCCAGGTAATTATACCTGAAAGCAACCTGCCATTCACGTTTTATCGAGCTAGTCTTATCGTGGTTTTAGTTTCTTCTATCTTACCCTTGTTTCTGTTATCTTTCGGTACGCTTTGAACCAGTCAATTGAGGAACAACAGAGTTTCGAATCTAGCTGAGATTGATTTCTTTTCAATTTTCAACCCTACGTAATGAAGATGTTGTCTAAGAAGCGATCGTCGGATTCAGGGGTTGTGTCGTATTGTAGTAAGCCACTTACATAAACATTCATGTTTTATCGAGCTAGCTTCATCGCAGTTTTAGTTTCTTCTATCTTACCCTTGTTTCTGTTATCTTTCGGTACGATTTCAACGAATCAATTGGTGATTAACAGAGTTTCAAATCTATCTGAGATTGATTTCTTTTCAATTTTCAACCCTGCCTAATAAAAACGTTGTCTAAGAAGCAATTCTAGGGTTAAGGATTGTGTCATATTCTAATAAGCCAGTTACATAAAGATTCACGTTTTATCGAGCTAGTCTCATCGTACTTTTAGTTTCTTCTATCTTACCCTTGTTTCTGTTATCTTTCGGTACGCTTTAAACTAATCAATCGGTTTTTAACAGAGTCTCAAATCTATCTGAGATTAGTCTTTTTTCAATTTTCAACCCTGTTGTCTAAAACGCGATCCTCAGATCAGGGGTTGTGTCGTATTCCAGTAAGCTTCTTAGATAAAAACCGATCTCTTTCGCGTTCGTTACACGCCGCATCGATCCCCGAACCCGAAATCCCTCGAACGTGTATCGACGAAGCAAGCCGCGCCCGATAAAGATGCCAATATCGATGAAATAATAGGGCACATTCTATGCATTAACGGAATCCAGAAAATCGGGGGCGTGGTAATGGAAGACAGCCGCCATCTGTGGCCCGGCGCATATTTATATCCGCGGACGTCGCTGCATCGTAGGCGACCTGAAAGGGAGGGGGGAGGGGGATAAAAGAGAAGAAGGAAGGAAAAAAATTCCTCAAAATTACACGGCCCTCGCTCGAGGCCACCACTTACCGCGTTCTTTAAGCCTCTGCCCGCGCAACATGTAAAGTACCGATATTATGTATTTATTATAATGCGATCCAGACTTCGGGTTCGGCCGATCGAGAGCGGCCGCGTTGTTCCACGGGGCCCATGGCAGAGTGCGGCAAGGAGGGGGAGGAGAGTGAGGTAGGGGGTGGGGGGGATAATCAATTTATCACTGCAGGTGCCTCCGCGCATTTACATACTCGAGGACGACGGAGAGTCGTCGTTACCTCGCCGTCTCGCTCTTTTCGCATTCTCCGTGCAGTTATTCGCGCCGGTACAAATTGCCGCGCTGAAACTCGATGCAAATTCCCTCTTCGATCGCTTTACACGCTCGATCATCTCTGGTGTAACGAGAAAAGCACCAGGTACGCGTCCCCCCCCCCCCCCCGGTTCTGTGTTTTTCGATGTCACTGAATATTCATTTCGCGGGAAATATGGTGAAAGATGAAAGAATAGAAATTGTGCGAGCCTACTTACAAAGTTTAAGACGAGGGGAGGACAATGGTATGCAAATATTATCTTTACATTCATTTTTATTGTCATTATGGTAGAACACTATTTATTGATCAGCACAGAATGCAAATTTTGTCGTACCATACTATTCTTTATAAATTATGTAGAAAGTATCTTATGATTCTTCTTCTTCTTATTCTTATTACTATTATTATTAATATTGTTTGTGTATTCATTTTTATTGTTATTATGGTAAAACACTATTTATTGATTATCACAGCATGCAAATTTTGATTATCATGCTATTCCTTATAAGTTAGTTAATTTAATTTCGTTGACTCTTTGGTCTTAAATTTTTATCCACTACTGCAGCTTGAAATCGCTTTTGGAATTTCACTCAATCAAACGTTTTGTTATTCTTTCTATTCGACAGTTCAAAATTAATATTGTAGACGTTGTAGCAACGCTTTGTTTCGATTGATTTATTACCGAAGAGTACTCTGAGATAGTACTGTTTTTCTTAATTCAGGCGATGCTTAGTACAAGAAAACGAATTTGTCTGTCACGCACGAACACACATATACGAATGTACGTTTCACAATTTTGAGATGACCACAAAACTTAAGCTAATTCCAAGCAATTCTGCAATATCTTTCCCGGGTTTGTTTAATCGTCGAAATCGATTTCTCGAAGTGGCACGGCCTCGAGAAACAGAGTAAAATAGCGAGGTAATGACCTTGCAGTCGGAATCGAGGCGCGTATAAATTCGTCGGCTTCATTAATCACGAAAGAGACAGGGGTCGTGGATCTGAAATAGCTTTTATGTAACCCTTCTAGTGGCCCTGGATCGTTGACACAGCAAGGATCAATGTTCTATGTCGAACATCGGACGAAGTAACCGTTCGAAGATCTTGGTTTAATTAAGTGGCGGGCATCATTGATATTTTGTGACGGCGCGCTGGGATTTTAGGTCACGTCTGACGGAGGTCGTCTGAATCTACTTAATTCTTGCTTCGCTGATAAAAGCGCAACTAATGAGTACAGATTACTGAACCACGTTGAGTTACAACATTGTATTCGTTTCTGTAACATTATTATTTCTGGACTTAACTTTTGTATTTGTATTTTTTTTTTAAATTTAGTTTTCATTTTTTCCATATTGTGTTTGCTTTCTATTAGTAATACACGATCGTATCATGATCAATCATTAGTTTGTACAATAACCCCCAAGATAAAATAATCAGTAGTAATCAATTCTTCAAAACCTCTCAAAAGTATCGGTGACATACATACAGTAGTGGACAAAAGTTTAACACCAAAGAGTGAATGAAATTAAGCTAATTACTTTATAAGGAACAGCATGGTAAACAAAATTTCAATTCTGTGCTAATAGATAAATTATGATAAATAGTGTTCTGCCATAGCAATAAAAATGTTCTACTAAAAACTATAAAAACTATGTTCCACATTATCCCCTCGTCTCAAACTTTTGTCCGCTACTGTACCCTTAAGTAACCCAGAACAGGGACAAAACAAAAATTGAAACGCGGCGTCTAGAAAATTTACAGACAAGTTTCAGCGATAAATTTAAACACTCCACAAGAAGGCTCGCCAATTTCCTTATTCCGCGACGCTTTAAGGAAAACACCATTTTCCCTCTGTCACTGGATCGTTCGAATAAAATCCCCCGCGCCACCACGGGGCATCGATTATCCCGGGGGACATCCAATCCGTCGTAAACGATCATCTTTCCCCGGTGCGTTACTCTCCCCGCCGCCCGTTCTCCGCCGCGATTCCAACGACATCAAGCCGGGACAGCGTGGTAAAATAATCGTAAAGTAACGGAAGGTCTCGCCCACGCAACGGGTCTCCCGAGCGACGTTACATACCGTACACCTACTTCTTCTATCTGCATATCGGCTGCCTCTCCCTCCCTCCCCCCCTGCCCAGGCCTCCTTTCCTTCTTTCGCGCGGAGTTCACTCGTTTCGTGAGATAGCGACGTGCCGTGCGAGCCATACCCGCTTACATGCATGTGCACGCGAGAAGGAGTGTACATACGTATGTATGGCGTCGCCATAAGGGGTTAGGTTTACGAGCCGAGGTCCGGTGTCGATATCGCGGCCGTGTCGCCGCTCGTATGCCTGACCTCGGGACTTCTAGATGCCTGGACGTGCGTAGTACTTGGGTCTCGTGCCCTCGACGAGTGTATTTACTTCGTCCCGGCACCTACGATCATCGTATGCGAAATCTATCCTCGTTCGCGGCGGCTCTCTGCTCGCTTAGGCCCGTTGGCACGCTAACAATTCCGCCGTTACGGTTCGGTTTTTACGGGCCCGCTTTAACGATGATAACGAAGCGAAAGGGAACGGCGAGCGGATAGATAGATAGATAGATATAGAGAGAGAGAGAGAAAGATAGAGGGAGAGAGTGGTGGTATTTCAGGATGAATAATCATTGCTGTACTTACACGCTGTTATGCGTCGGTGTGAGGCGAAAGGTTTCACTTTGGTCGGTGACGTTTATTAACCCTTTGCACTCGAGCGGTGACTGTTAGTCGTCTAATAATATTAACTTCCAAGATTTTCAATTTCGAAATATTTACTAAGATTCACCTGTATTAAACGTCATTTTAGCTTAGTTAAGTGCTATACTAAAATTTACATATATGACTGCTTAACGTCTGAGTCTAACTAATAAACAAACTAACTAAAGTTTGAAAATTTTTCAAAATTAGCATTTGGTAACTAACAGTCACCTCTCGAGCGTAAAGGGTTAAGAGTTGCTACGCGATTGAAAATTGTTCGCTAGTGAAAGCAGATTAAATTTAATTCTTTGGGCAAAGATTCGATTCTAGAAAATTTTCCAAATGATTACGATTTTTTTGAACAGAGATTCAATTTTAGGAAATTTTCCAAGTGATTACGATTTCTTTGGGTAGAAATTCGATTTTAGTCAATTTTCCAGGTGATTACGATTTCTTCGGGTAGAGATTCGATTTTAGTCAATTTTCCAAATCATTAGGATTTCTTTGAGTAGAAATTCGATTTTAGTCAATTTTCCAGGTGATTACGATTTCTTTGAGTAGAGATTCGATTCCAGAAAGCTTTCCAAGCGGTTACGATTCAATTTTCTTCATTTACTTTAACCCTTGAAATTCCTGTTTCAAGCGACGAGTTGCTCCTCCAAGCTTCAGCGAAAGAAATGCACGACGTGCGCGTCTGACTTGTTAAATGGACCCCAGGGGTTAATATTCGAAGGTACCATTCCGGAGGTCCACGTGCAGGGCAGAGACAGAGGTGAAGATACATATAGAGAGGCGAATAGGCTGAAACGGAACACAGGCCGTGTGTATAGGGAGGGGGAACACAAAATTCGGTGCCGATTCGTTGTCGCCGTGGCCGTTTACATCGTGCTCGTTTTTGTCGCAGCTGTCGCTGTTTTGTCTGCGATGAGCTTCTCTCCTTAGAGTGGCTCTCTGCTCGGCGGCAACGGAGCCGAACGCCGCGTTTTTGCCGCTATTTTCGTGCCGTTAAAAATGCATCCATCGGGACACGTCAACGCGCCCATTCGCCGTCGCGTCGACGACCTTTCTCGTGTCCCCGAAGACTGATGCTCTTGTTGTTGACTTCGAGTATCAGCCCTGACGTCTCGCGTGGAGTATCCGGTCACCAGACCACGCGCGTTCTCCGTTTCTTTTCCTCGATCCCTCCGATCAATCGTGTCCCGTGATCGTTTAACCCAGATGTGTCTGATCTTTTCGTGATTTTCTTCAAAATTGTATTCACTGTCCTCCCTTTGAATTTTTGCGTTGCTGTTACGTTGGCTAACTTACATTAGCATGGTTATATCTCTTAGAAGATGCTAAACAGATGTGTTTATTAAAAAATTGTAGAATAGAATCACTTTGTAATCAGTCTTGATTTGTTTGGATTTAAATATTTGGCTGCTGAAATCACTTTAAGGCATCGTCAGACGATAATTAATGAAGTCACCCAATTAAATACAATGGATATGGATAATACTTCATCCGCAAATGGAGCCAACAAATAAATGTCACAGATTACAAATTTAATAACTATGCAGTAACATATTTAAGTCGTAATATGTAAGGAAATTTCTCTCCTGACTCCGTATTGCCAATTTAAATAATTCTCTTCCGCGGCTAAATGATAGAACTCGTATTCTCTCACGATCCCTTCCACCCTGCAGCCACGTACACCAAAACGATAGAAACTAATCGGTTCTGACCTATGCGTCCTAACGGATCGCGCGCTGTCCTCCGCGTCTCTCTCTCGATCGGCGGCCCCTTGATCCATCGGCGCGCGGACTTTACACGGTGTTCATAAAAAACGAGGCGGCCGTAGCGGCGGCCGGAGCCGCGCAGCGTTCGATCAGAATTGAGAGAGGAGCGAAAGGAGGACGGGGAACCACGGGGCCTTTAGGTAGAAAGGAGATAGGACGGAGATACGTTGCCTGGGGGTTAGACGTACATAAGATGGAGTCTGGTTTGATGGAATGCTGCCTCCATCCCAAGCGCACGGGGGCCCTCCCCTAACTTCTGTCCTCCCCCTCCTGCCTCGTCTCGGATGTTCAGCACCTCTCTCCCACCTTCACCGTGCCGGAACATGTGTGCGAGGCTGTGTTAAGACGACTCTCGCGCTTTCGAAGCCGCCGCGTGTAGCAGCGGCCAACGGAAAGAAGGAATGAGTGAAAGAGAGAGAGGGAGAGAGAGAGATGCTGCCTCTCGAATAGCCAGGGAACGAACGATCCGTATCCACCTAAGGCAGCCAATGAGACGGACCGCCATATTAGGCGCTTGTATATGGCCTCCTCTATGCTCCGCAGAACGTTCCGCGTATGCTTAAAATGGAGATAATAATCGCGCCGCGCTGATTAGACGGCTGTCGCGGATTCCAGGTAGCTTTCGAGTCGCGCCGTTCACGGGACTTCCCCTTGTTGCGTTCTCTCTGGCCGCCGACAATTGTCGGTGTTCGGTCCCGTACGGTGCTCGTATTAGGGCACGTCGTCGGTGGGAAGCGCGACCACGATGAGTGCTACAGTTCCGGGCACAAGTTTAACTCTTTCACGGACACGCGAGAGTCCGGCTGAACGGGGGATTTTCGAGTATGCTGTGTGAAAATAGCGCATACGTAAGAGGGATACCGAAGCATTTGTATTCACCGCCGTGGACACAGAACGACACCTAGTAGGATAGTTTAATAATAAAGTTTAATAATAATAATAAAAATTTAATAATCAAAATTATTATCAAACTATGGATAGTTTAATAATAAAAATCGTTACTCTTTTGTCTCACGTTCTACGAGATACACACGTGTTGCGAATCCTTTTACGTCCTTCTCATAATCTATAAATAAATAAGAATCTGTGGATAAATCCCATCAGTTTCGTTACGAGTGCATAGGTTACGCTTTAGATTGTGAAATTTTTGATAATAGTATCGTACTGACTAATATCTGCATTGATCAATTTGGAAGAGAAAGTAGCTTATGAATATGGTTCTTATTGTAGTTTAAATATTTTGCAGCCATTTTTGTTATTGATATTAACCCTTTGCACTCGAGAGGTGATTGTCAGTCACCAAATGATAATTTTGCAAATTTTCGAACTCAAAGGGTTAAATAGTCGTATAAGTAAATTTTAGTATATTGCTCAACTAAACTAAATGAAATTCAGTATGAGTGAATCTTATTAAATATTTTACACTTGAAAATCTTGAAAGCTGGAATTATTGAACTACTACGAAATGTCTCTCGAGCGCAAAGGGTTAAGAAGATGTGTAAGTTTTGTTTGTTGGGCTATTTGCATAAATTTCCTTATTTTTGATAATAGTATCATATTAACTAAAATCTGCCTTGAACAGTTTGGAAGAGGAAGCAGTTTATGAATATGGTACATGTATAGTTTAAATATTTTGCATCCATTTTTATTATTGATATCAAGAAGAAGCGCAACTTTTTGTTTATTGGACTATTTGCATAAATTGCCTTATTCTCTTTGGTCTTAACGTTTTGTTCGCTACTGTACACGCGGGTCGAGATCATCGTGTACACGTTGCCGCTGATGGACGTCGTTCCCTGAACTCCTTGGAACCGCGGCGACCGCCGTTGTTTCTTATTAGCCCTTTGGTAGGTACTTTGCGCGGCTCACCGCTGCGGTACGCTGTTATTTGCCGAATGGCTTCGCGGCCTCGCTTATGGCTCTCGATTTTATAAGTCGAGGTATGTATTTAGTACGTGAGAAAGGGTGTACAGAATAGACGTTGAACAAAAAGCCTTGTGACTTTGATATTGGACTACAGAAATGTAACATTGCATATTCTGTATCTGTCTAATGTTTTAAGCCACAGTAATGGACAAAAGTTTAAGACCAGAGGACAGTATGAAACATAGTTTTATGGTTCGCAAATATTGTCTGTATATTCATCTTTATTGCTATTACTGTGGAACACTATTCATTGCTTAGCATAAAATAGAATTGTAGGAATGCGATCGAGTGTATGCGAATTTAGGAAAATGTGAAGGGTGATTGAATTGATCGATAGTCGTGTGAACGTAGAATATTTGGACTCGAGTGTTTCTAAGGTGCGAAAAATGAGTACTTGAGAAAAATTAGCGACTGTGGAATTTTGGGTGATCGTGACCTAATGCAATCGAGTGAGAAAAAAAATTAGAATTTTGAATTAAAAAGAAAGGAAATCAATGTTTGGAAGAATATGGAGAAAGAGTTTGACTTTGAAGGCAGAAAGAATGTGATTGTGAAGAAAGTAAAAACGTTGTAGTTCTTAAGTTGAAAAGTCGCTTAAGTTGTTACGATTAAACTGTATTAAATATATATTAATAATATTCTAGACACATCACTTTATTTTACTATCAACCACTCTACTAAATAATAAATAAAAGTAGAATTTCCTATACTATTCCTCATAAATTAATTAATTTATTTTCGTTAACTCTTCGGTCTTATACCTTTGTCCGCTACTGTATTTCGAAGTTTGATGGATACAAGATTTCAACAGTTTGTTGCGTGAAAGACAAAGGGCACGAGTTTATTCGTTCTACCAACAATTCTAGGAATTTGTCATTCAATATTGGTATTGCGACAGAGGAAGGATTTATTATCGTCGAAATGCCCTTTTTCCGTAGCCTTTGAATTAAGAATCCCGTGTTCTCGTCCCGCAAAAATTTTAATGGCTCGAAACGCGTCGCGATGCGCAGCCACGATCTCTTGCGAGCAAAGTATATCTCGTGCGAGGCATTGTTCGATAGGGACGTGGGTCCAACGAGATAGCAGATCCGGGAGAGATAAGCGCTCTCCGGATGATGTATCGCCAGCGATGCTACGCTGCGCCAGTTGATCGTAAGTACCGGCCTGAATTCGGTACCGTGCTGTTTTCCGACCAAGGACCCTCGAGATTCGAGCAGGCATTCGATACCGGTACAAACTGTTCCATGAAGCACCTCTTTCGTGTTCGTTTTTTCACTATTTGGAAGATTATTTACATTCGAAACTGTTACGGAAAAATTGTTCACCGCTTTATCGATTTCTACATGAAACTTCTATTCTTGATCCATGAAAGAACACTTGACGCTAGATTTCAATTTGACGGGTTTCGAATTTCATGAGCAAAATTTGCAGAAACAATTACTATTACTCCTAGCAATTTTCGCTAACTTTTATCGATGTAGCGATACAAATATACCCAAATTTATTTCCCTCTTAGTTCTGCAATTTTAAATTCTATTCCATGTGTATCTTATTTCTTAGTATATGTACATTGGAACTTAGTATATGACCGTTAGTCATATAACGTTACTAACTTCAAAAATTTTCAAATTCGAAATATTTACTAAGATTTGCTTATATTATACCACATTTATTTTAATTAAGTATATACTAAAATTTACATATATGACTATTTAGCCTCTGAGTCTAACTAATAAATAAACTAACGAAAGTCTGAAAATTTGCGAAACTATCAATTGGTGACCAACAGTCACCTCTCGAGTGCAAAGGGTTAATAATAGAAATGAATGTATAGGTAAATCTTCAGAAACCATGGTATTCTGTTTTGCAATATTTTCTCGTCTTAACACTATTCCTACCGACGCTTCAGCTAATCATTTGACCGGTTGCGGTGGGTAAAAGAGACTAGAAATATTTCTCAGAAAATAAACAATGAAAAAAAACGTGAACGTTAAAAAATGTATTACAAATGTATATTTGAGGTAAAGTTGTAAGGTTTAAAGACGATTTAATTAGGTTGCATATAGGAAATTCTAGTCGAAATTTTAAAAACGGTCATTTGACCGGTCGTGGTAGGAATAGTATTAAACTTACGTCCGCTACTGTATATTTTGCGATTTATGAAATCATTAAGTATCGATATATCTAGTAGTTTTCAATCTCTTCTTCGACCTTAACTGTTAATCTGTTTGAAAGCACACAGAAAATTACTTGGCGCGTCTTATACAAAATGAATGTGAAAATAAATATTGCGCGAATGTGTTAAGCGTATTTCACAGAATGCATTCCGAGAGAAATAAGTTAGCATCGTTCGAAAAGTTTCTCCGCTTTCACGCAGCCGAACGGAAATTTATTCGTTATTTCAGCCGACGGACGCCAGCCAGCCGAGAGAGCCGCCCTTTTCCGCTTTCGACAAACTTTCCATTATACGTCCGATCCCTGACGGGACGGTACACGGTCACGCCCCCTTAGCGCGCCCTTGCCCCAGAGGGATGTAAGTCACCGGAGCACTTAAGCGAGTTGAGACGAGACTCGCCACTAAATAATAACGCAGCTCGTCCAAAAGGCGAGCGTGGCAACAAACTGGCTTTTTGTACGTCATCCTTCGACTCCCCCTTTGCTCGTGTCATCTGTTCTGATCCTTCAAAACTTCTCCCCGTGAACTTGGAAACGTCCGCCTAACCGTCTACACGCGTGCATTCCTTTTCGCTTATTTCTTTCGAACAACGCAACAACACTGAAACTTTAATTTATTAGTTAAACTGCCTAGTTTTCTGCATAATTATTATAGGAAATTTTATTTTTATTTAATTAGTAAAGAGAGATGGTAGAACTCAGGTGTGAATGAAGTAAAGTCAGGTGATTAGAATATTACTAATATATATTTAAAGCAGTTTAATAATAACGACTTAAACGATTTTTCAACTTAGCAACTACGACGTTTTCATTTCTTTCAGAATCACACTCCGCCTTCACAGTCAAACTCCTTTTGCATTCACAGTTAAACTCGGAAATTCTATTTTTATTTATTTAATAGTGTGAAATGGTAGGGCTCAGGAATAAAATAAAGTGAAGTGCTTAGAATATTAATAAATGTATATATTTAAAATAGTAACAACTTAAACAACTTTACAATTTAGCAATTACTACGTTCTTACTTCCTTCACAATCACATTC
Organism: Tetrapedia diversipes; assembly: GCA_033822845.1. Taxonomy (NCBI): domain Eukaryota; kingdom Metazoa; phylum Arthropoda; class Insecta; order Hymenoptera; family Apidae; genus Tetrapedia; species Tetrapedia diversipes. The sequence goes on from JAOPTO010001274.1 coordinate 95,585, forward strand.
TTTCCTTCAAACTTTTTCAGTGAGGACTAATAGTATTTAAGGGGAGAGGCTCGCGTAAATCGAGAGATTCTCACGGGTGCATAAAAATTAATTAAACCAAGGAGCTGTTAATCTTGCCATTGATCAGCCTCTGTAAAAAAATAATTTTCAAACAGTATTCAATAGATTCCATGGAATCTTTCTCGCAGACTTTTCTGAACTGAAACGAACCCAACAGCTGATCTATCCATCTTCGTATACAGTAATTTATCAGTCGATGCTTCGACGTTCAACCAAAACGACGAAATCAAAACTCTATCCTATCGCCAGGAAACATCGTTCGCCGTGCGTTCTTCCGCGGGAAAAAGTCCGCGAAAATGGAAAACGGCGCGCGCGCGTAAATCACATTTACAGGGTTGGCGGAGTTATCGACGGTTTTATGGGAAATTAAAGCCTCGGACCGCAAAGTCGCGTCATCAGCGTCGCTCGGACACCGGGGGACTTGTGACCAGTCGCGGCGTTGGGCTGGTTTCGATCGTGATTGCCCGTGAGCGGCGAATTTGTCGCCACGTGTTTTATTGTACGATGAAATTGGACGGTGAACCAGGCGAGGGTGGGAGACGCGAGACCGGGACCGTAATAAAACGGACGCGCGCGCTAAACGTGTCACTCAACGTGTCACAGATAGATGCGAAGTCCGCGGCCGACGATTCCGAGAGAGTCCAACGGTAATATCCAGCCGGCAAGAGTTTTGTTTCCGGCGTGGGCGGAAATTGCGTTGGGGCAGTTACAGCCGCGCCTCGCGATCGGGAAATCGATCGAGGATGGAGGTCGCAATTTCCTTCGATCGATGATCCGTTTTTCATTCGTCGAGTTGTCGGGAAAAGCGGTGTATAATTTATTTATTTATTTATTTTATTTTGTTTTATTTATTAACGGACCGAAGCCCTTTAGACAATATGTTTAAACAGAAAAAGAATAGAATATACATAATTAACCCTTTGACTGCTGTGGGCGCATATATGCGTTTGACGAAAGCTATTCGTGTGACCTATGGACGCTTATATGCGTTTGTCAATTTTCCCGATTTCCCATTTAGGGCAAAGCAATTGTTAATAGAGCGACATCCACGCGGAGCACTTCGACCGAGAGTATTTAGCAGTTAAAGGGTTAAACTTAGCGTAAAAAAGAAGTGACGTGTACAATAACTTATTCTACAACTAGGAATAACTTTAACCCGCGCAATTGACTTTTAAAAGTGTCTGAAGATCCACAGAAAAAATCTGTACGATTGTAAATACTGTTAGAGTCAGTAATAATACGATTGATTGGATTCTTTAATCTAAACTCATGTGTATAGAAACCAGCTCTTGATCTCAGTACGTATTGAGACACGTATAATGACCCATCCCCCGGGCAATCGTTCACAAACAACAATCTCGATCCCTGTGAGCACGCGACGTTACAGCCACACGATCTTCCTTCCGTGTCCTCGGATAATTTACGATCCAGCCTATCCGTTGATACGAAAAGTCTCGCGCAGAACTGTCCTCTATCGACCAAAACGATGCCGACGGATCCTGTGTCTCCCCTCTTCGCGATGCCTCGACCGAATTCCGGTTGATCCTTGGCTAAGCGGCCTCCTAATATCGTCCAGGCCGATTCCACGGCCGGATCCTCACGGTGTCCGTTGTCGGGAACCCCTAATGGCGATGCGTCGGCGAACGCTTGCCCTGGCCGATGGGTAAAAGGAGCGAGAGACAGACAGAGAGAGAACGAGAGGGCAGCAGGGTGGACCGGTCGAGCGACGCTGACGGGTCAGCATGAATAATGTCGACTCATTATTCTTTCGGGGGGATTTATCAGGTCGAAGTACCGATAACGCGCTCTTTTCGTTCGGTCGTTCCGCCGGGGAAGATGCGGTCGGAGATAGCTATGCATTTATGCGCGTTGGCGGAGGCAGAGGATCGGTAGAGCGACGGAGGGGTGTACACCTCCTTCCTTCTTTCCTTCCTTCTTCGCTTTTCTCGCTTCTCCGCCACGCTCGCCTCTAACCCCGTCTTTGTGAGTCTACCCTTCCCGTCCCCCCGCCGCGCACCCCTCTGTTTCCCTCTTCCTTGGCCCGCTCTACCTCCCTTTCTCTCCAGAGCGGTGTTCCGCTCGCGTCTATCCCTCGTTTTTCTTCTGTTGCCGTTCTCATCGTGCGGATCCCGGGACCGTTCGTCGTCCCTCGAGCGGGCTGCGTATATCGGTGGAACAGACGGTATCATAGTTAGGAGAGAGGTCCTCGGTTCGGTTTCTGCGGGGCGCTAACAAGACGGGCCTGCGGGCCAGCCGCCAGTGAGTTATGGGCCCGCGCGTGCACAGGCACACCAGCGAAACCAACGAACGGTTCTGGTATACACGTAGGTATGTAAGTATGTGCGCGCGAGCTAGACGCAGGGGAACGTCGCACAATATCGCGCCTCGTCTCGTTGGGATAGGATATAGAGGGCATAGCGGAGCTGTCGCCAGTTTTCTGGCTCATTACTGGCCACCGGCGCCCATTTCTCTTGAGCCTCCTCTCTCTGCGTTTCTCCCTCGGTTCCTCGACCGGCTCTTCCTCGTGTCCCGGGCAACAACTGTGCCGCTATTGGTCCGAGTCTCGTCGTGCGCTGTTCGGAGGTGTCGCGGACGCCGTTTCCGTCCGCCGTGCGTGGATACGCGTTACGAGTAAATCTCTAGTTCGCTTGATGGATCGTCGATATTAAGACCTGCGCGGTTCTTCCTCGTCAGCGTTTCGTTCATCGGGATAATTGTCCGTTTAACGAGGCGTTTCGTGAGGAATTGGTCGAGCGAACCTTTTGGTGTTTCGATGTACTGGTCGTCGAATTCTGTACCCTCTGCGACGAGCAAACATCGGTCGATGTTCGAAGGGGAATTTCGACGCGTTCGCACCCGATTAGGTTATAAATATGTGGCGGAGGGACCCACTGGAAATAAACGGGAGTTAACGCGTCGTGATGCATGACGAAAAGTTTAAACGCGTCGCGACGCCGCACACGGTGACAAAAAGTAAAGCTGCTTGCCTACGGCCGCTCCCTTCCGCAGCCAGCCGCGAAAGCTCTCTCTATGTCTCTCTCTCTCTCTATATATCTCGTCTTCTCTTCTTCTTCACGGTTACTAATTCCAAGGCGAAAGCCGATATGTACCAGCACGAGACACGTGCTCGTCACATGTACCCGAAAGCCATCCAGCGAACGTCAACCGACGGAGACGCGGGAGAAGACGAAGAAGAAGATGACGAGGAGCGTGTCCCGACGTCTTGGCCAACGTATTCTACCGATGGCGCATCGCCATTAACGCTTTTATTTCTACCATGCGTTTAAGATCCCGCTCGTACGACCGATTTTACAGCCCCTTCCGCGGACGAGCGTTTCCGCTCTACAAAATCCACTCTCTGGAGAACTTTTATTCTGAAGTATCTCCTCTGATAGTTGTTTTTACAAGATTGGTTTCTCGGGATTGAAGGAATATTTCAAATTTCACAGTAATTGCATAAATCTCGGTGCTTGGTCACTACCGACGATATAGTTTCTTAAACTTTTGGGTGCTATGGATGCATATATGCGTCTAACGGAAGTTACTCGTAGGGGCTATGGACTCATAAATGTGTTTGTCAATTTTTGTTTTCTTCGCCTTATGACTTTTTCGGTGGCCACACATTTCAACGTTAACCTTTTACTGTTGAGAAAAGTTGCTCGTAGGGACCATGGACGAAAATATGCGTTTGCCAATTTTTTCGCTTACTGAAACGCAATTGTTAGTGTACAAGTAACAATACTCCGTTTCCAGTGATAGCGCGCCATCCCTTCGAAGCACTTAGGCTAAGAGTATTCAGTGCTAAAAGGGTTAAACGTCAAACTATAAAGCATATTTATTTATTTGTTTATCTTAACGGGTCAAGCCCTTTAAATACAATATTAACGAAAAAGGAACAAAAACAGTAATATTTATGTAATTTCTTAAAGTTAAAGGACGTTACGATACAGACATTTATTGAATCATTATTATACATTTAAGTCGCTTCTACTATTTTCATATCAGTTGCATTAGAAAAATCTTTTTCCTATGTAGATACATATTATAGTCTACGTTATTCATCGCTATATGGTAATTTCCTTCCCCATACTCGAGCATATCAACAAACCGCCCTTTACCATAAGAAAATCGCGATTCTTAAGCTGCCTTCCCCGGGTTACCTCGTCAACCGGTGACATTCCACTATCGACGTGGACTAATCGAAAGCGAGCAACCTGCGGGAGGTGTCGCGAGCTGGGTCATCGCGTTGGTCGGTGCCGCGTTATTAATTCGCCCCGGTAGTCCCAATTAAGACGAAGCCTCACGTTCTGCCGGTAATTATCATAGTAACAGCGTCGTTCCTAGCGGCAGCACATCAGCGAGCCCGCAGCGCCTGCCTCTCGGTCCCGTGGTATTAATTAGTGCAATCTCCGTACGTGCCTGGCTGCCAGCATCGGCCACGCTGCGATATCTCCCTTTCGCGTTTCTACGTTTCTCGTTCCGTTTCACCGTTCCGCCTCTCTCGACGTTCAACGAGCGCGCCCGCCATCCGAGTACCGTCGCGATGGCTTTTGACGCCGACCGGACACGCTGCGAGACGACGCGAGCCTCCTATCTTGCGGAGTAATCGGACGCGAGCGAAGATTCGAATCGCGGACGCCTCGATTTGCCTGTCGCGATCGTTCTGTGCTAGCTGTGGTCGAAACGAGCGACACGTAGAAGATGTCTGGTTACTCTTTCTATGGGATCTAGTAATTTTCCACGTTGCCGATTTAAATAGATAAAAGGAACTGTTCGATCTTTTTTTTTATTCTTTTTATGTTGATAAGAAAGTGTCTTCAAGTGTAACTTTCTCTTTAAAAGTTTTTTTTTGGGTGGTATCTACGTTAAAGCTTTGACTAATACTGGGATTATTGGAAATGGGGTTTTAATGTTACTAAATAAAATACACTGTTATTTAAAATATTCTAATATTATAATACTAATTATACTAATAATACTAAAATATTATAATACTTTTGTCGTGAGACTAGTAAAACGAAATTCCTACGACCCCGTCCAGATTCTTTAGTCCCTTCGTTGTGTTTCTTAACGTTTTCTCAATTTTTAAATTGCCAGATGTGGCTCGGGTTCTTGGAAGAAACCCTTCAGTTAACTTTTGCTTCGTAACATTTCTGTATTCAATTTCCAAGATTGCTAAATTTCAAAATCGATGATGTAAATCGTAGTTTGCTGTTTTTAGCGCAATTCTAAATGCCTTTCGTAAATTGTCAGGCGATTGGTAGTTTCAAATTAATGCCTGGACACTAAAATAAACGGTATTTACACGGTTGTGACTTAATCGCGAAAAAACATGTCGCTTTTAGTAGCTTTCCTTGGCTACTCTCGCTGAATTATAAAATGTTGTTGTACAAGATTAATGGAAACTCTAACACCCTTCTCTTATGTACAACGCGCGAGATTACGGGATTCCTGAAGCGACGCGTTAGCTGCCACGGCTAATGTCCGCGTTAACCGAGACGCCTTCGGTGGTTGCGCAACGAGAGCCCAGCTTCGCGTCGTTCTACGCTGACGATCGTTATTTACATACCGCGATAAATCTGCGCCGCGACTTTTATGTTAATGCAGCCACCTCTGACGTGAATTCGTCTTCGCGCCAAACAGTTCGTGCACGCGAGCGATGCGTTAGGCCGGCCAACGTTTCTTTCGCCGACGACTCGACTTTCTCTTCGAGTTACAGTTCCGAAATCGCTTTTCCCACAGTCTGATAATTTCTGAAGACGATCATCGAATTTGCTTCAACTACCATCGATGTAATTTATTTATGGATTTGTTTAGCAATGAATGGGCTAAGGCCCTTGGAGTACATAAAATTATAAATAATGCTACAAATGCTACAAAAACTGTGTTCTCTCTCCTTTCTTTCCCTTAATCTCTTCACTTTCCTTAATCAGTTAACCACTCTTTCATTATATGGAAAAGTTTTATTTTTATTTTTTCGTAGAGAGGGATGGTAGGACTCAGGTATGAGTAAAATAAGGTGAAGTGCTTAGAATATTATTACATATTTAACACTAGAACTACCAGAGCAGTCAAAATGACACATTAATGATTATTCAGAGCAACCTTATAAATTCACTTTACCAAGCTTCCAAAATTTACTACGATTTTCTGCAAAGAAAAGTCAGCGAGTCTTTAAGCGAAAGCTGAAGGTGCGGCTCTGTCTATGAGACACAAATGACCATCACTATTATTGTCGAGGTGTGCACTTTCGTCCGTCCCAATAACCTTCTCCCTAATAACCGATTGTATTCTTGATATCTTTTCACAATAAAACCTTCTACAATACCTTTCCATAATAAATTCCCCCACATACATATAAAGATTCAGCAGTTATGCCATAACATCCCTCGATGGTATCCGCCGCACGCGTCTGTTCTCCCGACAGGAAATCCCACCTTCGGGGTCGATTCGCGGCGCGTCGTTCGTTTTGTGTCGGACAACTGGAAGCTTCGATACAAATCGGCGATTTATCACGTAAGATTGTTACCAGATAAGTATCTCCGCGGATCCTCTCCGCGGAACTGGTACCGCGGACGCCTGATGAATCCTAATGCGATGTTCCCCGCCGCGGCCCCTCTAACGCGACGCGTTCGCTCGCCAGCGATCGCGCGTCGCGTCGTATGCTTCTTCGCGTGCAGCACAGGTATACGTACGCGGACGCGCGTAATTGATATATCCATATACGCGGAGGCACCTATGATCTCCTCGAGGCCGCGCGGTTGCAGCCACGACGCGGCGGCGGCGGTCGCTGTCCCCCGTCCGATCGATCTGTATTCATAGGTCGTACGGCATAAAATATACTCGGCATGTCCATGAATCAGATAACTGTCACAGCTGCTCCGTCGATGTCTCAATCAACCGTGCGCTCGCTCGGCTCGTTCGTTCGCTCGCTCGTTTCCTCGCCTTCGCACGCCTGTCCCCGATCGGCTTCTTTCCGCTTCTCTATGCGCGTCTTTCGCGCGCGGTTTCTTCGCCGTTTTGCAGTTTGAGGGATTCTTCGATGGTAGCTCGATGGGAATGTCGATGGAGACTTTGTATAATCGATGTAGGCTTAGGTGGAAGACAGGGGGGAATGTAATAGGGCTGAATTCATGGGGATATTTCAGTTTGTTGGATATTGGTATCGTTGTTTTGGTGTATTTGGTATTCATGCGAATACGAATAATTTGGGGACAATTTAACGTTTTATTAGAGAACTGTGAAATATGGTAGGAAGCCCTTTTTTTAGAGGCAATTTTGATAATTTACACTTATGGCTCCTATTGGGCCTCTCAAGCACCATCAATATGATTAATCATATAAATGTTGTTATTAAAATTATTTTATTTCTGAAATGAAGGAAGAATGTTTTGAATGACTTTCACGTGTATTTGATATTCATGCGAATACGAATAATTTGATGACAATTTAACGTTTGATTAAAGGAAGTGTAAAATACAGTAGGAAGTCCTTTCTTTAAACACACTCGATAATTTACCCTTATGGTTCCAAGTGTACCTCTCAAGCACCATCTATATAATTAATAAAATAAATATTGTAATCAAAATTATATTACT
>JAOPTO010001274.1:105106-145857 GCA_033822845.1 Tetrapedia diversipes
TACGGACAATTATAGTGTACTTATTTGCATAGAAGAAATCAAATTGAAGATTGCATGAAAAGATATTGAATACATAGGAAACAAATTTTTATTTGTGCTTTCTGCAGAAAATCGTAGGAAAGTTTGGGAGCTTTACCACAGTGAATTTATAAGGCTGGCATGAATAATTACTAATTGGTCACTTTGACTACTCTGGTGTTAACCACTGTTGGGCGAAGTCGACATAAGTAAGAAATCAACGCAGGAGCAACGACGCCATATTTTTTTTTTTAATATGCATAGGAAATTTCTACTTTGATTTGTTTTCTAGTAGAGTGGATTATAGGGCTCAGGTGTGAATAAAATACAGTGAAGTGCTTAGAATATTAATATATGTATTTAAAATAGTTTTATAATAACAACTTAAACGTATTTTCAACTTAGCAACTATGACGTTCTTTCTTCCTTCGCAATCATACTCTTTTTGCCTTCACAGTCAAATTCTTTCTGCCACACGCTCGCATTTTCCCCGTTATATGTTTTTCCAAACACTCATTTCCTTTCTTTCTAATTGTCAACCTTTCTCGCTCGATCCATTCGGTCACGTTCACCAAAAATTCCTCAGTCGCTCAGTTTTCTCAAGTGCTCATCTTTCGCGCCTTAGAAACATTTGAGTCTAAACATTCTTCGTTCACACGGCTATCGCTCGACTCAAGCATTCTTTATATTTTTCTAAACTCGCATCCACTCGATCGCATTTCTATTCGTTCTCCTGTTAGTCAGTAAGGTACGAGACATGATTGAGTAAGGTTGTTCAGCGTAGTATAAATAAAAAACGTGATTATATACTTATTTTCACCCAATTACAATAACCACTAGCGAGAAAAAGAGAGAAAGAGAGTGGGCCAGGATCCGTGAAGCCGCATTTCATCGCCGAAAATAGTTTCGGGAATCGGCGAACAGGGAGCCGAACGCACCGCTGCCTTTTTCTCGCTCCGCGGCCTCCGCGCCGCTGGTCGAAGCCGAGAACGAACGAGAATAAGCGTGTTTTGGTGCGTTGACCCCTTTCGTGATCTCCAGCCACGCGAAAAACCGTTTCCTCCCCCGCGGAGACGGAGTACTCGGGCTTTATCGCGGCGGGGCTTAATTTTTCTATCGCAGTTTCTGTCTGGAAGAGGCATGGAAGGCAGGTACAGTAGTAGCGGACGAAAGTTTAAGATTAAAGATTCGGAAAAATTAAATAAATTAACTAATAAGAAATAACAGTATGAATAAAATTGAATAAAATTATATGAATAAAAAATAAATGGTGTTCTATCATAATGACAATGAACATGAACAGGTAAACAATATTTGTGAATCATAAAAATCATGTTTTAGATTGTCATGTGGTCTTAAACTTTTGTCCGGTACTGTATTAGCACGTTTGTTGGAGGTCTTGCGACGTTTACTTAGAATACGTTGTTTGTGATAAATTGGCGGTGGTAATCTAGGCTCGAGCACTTGAATTAGGGGAGGGGACGGGGAAATAATTGCGATTGGGAAGAAAAAATGAACTGGTTCGCGTGGGAATGAAAAAAGGAAGAACGGGGACGGACGTTTTAGCGAAGCACGTTTTCACAGCGTGCGAAGCTTAAAAATATACTGGGGGGGGGGGAGAATAACTTTATTTTATTGGTTCGATGCGTGTGCGCGAAAAACCGCGTGAAAATACAAAAGCGATATTTATTATAAATATTACATCATACAGAAACATGGGATATTAAATTTTCCACTTAACGGTATTCCCTCTTTATCGTTTGTTTTTTGCGTGACGTTCACGATGTGTTTTGAAAAATGAAATAATACAATACGCACACGTGCTATGTGTGTGCATGGATCGCCGGGTTTGATTTAACTCTTTCCATGTTTCACATCCTCTAATATCCATAAATAAATCGCGGCTTTAGCGTGCCAATATTTTGTCAAACTTTAACAACGCCGCTCGCAATTTACCCCGAAATAATGCACAAACAGAGCTACCGTTCCGCGTTAAATCATTCATCATAATAATTCTATCATTTTCTGTTAACAGTGTAAGTCCAATATCTCTCTTTGGGTTCTAAATATCATTAAATCACCTGAAATCAGAATTGTTATTATGGTAGAACATTATTTATTGATTAGCATAGAATACAAATTTTATTCATACCGTTACTTCTTATTAATTAATTAATTAATTTTCTTTTGCCTTACCGTTTGATCTTAAACTTTTGTCCGCTACTGTACATGGTTCCATCTTCATTGATTAACAGAGAATGCAAATTTTGTTTATCACACTATTCCTTATAAATTAATCAATTTAATTTCGTTGACTCTTTGGTCTTAAACTTTTACCCCCTACTGTACATGGTTCCATCTTCATTGATTAACAGAGAATGCAAATTTTGTTTATCACACTATTCCTTATAAATTAATCAATTTAATTTCGTTGACTCTTTGGTCTTAAACTTTTACCCCCTACTGTACATGGTTCCATCTTCATTGATTAACAGAGAATGCAAATTTTGTTTATCACACTATTCCTTATAAATTAATCAATTTAATTTCGTTGACTCTTTGGTCTTAAATTTTTGTCCGCTACTGTACATGGCCCCATCTTCATTGATTACCAGAGAATGCAGATTTTGTTTATCATGCTATTCCTTATAAATTAATCAATTTAATTTCGTTGATTCTTCGGTCTTAAACTTTTGTCCGCTACTGTACATGGTTCCATCTTCATTGATTACCAGAGAATGCAGATTTTGTTTATCGTGCTATTCCTTATAAAATAATTAAATTTCGTTGATTCTTCGGTCTTAAACTTTTGCCTGCTACTGTATCTCGAGGAGGAGCAAAGAAAGGGAAGAGGAGCCTCAGAGTGAACAGGGTCCTCGGTTCGTTCGACGGGATGGGAATAAGGAGTTTATTTTCGGTGGCCATATGCGCGGTTTATTTCGACAGTCCGCGCGGCCACCCTAAATAGAGGTAGGGCTCCGACGAAGACGTATTCGGTGGTCGAGCCTCTCTATAACTCGTTCCCGTCGTCCTCCGCGCGCCGTTCCGCTCCTTTTTTGATCGCCGGCAAAAATGACGGCGTGCACGGCCGCGTGACATTAATTGCTACCTGCCCTCCCCTCGGAATTATTGTGTTATCGTGGCGTTTAAGCTTGTGGATCTCTTGTTATTCACGCTCTCCTACCCGCTTCGCTCGCGGGCACGTCGCTGTTAACGATCACGTACACGTTCGTCTCATTGGTTTTCGATCACGATCATTATCGTCATTGCCGCTTATTATTTCCTCTGCGAATCAGCGCGAAATAACCCGCTGCGAGCCCTTGAACTCTGGATGGTACCTTAGTGAGTTGCATCCGGCCGCTTCTTATCGTAGCACGATCGAACTCGTCGAATGCAAAAATGGCAAGTGGCCAACAGTTATGCTGCATACAATTGTAAGATATTGTTTAACTCATTTTCATCATAACCCTTAATACGCTACCAGCGTTATTCGTCTCGCAGTCAACGATAGCTCTTGTGTTTTTGTTTATCGTTGATCTTACTTAGAAATTATGTGTAAGGATTAAACGGAAAATAGTGTTATAGATTTGTTTAATAAATAAACTGAGATAATTCGTTTAAGCCTCGAAATCCTGTGTTATGGATAAGAGATTAGTGTACAAAACGGTAGAACATTGATACTCAAGAAAAGGTTACAGAAACAATTTTAATGCGGATTTGGTAAACAACGTAAGGAAGAAAAAGTTTCAGAACTTTAAATACACAATTCTTGAGTAATGCAGTAGTGTCCGTAAAAATGTCTAAGGTGGTACAATAGGAGTTTGCGATCAGGCAAAGACGACTGAGTGGATCTATCGTTCTAAACTTGTGAGAAATGTGCATGAAAATCTAAATTTCCTTGTGAAAGAATAAAAGTTGATGACTAACTCTAACAATTGAGGGCGGTGAATATTGCAATTAAACAAATTATATCTATCGCTCCAAACTTGGAAAAAATGTACGTGAGAATCTAAGTTTCCTTGTAGAAAAATAAAAGTTGACGGTTAACTCTAACATTTGAGGGAGATGAATATTGTCATTAAAAAAGTTATATAAAAATATTGCAAGCTCCCAGTAGGTATGCTAATAGTCCGAGGTATCAGGTATCAAGTCGATTCTTCGCGAGAATCATGCTACAACTACTTGTAAGAAAATTTACCGCACGACGACACCGTTGATACCTACTTCGCGTCCGATCATCTCATAGACACCTTCTACATGCGTTTGTGTTAGAATATACAGGAATGTACGCGATTCACCGTACATATTTATCAAAACGAAGGAACGAATCGCCGCGCGTAATTAACCGTTCTTCGATCCCCCCTCCCCCGGTGTGAATGAAAGATGACACGGCGCGAGGAGGCTTTGGTTGCCCTGTGCGATACCGTTACCATCGAAGCGAACGCGCGAAGCAGAGGAGGATGCCGTTTCCCCGATGGTGTGCGCAGCCACTTCGACGTAGGGACCGCGTGTTTCAACCGTGTCCGCTCGTCCTCTCGAAATAGCGTATAGTCAGCCCGACGTGAGACTTCGCTTATTCTTGACCCATCGGCTAAGTATAGCCCGCGACAGCTCGAAAGAAAGAAGCCACGCAGATGAGGAGGAGGAGGTTGTGTTGGAGAACGCACCGAGAGAAGGAGGGAAAATGGTATTCTCTGCTCTTACACGTCCGCGTTGGTCGTCAGGAAGGATGCTGAAGAGATTTTCTCTCTCTCTTTCTCTTTTTCTATTATTCTCTCTCTTGTTCCCTCTCTCATTCTCTCTCTTTCACCCTTCCATTCTTTTTCTCTCCCTCACTCTCTCATTCTCTCCCTCTCTGTCCCTCACCCTCCTCCTTCATCCCTCCCATCATCACACTCTCTCTTTCTCTCCCTCCCCATCTCTCTCTCTTTCTCATTCTCCCTTTCTTTCTCTCTATTTCTCTCTACCCCATCTCTCTCTCACCTTCCCATTCTCTCTTTCTCTCTATTTCTCTCTCCCTCATCTCTCTCTCTTTTTCTCATTTTCTCTTTCTTTCTCTCTATTTCTCTCTCCCCCATCTCTCTCTTTTTCTCATTTTCTCTTTCTTTCCCTCTATTTCTCGCTCCCCCATCTCTCTCTCACTTTCTCATTTTCTCTCTCTCATTCTCTCTCCCCCTCTCTCTCATTCTCTCATTCTCTCGTTCTCTCGTCGTCTGATGTTTCCCGGCGCACAGGGGACACGCGAGGGGTGGCGAGGAACGGCGTAAACGTATAATTGGCTGCACTTAAATCTCTATAACGCGGCAGTAAAAATGCGCGGTGCGCCGCGTAAATCAACACGAGGACGATATGGCTCCCACCCAGCCTGTGCCCGGTCTTCTCTGTTGCTCGTAAACGCGTCGTAGCGGGAATTCGCGCGCGCCCGCACGCGTGCACCGGCGCATGCCGTGGACAATTTTCGCGACTTTCAGCCCCGGAATTTATCGCCGCGTTAAGTATCAGCCGGATGCCAGGCCGCGTTCAATTTCCGATGGCCGTTGCTGCCGCTGTTGCTGATTTCGACCACACACAGAGAGAGAGAGGACACTTGTTCCCTTTCTACCGGCCAGCAGGTCTCGTCGCGAGATCATTCGAGATCGGGTCAAAACTTTAGGAGAGACTAACAGAAGTTTGGACGATCTTGATTCGAGTACGTGGATGCGCAAGCCTTATCAGCGATGGAACGTGGATTAGTCGGTCACGCGTGAATGAGCTGTGCGTAGGATTGCACGCGTGGCGGGCAGCCGTCCTGGGATATATAGAGAGCCGGTTAGGATTCTTAATTGCGTGTCATTAGTATGGGGCGGCGGGAAACTAGATGCACCGGGTGCGAGATGCTATCCGTTGGTCGGGCATTCCTGCTAGGGTTTGTCGGTTCAGGTGAAAGTGATGGATGGGGATCATTGGTTAAGGAATACTTTGGTTAGCGACGATGGGAAATAAATGCTAATATCTGGACTGCGTTGCACGATTATTATCGTTCGTTTGTTCTTTATCACCATCGAGTAGAGCGGACTAGAAGGGAACGATGAATCGTAGAGAAACGAAAGACTCGTTGATTAATTTCTTTAATGAATGTGAGAAACGTGTAAGGGTTGGAAAAAGAATTTACCTAGCGAATAAAAATTCCCGCGATACCTAATTTGATATGCCAAAATTCATTTCCATGTGCGATCGACTTATTTCCAGGTTTCTTGGAGAGGTTAGGTATCTCTTTAACGCTGCGTCTAGTGCGCGACGTTCGTCTTCCGTTTCTTGCACAGTCGTGCCAGGCTGGACGGGGGAGGGTTCGTTTTTCGGTGGGATTAGTTCCTCTCTCCCTCTCTCCCTCTCTTCGTCTCTCTCGTTCGCGGAAATGAGAAATTCCTGGCGTGCAGGAGCGAAGCACAGCTTCTTCGGCCGATACGTCAGGGCACAGTAACGGCGGCGTACGATCGGCACGCTACATTAACTCGATTCACCGAGTAAATTAACTGCAATCAGGGGGACGGTCCGCTGGCCATTCCGTTATTCCGCTAGCCGACTGCCGGCCGTTCCGCGCGCCTCTAGACCGCTCTATTCGCCAGCACGAGCTCGCCATTATGGCCTGCTTGGAACAACGGACCTAGACGACCAGTCGAGAGGATAGGACCTAACGTCGTTTTTGTTGCGAGCACGAGCACCATGGATTTCTCTGTCCCTCTCTCTCTCTCTCTCGTTTTCTTCTCGTCCAGTTGGACGAAAACAAGCGACCTGTTCGAGAGGGAGAAACGGATCGACGCCAAGACTCCTGGCTCCTTGTGAATCCAACCGTGAGGGCTCCACGGGATGACGTGATTTCTTGGCCGTTATTGTGCGATTGCACGGGCCTAGTCTCTTCCTGCTCGGCAGTTGTGTATTTATACCGGTTTATATGTATGGGATACGTGCACACGTGCAAGTAATACGCGGCTACACAATAAATTGTGGTGCTCGCAAGATGCAGATCTCTCGAATTCCTTTCGAATCTTTTAGATCAGACGGTTTAAAGATAGGATCGTTTAATCCTTTCGTTACGACAGTCTTAAGATTCTGATCGCTGGATTGCTTTTATTCCTATCAGAAGATCACTCTGTTGCAAACAAGAACTAGAATACATATATACGAGTATTCCATAAATAATTAACAAATTTCTAAAAATATACGCTTATTTCAATAACTAACAAATTTCTAAAAGTATACGAGTATTCCATAAATAATTAACAAATTTCTAAAAATATACAAGTATTCCAATAATAACTAACAAATTTCTAAAAGTATACAAACATGTATACACCCTTCTCAAAAATACGAACGAATTAAAATACAAACAGCGTTGGCCCTCGCGTCGAAAAAATCCGAGCCCGGATAGCCAGGGATGCTTAAAAAAGAAATCTCCGTTACCCTTAATTGAACATTCCAAAGCTCCCCTCGTCGATTATACGGAGAGAGCACGCCGTCAGACCCGGAATCTCGTCGACGAAATCGAATGGCAGGTGGTCGACGGATGCTGATCGAAGTCGATCGTTCTCCCTCCCGGTTTCCTCCGTTGGATACGGCGAGCTCGTGGAACGCGTCGCGCTCGCCTTCGATTTCCATCGATCTCCCGTCGCTCTAGCCACGTCCGCTCCTACGACGGACAAATTTTTCGCGCTGCCGCCGCGGCCACCCTTTTCGCCGGACGAATTCAAAGTTAATCTCGGCCACGAGACCGTTCCCGGGGCTCCCGGAGGGGCGGCGGTCGGCGGTGGGTCGGCGCCCCCGGGCGACCTGTCATCGTGAAACCCCTGGGAGCGCCGCCGCTCACCCTGATCTCTCTGTTACGATAGAACCTTGGGAACCGGAGCCTTGGGCAGAGCACGATAAGGCTCGGTCATTTATAATCCGTCAGCGTAAGTAGCCTGGCGTTCTCCTTCCGAGAGCCGATCCGGAGAGAGAAAGGAATAAAGGGAGCCTCGCACTTCCGGCCGTTCCGAACGAGATCGATCGACCTGCACGCCAGGTGAATTTTGATGATCGCTGTCGAGCTTAGATCGATTTGATTTTTCATGCGTGGCTGGAATAGGTTGTTCGCGATTGTTGCTGGCGTTTCTACACGCGGGGGTTGTAAAAGGTTTACGAAGCTCGGATTTTTCGTTTGCAAGGTGGAGGAACTTTAGGTTATCGAATGCGTGGACAAAATTATAGAGATCTGTCTTAGTTCTGTAAATTGTTTTAACACTTAGCCAACCGAATGGAGAGATTTCCAACTTTTTCGCAACAAGAGCGCTGCAATTGATTCTCTTTACCTTTGTTATTAGTTAGTCTTGAACTAGTGCTATTCACAGTTTTCCAAAGTACAATTTTTAAATTGTAAATTTTTTTAAATTCTTAATACGCGATGGAGAAAGTTTGGTTAGTTGTAGCACCGTGTGATTAGCTAAATGTTAATAGGCTCGCGGTCGGTGAAGTGTTAAGATAGAGATCTATTTTAGTTTTGTACTATTGGAGTTTCGAACGAAAGAGCTTGTTCGAGAAGTGAAAGATTCGATTCGAATAAAAGTTCTCGATGTCTGGCTAAGAAATTCCTATTCTACTTACTATTTCTCGCACTGTATTTAAGACGTTAAAGCCACACGGTGCATCCAAGCGAATCTTTTAAATTCTTTTCATCCTTCTTTTCGTAAATCTTTACCGTTCGCGATACTTGGAACAATTTTAATTACGCGTTAACGCGCTGACACCACAGAAACATGGCGTGAAGCCTTTCCCCGAAGCATCAATTTCTCTCAGCCGATAGCGTCAGGCGAGTTCATCGGCACGGTTCTTAATTAATGCAAGGAATGGATCTGACGGAAAAGGGTGGCTACTGGGTTGACTGAGGTGGCTGAGGGGTTACTGGAAATGACTTCGTCCAGATAATTTATAAAAATGATATTTGCCGCTGCGTAGCGTGACCGTAAGCCGTCTTAATACCTCTCATTACCGTCTCGCAGCCTCGAGTCCCCGGTGACCGTGCAATTAAAAAGCTAAGATTGATAAATGACGGGGAATTAATGCGGGCCGGGGGATGAAAACTGTGGGCGAGGGGGCAGGGGTATGGGAAGGTCTCGGAATCGGGGCTAGAACGTTTAGGGGGCCAGCGAGCGAAAGAGGGACAGGGTGATTGCGGGTGGCTTAATGGTGTTTGTATGCATGGGTACCAGCCATGGGGGTGAGGCAGTTATCGGCCTAGGGGTCTACTTTGCGCCGAAAATCGGGAGGTCGTTCAAAACGTTTTCAAATCGACGTTTCGAGCAGGGATAACGTACGAAGCAGCATTTGTTGAATATCATCCTGTAAGATTGCTATGTTTACCTGTACAGGGTCTTTATTTGTCGTTCTGATATACTGTTGCTTTGATGCACTATGTTCATAAGGTGTTGATAGATTTTGTGTGTGAGCCACAGTTTTTTATATTCCCTGGAAGTGTCGAGAGGTGGAAAATATGAAGACACGCAAAGGACTGCGAGTGTTTTCTGGATTCTATAATGTTAGAAATTGAATACAGAAATACTACGAAGCAAAAATTAACCATAAAACAGCTTGTTCTAAGAACCCAAACCATATCTGGCACTTTAGAAAGTTAGAAAACGTTAAGAAACAGAACAAAGGGTCTGAAGGAATTGTAGGAACGTTTTCTGAAACATTTTATCAATGGAGGAATAACGAGGTTCGCTTCTTGTTTGTTACAGGTGACGCGAGTAACGCGAGTATCGGTAGTGGCGAGGGCACCGGAGAGGAAGACGATGATTCGTCGGGTAAGAAGAACCAGAAGAAGAGAGGCATCTTCCCTAAGGTCGCGACCAACATCCTTAGGGCGTGGCTGTTTCAACACCTTACGGTAAGTGTCTTGCATGTGTCTTTTAACGTCCTCCACGCGTATATGGACGGCGTTGCTTTGTCCACTGTGACAAGTTACGAAAAACAACAAATGCCACGTTTACGTTAACCATCTTATAATGAAATCTAAAACCGTATCTTCACTCGAGTCAACGAAAAAGTATCATCGATTCCCTACGCGTGCAAGGTATTAATCCTTTGCACTCAAGAGGTGATTGTTAGTCGTCGGATGATACTGACTTCAAAGGTTTTCAAATGAAAAATACTTACAGTAGGGGACAAATGTTTAAGATTAAAGGGTCAAAGAAAATAGATTAATTAATCAACAAGAAATAGCACAGTAGAGAACGAAAGTTTAAGACTAAAAGGTCAAAGAAAATAAATTAATTAATCAACAAGAAATAGCATTGTAAATAAAATTCGTATTCTATGCCAATTAGTAAATATTATTCTACCATAATAACAAAGAAAATAAATATATAGACAATTATAGTTACATTTAACATTGTCCTCTTATCCTATACTTCTGTCCGCTGCTGTACACTGAAATTTACATACATGACTATTTAACGTGAAATTTGCGTCTGACTATCAAAGTACCTGAAGACTAAGAATTTGCTGAACCGTCATATTCGGTGACTAACACTTCCCTTTCGAGCGCAAAAGGGTTAACCTAACCCGATTATTCACTTATCAAACGGTGCTGAGAACCGAGTAGCAAAGACAAACGACCGGACGTTTAAAGGCAGCGACGGTGGCAAAAAGAAGCATTTCCCGAATTGCTTTCACCCCTGGCCCGAGTTAAGCCCCGGAAACGGGGAGAGAAAAATAAAGAAATCCGGCGAAGACGGAAAAACGCGTTCGGTACGAAGGGCCACGCTAATCTCCTAATGCCACGATAAGAAGCGGGTCGCCCACCCTCTTTTACTCGACCATCTAATGATTCACGGGTAATCTGAGTCGCAAAAAGCGCAACGCGATTAAAGGGTGGCGTGAAGGGGGGGGGGGGTTGCGCGCGGCCTAGGTGGCCGCGGTTGCGTAACGCTGCGCGGCAATTCGGTACATTGTCCCTCATACTACGGACACCCCATAGATTTCGGGTGTGATCAGGTTACCTTGCGAGAGCGGTAATCATATTGCAGCTCGGTTAATGCCATTACCGCACCGGGAGGCGGGGATGGCTGGCGGCAGCCACCCTCGAAACCACCCCGCAACCAGCGCCTCCCCCCGCTTCTCCAGCGGATGGGCTTCGCCGACCCCCTAACAACGTGTATTGGATATGACGTCGGGGATAGTGGGTTCATGGTTTAATGCATATACGCTGTTCGCGCGTTGACGATATCGCGCTGGTGAAAAGACGAGCTTCGATCCCTCGGACGAGGCCGCTTCGACGTCGCGAGCGAGATGCTCATGTTGTTCGATTAACCCTTTCACTGCGGAAGGCTTGTATATATATATAGGAATTTCTACTTTTACTTTATTTAGTAGAGTGCAGACGATAGGGCTCAGGTGTGAATAAAATAAAATGAAGTGATTAAATATAATTATTAAATATAATTCAGGCATTTATGATGGTCCTATGGTAGTAGGACTATTGTGTTATATTTCATAGATTGTATGTTATCTGCTCGTATTCTCTTTTCTTTTGATACTATTGTCTTTAGATACTGTTTCTTTTATTACGTATAAGTTTATGTATTAACCCTTTTGCTGAACAAGCCGCCGCGCCAAAAGTGTGCAATTGCGGAACAACTACAATTGTCCGTCGCACATTTAATTTCGCGACATCTTACGCAGAGCGTCTGTAATTGGTCGTAGAAAGGAAAGGGTTAAAAAATTATCGTACAACGTAATAATATTCCGTTAACGAAACTTCACGGGTGATTATAGTCACCGTTCGTACGTAGCGAGAATCAGTCGTTGGGTGACTATAATCACCGTTTGTAGCGAAAGGGTTAAATATAGATGTGTATTTATTATTGGATTTACCACTGCCCTTTCACATTAATATTCCATCAGGAACTTTGAATAGTTTGTTTAATAAACGTTGGAAGCTTTCGAGGCCGATGAATTACAAGCGTAATCGACGAGATGAATATACAGTTCTTCGGGAATGTTTTCTAGCGATTCACAGAGACCCCGTCGGTGTTTCGTAGCCACCAGCTATTACGCGGGTATCCACTGCCAGAAATTGCAACGGTTTTTCGCGACGTTCGCCCCGCGCGGGCATTCGTCTCGCCGTTATTACGTGCGATTAAGCGACTACACCGTGAACCGGAATTCATTCGGCGCGCTGGATACATATTACGCCTTAAAAGAGTAACTGACTCGAGCCAAGCGTGTATTCACTCGAGCGCCAGCCTCTCTTAAAGAGCTCCTTCCGACGTTTCCCTCTTTTTTCCACGCAAACGAATTACGACCTCAACAGTCCTGATTTAGCGTCCTAATCTTTCTCCCGCGATGACTTACGGTCGCAACAAGGACTAACATTCTCGTACCTCGACTCGTGCGACCGTTTCGACGGTAATTATCACGGAACAGATGTCTCAAACGAGTGTGGCTCAATCCCCGTGCAACTAGCTCGGTTCCCACAGATTTTCACTATTTTGATCTTCTACTTCTTCTGTTCGATACAATTGTTTGAAGATCTGCTTTTAGGTAGAGTAAACTGATTTTAATGTTCGAGCTGATAAGAGGAAGGGTGGATTTTGGTATTTAATACTAGGTTCACGGGACTCATCAATTCGACGGGTTTTGGGCTTCAAGAACAAAATTTGCAAAAACGATTACTGTTATTACTAACAATTTTTGTTTACTTTTAATGATGGAGTGATACAAATATATCTTAATCTATTTTCCTCTCAGCTCTGCAATTTCACATACAAGAAATGTCCATAAATCTAGTGTTAATATAATAGTTAGAGGTTCTTCATGGTATCTTAAAGTAAGGCCTTCTTCTTCCGTTTTCTCTCGTGGCTACAATTAAATACGAGCGTTAAAAGTACACTTAAAAATGGTCAAAGGTAACAAATAAAAATTATTCCACCAATTTTTCCACATTCTTTCACTATCCTTCAATTAATTTCTGGACAATCGGAAAACTTCAGTTTTCTCGATAAAGCTACGACTCTGTATCTTGAAATAAGTAAGGCACTCTTCTTTTTGCTTTCCCTAGTCGCTACAATTAAATAGGAGCGTTAAAAGTACACTTAAAAATGGTCAAAGCTAACAAATAAAAATTATTCCACCAATTTTTCAACATTCTTTCACTATCCTTCAATTAATTTCTCGACAATCGGAAAACTTCGGTTTTCTCGGTAAAGCTCCGACTCTGTAACCCATCAAGATCCGTTCACGAATCTCGCTTTGCGACTACCTTTATTGCCACACGATATTCGTGGCTGTTGGCCGGTTTTAAACAACGAGTCGCGTTAAAGTGGGAATAAATCAGCCGGAACCGGTGGCCGAACTTGAATACCGAAGCGGCTCTGAGGACGGTAAATTTATCAGCGTGAAAGCGAACGCGACGTCGCCGTCGTCGTCGTCCCGGACTTTGTCGTCGTCGTCGCGTCGTTTTCATCGGGAATTCCGGATCGCAGCCGGCCACCGGCCACGTCGTTTCACCCGGTCGCCGAAACATTTCGGAATCGCGGCGGCCCGCGCCAAGGAATTCGTCGGAGCGCGCCAATAACCTGTCCTCGTTCGAGGAAGCCGACGCCAATCTGCGAGTCGCGTTCCGCATTGACGCAGAGGACGAGGGGCTGGAAAGAGAAAGAGAGCAACAGGGCTTTGGAGAAGCAGCATGAGATCGGTCTGGTCGGGCATAGTTCACTGCACACGCTCGCGGATAGATGGCCGCGATCGAATAACCGAACGAAGCGGTCACAGGCAGTGTTTCATTTTATTAACGCTTTCACGTCCGCATAAAAATTTTCTTCTTTGCTGTCGAAAGTTGTTCGTTAAAATTTACAAATATAAAATATAAAATTTATTACAATATAATAAACTTGGCTGCTTTTTATTAGATGATACGTGTAAATAAATGTTATTTATCGAGGTTATTGAAAAAGAAGCATTAAAATATATTGTAGTTTAATTATAATATATTTTTTTATTAAGTTTCCGTTGAAAATAAAATATCTCCACTTTAACAAAAATTCTGCATTTATTTAATATTTTTCTTTTTGATGGTAGGTAGCAAAACAATTCCCCAAATGTAACGCAACTTTGCAATTTTTTTACACATCAAATTTGTGTATTTTCTCGTTTGATGTGAGTAGCATACGTGACGTCTTCTTCTTTTACGAAACTTTGTACAACGTGCGCGACCTGTTACTTTTATTTTGATAGTTGCATATATTTAGTGTTGAATAAACATAGTTGAGACATCGATTCAACCTATACGAACCTTTGTAATAAGAAATATACGTCTTGCAATACAGTTTTCAAAAATTGGTCGTAAAGAACAACCAGGAAGCGCGGTCGCGTTCGCCAGAAAAAAGGAGAAGCTGTTCAAAAGGTGTTTCGGGTGGCGTTAGATCAAAGGAGACGGACACGTCGCGAGGAAAGCGTTGCCACGAGTAGGGGAGAACAGTCGGCGTGGTCTCGTAGGAGAGGACATAAATTAAATTAATTTGATGGAGGCGAAGTGGTCGCGCCTGGCTAGACTCGTGACCGAGCTCCTTCTTCTTCTACTCACGAAATACCTTGGGACTTCCCGGAGAAACTCCCACCGTACACCGATTCCTGGGGTCGTGTAAAACGCGAAAATTCGCCGGGAAACCTTCACGGTCATCGGTGAAAGTCTCGCGGCGGAAAGATCGGTGTTTAGCCGGGAAACTTGTAAGCGAGGTAAAGAACACGACGCGAGAGATCGGTGATTCATTTGAAAGTCGGTTCCCAACATGAATAATTTAGACGTCGTCGCGGATAGAAAGGGTTGACGTTAATTCGATACAAGGATGTTCAAACACAGAGAACGTGAGAGAGAGAAAGAGAGAGAGAAGGGCGTAACATCGTCGGAGTACGAAATCGTTGTCGGTTGTTCCGGCGAGAGGTCGAGAGACGTCTTTCTCCAACGGTGGCTCTCTTGTTCGCCAGTTCTCACTGAGTTTCAGTTGCTTTCTCTCTCTCTCTCTCTCACTCATTCACTCACTCACACACACTCTTTCTCTCTGCCTCTCTATGTCTATGTCTCTCTCTCTCTTTGCCTCTCTGTGTCTATGCCTCTCACTCACACACACTCATTCTCTCTCCTTCCTTCTCTCTCTCACTCACTCTTTCTCTGTTTAGGTTTCACTCTCTCTCTGTCTCTCTTTCTCTCTTACTCTCTCTGTCTATGTCTCACTTGCTCCTTGGCTGTCATTTTGAAAGCCATCCCTACGGCCGCCCCTCACCGGCCGTCCGTACGTCTGTCCGACCAGCCAGCGTACCAACCAACCAACCAACTCTGCGACCCTCCCCAAGTTTAATTAGACGGAAGAGGAGCATACATCATGGTCGACTCCGTGTCCCGACCTTCCATGCCAGCCAACTTGGGCTTTCCAGAATTGTGGCCGCCGACCTACTACCGCCCTCCTCTGTTCGTTCCTTCGTTCGCCCGCGATGCTTCGGGGTCGATGTTTCAAACGAACGGTGGTCTTCTCCAGGATAGTGCCCTCCTTTCAGGATTCTGTGTCGTTCTGTGTTATATCATACACACGTTGCATAGAAAATTATTCGTTTTAGGAAAGTTGCTAGCTAGCAGGCGAGTGGTGAATTAAATTTATCCGACTCCGTCGACCGATCGGGCGATGAATTTTAAATTAAACTTGCTTTAACTTTCAACGATGCGGCGGCGAGTTTTGAATTAAAATTCGCCCGTTTATACCGAATCGTTCCTAAAAGTCTACGCCAACGGATGATCCAATAAAACGACAGCAAGTTCGTTTCGCGAAAGTTTCCCCGAAGCAGAGCAACAATTGCGCTCGAGCGATAATCCGGAAGTCGGCGAAGCGTAGAGAGGGTAAGAAAAGAAGAAAGATCGAAGATGAACTCGACATATATAATCCATTTTAATTTACTCGGAAGATATATCCGTCTAGCTTGCAGTTTCCTGCGACATCGCCGTCCCCCTTCTTCAGACACCCACCCCCTTTCGTTCGTTCATCGTTCACCCGTGCTCGTTCTTCCATTTTCTATCTCCGCCTTTCGCCCGCCTTTTACTCGATCCTTCTTCCAGCTACACTGTCCGTAGTCGTAGACACCGTAGTTGCAGTTTTCTTATATCAATGGAAACATTTCGCGAAATTACATTCGCCAAATTTGTGCGCTGCTCCGTTTCACGTACTGAAGCAAGTTTCTTTCTTTAACTAAATAAATTTCGCCAGCTACCTAATTCTGTATCAAATTCTGTATCTAATCTAAATACAATCCGCAAATAGGTATTTTACACTTTACTTTGCCATTTTAACCGTTTCGCTTCGGTAGTCCAGTCCATTGAAGTAAGCCTTAAATAACAGGTGTGCTGAATAAAACAATCGTTGCTCTAGTATAACAAGTAAAGTTTACATTTTTAATACGAAAAGACCTATACAAAATTGTATTAGTTATTCTAATAACATTAGACCAATTACAGTTGACATATTTTTAGGAATTTATATATTTACAAGATGTCGGATATTTTCGCCGCCCGTACTCACAGGCCAGTCGCCTCGTGGATGGTGCTCGAAGCGAAAGGGTTAATATCGCTATCGTAAGCTATTCGCTAACTTTACGAATCGAAGTCTGTCACAACTATCATTATCATACCTTTCACAAATATTAGATTTAGTTATAAAGCAAAGAGTTAACGCGAATTCGTGTTAGAAACTCTCGAGCGAATCCCCAACGATTAATAGTACAATTTACATATTTTTAGAAATTTGTATATTTACAAGATGTCGGCTATATTCGCCGCCTGTACTCACAGGTTGGTCGTCTCGTGAATGCCGGATATATCCGGCGCTCAGAAGCTAAAGTCTGTCACAACTATCATTATCATATCATTCACAAGCGTTAGATGTGGTTGCAAAGCAAAGGGTCAACGCGAGTCCCTGTCGGAAACTTTCGATCGAATCCCCAACGATTAATAGTACAATTTACATATTTTTAGAAATTTGTATATTTACAAGATGTCGGCTATATTCGCCGCCTGTACTCACAGGTCGATCGTCTCGTGGATGCCGGATATATCCGACGTTCGAAGCTAAAGTCTGTCACAACTATCATTATCATATCATTCACAAATGTTAGATGTGGTTGCAAAGCAAAGGGTCAACGCGAGTCCCTGTCGGAAACTCTCGATCGAATCCCCAACGATTAATAGGATCGCGTACCAATCTCACGTGCAATTAAAAAGAACCCCCCGGTAAATTCATTTGAAAAAAGGTTCGAGGCACAAAGATAGAGACAAGTGGCCGAGAATCGGACGACGATTCTTATTCGATGTTTCTCCGTGTTGTAACACGAGAACGGGGCATAGTCGAGGCAATCAATAAGCCATCTAAGGCAGGTAACACTGCTATGGTACAAACCGCAAACCGGCAATGCCATTATCCGCGGCACACATATAGCAACACACACGCACACACATATACACACACTTATGTGCACGCTAGTGCACGGCCGCAAGCTGAGAGATGCAAGCGCAGTTTCATCAAGATCGATAACGAACCGCGTTTCATTTAGCGTATTGCGCGCGCTGCCATTCCAATATATCTTGCCGCGATCTTTAATTCATCCGTATCGCGCGCGGCGATCGGATCGGGACGCAGCGTGAAGCTGCGAACAAAAACGGTAGATCGATCTGACGCGTGGCGGCATTCTTCCACGTTCTTCGTTACTCTTTCTCCCTGTAAAACGCCATAATCCTTGCCACGGCCGCGGCTTTTTCTACGGCCAATAGAATTGCAAATCCATTATTTCCGCCCGAGATCGCCGTTCCCTTGTCACGACCTCGGCCGAGCCTTTTAAATCGTATCCCTTAAGCTTGTTCGCCATTGTACGTAGCACCTTTCAGCACGGCCGCGAGAAACACCTTTCCGAGCGATAAAGCTTCCGCGTGAAATCGAGGGAATCTGAGGGAAACAGGTGAAATGGATACGGTTTATCCCGAGAATATTTAAATAGTTCATTTAATGCTTATCTTATTTACATTACTAGTGCTTAAAATGATTACTTAACAAACTGTTTAATGTACAATTTAGCTTTAACTATTAGGGGTAAGCGTTTTTAAATGTTAAATCAGATATAAATGATATTAAATGTAAATTCTATTGAACTATCTTGGCATTTTATCTCGAATCAAGTTTACTCGATTCCTTTATTACACTCAATCTTCTCATTTCAGTTGAACTCATATAATTACTGTTTATGTACACATTAATGGGTTTATTCCCGTGAAATTAATAAAAATAAAATGAATCCCGCAGAAAATAATACATGCTACTATTTTACCTCCCAAATTGGTACTAAAATTAAAAAAGTTAATCGTATACGATCGGAAACTTGCACAATTTTCTACTTGAACAACAGCATAAGTCAATAAACAACGTATCAACGTACAAACCACGAAAATCGGAACTATGTCTGTATTTTTACAACCGACTGTACATCCAATCTCGAATACCCATTTCCCTCGGCTATAGGAACACGTCGATCGCTATTCACCAGGATTCCTCACCCCGGTTCTCGTCCCCGTCGGCAGTTGTCGACGGGTCTCGCGGCGGTTTTCACGAAACGACGCCCGCAGAGGGCGTCGGCGGAGGTGGGGGCGGCCTTAGCCCGGATATTTTAAACAATTTGCATAGACAATCATAGCGGCCGTTTTTTCGGCCGTAAAGGGGCTCTCGACGGCACTCGAGTCTGCTGCCACGTCCCGCCAGCTGGCTGACTGGTTGGCTTCTGCCCCGCGCCGCTCCACCCCGCCCCCGTCGGCAACCACCGCTGCGGGAGGAGCGTTTTATGCCGCCATAACCGTAGCGGCGGCATGGCCCACTTAGATCTGCTATCTCGGTCCCGGCTTCGGTGTCCGCCTCTACGCCGGCTGATATCTATTGTCCCCTTGCCACCCCTGGACCAGACACGTTCAACCGACTCGCTTCCGGTACCGCCTGCGCGTCCTTGTCCGTAGCTGGGTCAAGGTCCGTCGGGACCTTGACGTTGGCTCGCCGCGAACGATGTGCCTGTGAAGCAGCTTAATCTCTAGGCGATAACCCCTATTCATTGATTCATCCCCTTTGACACAGCCTAGTTGCTATACGATATCTGTTATTGTTGAAGGTAGAAAGGGTGGGTTCGGGAGATAAATCAAGGGCGCTGCATTTTTCGGGTGAGAGCGATCGTAGCCGTTCGCATCGCTCTCGAGACTAGTTTTACCTTTTATTTTTGCCTTTTTAAAGTAGGTACAACGAGGGGGGTTCAGCACGAGACGCAACCCAAGCTTACCCAAAGACACTTGGCCCTCCCTTGGTTGCATAGGCCTGTACAATTCAACAGTTATCAAATGAACCATTCCCTAATACCAATAACTTCGTGGCAAAAACCACGTAGGATCCCTATTTTCTCTGTGTAAAAACTGTTATGTTTTAAATTAGGGTAGCGGTATATATACAATTAGTACCCTATACCTGCCCAAGCTGCGTGTCCACGGTAGAAGGGAAACACTGATCAACTTTCCCTTCTTACAATAGCTTTAAACAACGGTGATTGGTTAGGTCTAGTCGTCACTTTTCGTACAAATACCGGGCAATCACAAGCACTGTGAGACAAACACGAAGACCAACGAAGGGAGAGTACAAGACTATACATTAAATTAAACAACTCAATTCAGTCGTTCAAATTTTGACACCTGAACAACTCCCGATTGCAACATTTCCGCTACACAAGGCGATTCAGTAAGGTTGGGAAGTCTTTCGAGAGCAATGTACCGTTCTCGTGACTAAACCAACATACAAAACAAAAACCCAGGCGTCTAATAAAAAGCAATCAGTCTACAACAAGGAGTCAAACGTTATACTTTGTCTTCGTACCCTTAACATTCTACAGAATTATTGATGATTTATCTCGTGACATGCCCGTGGTTCGGTCGACGGACTCGTTAACAGAATTCTGTGGATCGCGTTGGTCGTAGTTGGACAATAGTTTCCCTGCGAAGGAACAAGGATCGTCAGAGCGACGCGACGCGACGCCCGTCGCCGCCGTTGTCACCCTATCGACTTGGAAGGACGCGGAGGAGACGTTTGCATACATCGACCGGCAGTTTTCCGCTCGAACAAATCCTCGCGACGCGTTCCGCCTTCCTCTTCCCTCGGGCGGGAAGTCAATTCCTCTCTCCTCTTCGGGTATATACCTAGGTAGGGAAGCTCGTTCATCCCCCTTTCGTGCTTCTTTATTCGAGCGTGTTTCTTGATCTCACGATCTGCCTACGTTCGCGATTCTGTTTGACAAGGGAAGGTACCATTTAGGTCGCGGGAAATTGTTAACCTAACTCTTCTTCACTCTCGTGTTTCTTTCGAGACGTTCAATTAATTTTGGTTCATTAGTTCGGTAGATTAAGCTGTTTTATCAAGGGTAAAGTAACTTTAGAATGTAACTTCATTATTTTTTTTAATAACATTGCATATGGCGCTCTGTTTGCCAAAAAAACTGAATCCAGTGTAAGCAAGTACCATTTTCAATTTACATTTGTAAATTCGTAAATGTTAGTACGTATTTTTTATATATCGGTTTATTGTGGATCAAAAAACGTGATAAACACAATAAATAGATTAAATTATTTCGAGACGTGGATATTCGTATGAAAGAAAGTATTAAGAAGTATTTCGTGACTCGTATGGAATATGTTAATTATACCTGTTAAAAATCAATAAAAATAAAATTGTGTAATTGCGACATCTATGAGTGACATTGGAACTGTAGTGTTTTTCATTTCATGGATTACGTGTTGTATGCTCGTGTTCTAATTTCTTTTTTTGGTGTTATCGTTTACCTTTTTGTTCATTCGTTTCACATCATTCGTCCAAGCTTGTGTTGTATATAAAATATAATTTTTGTTCTCGTTATAATACTAGAGTTTGCCATTGGCTTATTTTGCCTTAATATTCCATCGGTATCGATAAAAGTGTTTTATCGCAATCTTTTGGCTATCTAAAACGAATTTCACGAAGTTCCGCTGGTTGTGTAATTATCCTCGTCAAAGTGTGCGAGAGTACATTGTCCCGGTGTTGGAAGGGTCAAGTAGAACGCAATTTCCCCTTGTCCATGGGGGTGGCTCGCCCCAGGCGACGTTTCCGTGTCCTCTTGGTTGTCCTTCTAGCGTCTGGCGAAAGGTGTCCCCCGCCCCTGGACGCGTCCCTACGGTCAACCTACAACCTTCAACCTCCTCTGGTTGGCCCCGGGGTACGGCAACCCCTTCTGCCTTTCGCTGTACGCTCACTGGCGCCGCCTCGGCTCGCATTTGAATATAATACTTGGCCCTCGTCGAGCGACCGTCCCGGCAACCGAAGCGAACTGTAATTATGTTGATGCGCAGCCATTGTTGCGTCCATCCTGGACGCCCGGCTGAATGCCGAATCTCCTTCTTTCCCTCTTTGGAAGGGCCTCCTCTCTCGCCCACGCCGCCGCTATGGCGAGAGAAACCGAGACGATTATTCTTGTATCCTTGATGCGTTTTACCGAAACCGGACAACGAGCAGAAAGTCTGCTGTTGGTAACGAATCGCTGCTTTTCTGACTGGAATTACAGTAGCGGACAAAAGTTTATGACCAACGGGTCGATAACAATGAAGCAATTCGTATATGAGAAATAGTACAATAGATAAATTTCGTGTTTTGCGCTATTTAATAAATACTGTATTATCTTATTAACCCTTTGCACTCGAGAGGTGACTATTAGTCGTCTAATGATACTAATTTTTAAAAAATTAAAAAATTCGAATTATTTATTAAGATTCGCATATATTAAACGTCATTTAGTTTAGTTAAGTGATATACTAAAATTCACATATATGACTATTTAACCTCTGAGTCTGACTAATAAACATACTAACTAAAGTCTAAAAATTTGCTATACTATCATTTGGTGACTAACAGTCACCTTTCGAGCGTAAAGGGTTAATAATAGAAACGAGCGCGCAGATAATATTTATAAACCATGGTACTCTGTTTTGTAATATCTTCTCGTCTTAAACTTATGACCACTACTGTACGTAGATTCTTTTGAACTACAGTTTCTTGGATTTAGAGAACATTTGCGTAATCATTAGGCATTTGAGAATTAGTCTACGAGGTTCTTTCTATATAGGGTTTCGGTCATTTTCCGTTAACTTTAGTGGCGAATGAATTTTAATTCGTTCATCGTTACGATTTCTATTCAGAACTGAGTTTGCCATAAAGCAAGGTATATACAAAACCTGCAACTACCGATTAAAGTAAAACATATGAAATATACGAGCTCAATAAAATAAGATATTCGAAATGTACTCGAATCTTTCAACTAGTTGTTTGGTCTCAACGCTCTCACTTCTCATTTCCATTCCATTCTGCTTTCGTACAGCAATCGAGAATCCACTGTAGTACCCGGTTAGCTTCGCGAGGAAAGAAAAACGAGCGGACGAGCAAAAAGCGAACAGGGATCGTAAGCAATCGATCGTCCAATTTTAAAGTAAAACTACTGATCCCCGTGCGAAATTAATTGCGCGAGCCCAGTTTCCCGAGGATTAACCGTCCCAGACGGAACGATAGGGAGCCGTTCCGGGGGATGATTAAAAAAACGAGCAGAATTCTTAAGAGCCGGCCGGATAATTGCAAAAACTGCACACGCGGTTAGCGTGTCGCCCCCGCGGCCGCGGCGGTATCCACGCCGCCGGGTTAGCCTGTAGGGAACGGTCGTCGCGTCGGATCGGGCAACGGGCTCAGAGCGTCGGGAGCAGAGCATCCCCGTCTAGGTGAAGGGGGTGGCGCGCGCGCGGACCCAGGATTAGACTGTCGCCCCACGACAGGGTAAGCCCCTATTTTTGCGAAATTTATCGCCGTTAATCCCTCACCCTCCTCACCCTCGGCCGTACCCTCCATCGTGCCCGTTGTTCCCGTTGTCCTCTCCGGTTTTGTCGTCCTCCTCCTCTTCCTCCTCCTCCACCCTTCGCCCGTTCGTCTCCTCGCCTCCCGTCCTCCTCTGCGCTCCTCCACCTACCGCCGCCGTCGCCTGCTGCGGATCCCTGTTCCCCTCCCCGCGGGCCCGGTTGTCGATATGAAAAATAATAAAATGCCCCGCGCGCGTCTTTATAGTCGCTGCCCGGCTCGCCGCCCCGTCCCGGCCTCTTTCAGCTGCGCGCCTGGCTACTGCTCGTCGACGAGTAATCCTGCCGGGATTTAAAACATTCGTATCTTGAATATGCATTCATAGGTTTAAACCTGCGGGGCTGGCTGTCGGCTCGCGTATATCCCGTCGCTGGCGCGCGCGCGCACTGGGGAGGAGAAAGTCGTGAGCGCGAACGCGAACAACGCTTACGTTCGAGCACGTTTCATACTGTGGATGTGGGCGTAGCGGGTGTATGTGTGTTCGTATGTGTACGTCAACGCGTGTGTGTGTGGCTTAGTATGTGCACGTTAATGTGTGTATGTGTATGTAAACGTGTACGCGTTCTCGCCCTTACGCGCGCCAAGCGGCGAGCAGAGCCTGGGTATTAGCTGGGCCACTCATTAGCCTTTCTGGTCCTACTTGTCGCTCGACGTAATCTCACGTCCGTCCCGACCTGGCCGGCCAGGCTTAACTTTGACGCCGCGCCACGTCGCTACTTCCGGGGCTATCACCTTCGCCGTCCGGGATCCGCGGCTCGTGACGCTCGTTAGGCCTGGCCCGGGGATCGTGTACACGGCCGTGCACTTTTCGCGACACACGGGATTCCCGGAGGCGTTATCAGATTCTACGGTGATGTACACGCTGACAGCCGGGCAAATGAGTTATTCAGCTGGCCGGCTGTGCGCGCGCCAGAATTCGAGCAGATAAATAGGAGGATTTCGAGTTGGATGCTTGAGCGACGTGCAAGTTTTCCGTAAGATACGCTGCTGGTGCAATACAATGTATTGTTTGAACGGAAGCAGTCTCTTTTTTTTTATTATAAGTAATCTTTATTCAGATGAAGACTACAAAGAGACCTTAGGCTACATTGGCCCATGATTGAGCAATGTTTTTGCGATCAGTTTGGATATTGAAAGCGTTATTAACACTAGAACCACCAGAGCAGTCAAAATGACGGATTGATGATTATTCATAGCAACCTTATAAATTCACTTTACCAAGCTTCCAAAATTTACTATGATTTTCTGCAGAAGGTATAAATAAAGATTTGTTTTCTGTTGTATATTTGATATTTTTTCTTGTAATTTTTAATCTGATCTCTTCCGTGTAAATAAGTACATTGTAACCGTCGGTAATTTTAGTGTTAGTATTTTTCTATGAAATTAAATACGAGTAGGTTTATCAGCGTAGGTTTATAAGCGGCAGTAACTTTAAGAGTGAAAGAAAAAGAAAATTCGGTGCTTTTACTGCAGCAATTCCAATGACTGTGCGAACACGAGCAGCTTGACTCGATAATGGGAATTTTTCGGTGATCCTGGAAGGGTGTCGGTGTCGAAATGGCCACTTTCCTGGTGCGAATTGCGTCCAGGATTCGTCAGGGACGGTGCTTTCGTTACAGTTTAAATTAATCCAATTATGCATGCCGAGTAAAGCGAAGACCGGGCCTGCGTTAACTCTCTCCCTCCCTCTGTCGTTCTCTCCTCCCAGCCGGGACTTTAAAGGTTTAAGCCGAATAATGGACGTAAGGTCCGCGCCGTCATCCATATGCAAAACGTCCTCGCCGCGGCAGGGATTAGTCACGGCGATTTCGAAAGGATCCGGGGCTGCAAAATTTACGTAGCTGGTTTCGAGTGAACACCTTGCACGTTGATTTGTCGTTCATCGTGCCTCGTTACAGTCGATTCAATCTCGTATCAATCCAATTACTTTCATGCCAGAATCGCCGATCTTCTCGTCCTAATATTCCTTGTGTCCAATTTCGCGTTCAAACCTTTAACAAGAAACATCACCGTAACCTAAGATTCAAACGGTAGATTTATTTTGCTTTAATGTGTAGCTTAAATGAAATCAGTGCTGTACGTAAGCTTCACCTATAAATATAAATAAAATGCAAATTCTGAACTCGTACTTTTGGATATGCGATAACTTAGGTTCATCTCTTCGAGTATAGTCATTCATATCATAAGTCTTCACAGATGTCTAATATAAATTTCACGGGTAACTTTGATAAACAGTGAGAAAAGATTTCAATTTTAAACTCAATTGTAATAATTTAAGTTTATTTCTTCGAGTATAGTCATTCATATCATAAGTCTTCACAGATGTCTAATATAAATTTTATGGGCAACTTTGATAAACAGTGAGAGAAGAATACAATCATAAACCCAATTGCAATAATTTAAGTTTATTTCTTCAAGTATAGTCATTCATACCATAAGTCTTCACAGATGTTTAATATAAATTTTATGGGTAACTTTGATAAGCAGTGAGAGAAGATTACAATTTTAAACCCAATTGTAATAATTTAAGTTTATTTCTTCGAATATAGTCATTCATATCATAAGTCTTCAAAGATGTCTAATATAAATTTTATGGGTAACTTTGATAAGCAGTGAGAGAAGATTACAATTTTAAACCCAACTGCAACAGCTATTATCTTTCTCATTTAAGGAATATCAAAAAGACCTCCCGCGTAGATACACGTAGATACATACCAACCAGATTCACGTACTCAATTTCATCAGCGTCCATCTGCAGCTCGATTACAGTTAAGAGGACTCGCTTAATAACCGCTTAACGTCCCGCAGTTATCGCGACTCCGAAAGCGTGTACTCGCGAGCTCGTCCCATGGGAGCCGCCTGCGGATTTATGGGCCAGAGCCACGCTGTCCGTGAAACTAGGCTGAGCCAGAGAGTTCCGCGGACAAAACCGTGGCTCCTCCACGAACTCTCCTCCCACCCGTCGACGTTAATGATCCTTCTGCGAACGCCAATCCCATTAGAGGCGCCTTATCCGTGATTCCCCGTAGACCTCTAAATTCCTTCCAGGCGTCTATCCTACCTTGCGCACCACGAACATGAGGAATAGACCGCGGAGAACACCCTGTGATCTCGGGACCATGGATCTCAGCCCTGAGCCTATCCGTACTTTGTTCTTGAACGTGCGCCTTTCCCTTCATTAATTATCAAATACTCGGTATACTTTGAAGAAAGGAACGTTTGCGTTACGATTATAAAAAGCTGTTTGCTATTAATAACTCCTGTTAGGGTGAATATTAAATTGTACCCTGTCTGTTAGATCTTGGGTAAGACCTTACACGGTAATTAATGTTTCTAAGAATTTGCAAGTATCGATTAACTTATGAATAAAACTGTACATTTCATCTAGCCCTGTTTGTGCTCGAGAATGTTTTGGTGAAGGATTAGGCTATCGGTAACTAATGTTGCTAAAAATATTTAAGCGTCGGTTAGCTTGTGGATGAAACTGTACATTTCATCTAACCCATGTTTGTGTTCGAGAATGTTAAAGTAAGGGATCAGAGTATCGGTAACTAATGTTGCTAACAATTTGCAAGCGTCGATTAGCTTATGGATGAAACTGTACATTTCATCTAGCCCGTGTTTGTGTTTGAGAATGTTTTGATAAGGGTTCAGGCTATTGGTAACTAATGTTGCTAAGAATTTGCAAGTGTCGGTATTTCATGGATGAAACTGTACGTTTCATCTGGGCCGTGTTTGTGCTCGAGAATGTTTCGGTGAGGGATCAGAGTATCGGTGACACCCCATTAAGGAGAGTGCCGGCCAGGTAGCCTCTGTGTACCTAACTAGCATTAGACGTTCCTGCATGTTTGTCCATGAAATGGACGTTCGTCTGTGTACGTGGACGTCTAAGCGTCGGCCACATATTGACACGCGTACCTGCGCGTTCACCGCTCGGCAAAGTGGCATCGATACTCGATGTCCTCCCGATCTATCTATCTTATCCTTTGTTTTTCTGCCAGCGCTACTCTGATTTAGAAACAGATGACTACCAGTTGCTACTGAACGCACGATTACTATACGTGCACAGTCGTGGGACAGGATTTCCTCGTCGATTATAATACTTGCAACAAGGTGAATCCTTTCAGAGCG
This sequence comes from Tetrapedia diversipes, assembly GCA_033822845.1. Lineage (NCBI taxonomy): Eukaryota > Metazoa > Arthropoda > Insecta > Hymenoptera > Apidae > Tetrapedia > Tetrapedia diversipes. The sequence continues at coordinate 132,250 of JAOPTO010001274.1, forward strand.
AGCGCCTTTTTTACTGCTTCCGGCGAGCGGATAATTCTTAGCAAATGACGATTTCTTCTGCTCGCGATTCCTGTAAATTAATTATTTTCACGGTACGTAATGGCGCGACGTTTATTCCTGGAACATCGATTACAGGAGTCATTAACGAAATATCATCGAGTGTTTTCAATCAATGATAAAGGCGGGGCACAAAACACCGGAACTCGGTATAAATTATTTACGGCCGAGCAGCGGCGACTCGGCCAGCGAATTATGCCGGAAGAGCGGACAAACGCGCCGCTCGACTCGTGAATTTCTATCGCGCGTAATTAACGAAATGTTAATTAATAATTGCCACGTCCGCTGACCCGTGCTCCGTTCAAACCGCAAAACGCGCCGCACTCTGCCATCGAGTCGGATAACCTACACTCTCGACCATAAGTCATCGAACGCTAGCGAATTTTGAATAGAACCCGGTTAAAAAATTCCTTTAACATTCCACGAACTGTGAATTGCCGAAATACTTGTAAAATTATGGTTAATGATTGTTGATTGAATAAAATTCATTTATTATCCAGTAAATTTTTGAAGCGATCGATCGCCATTTATGCAGACCTTCGGCTGCAGCCATTTTGGTGACCAAATTTGGGCCCCGCTCGTTTCTGTAGTACCACCATATACCATCATCATCTCCATCCCGTGGTCGCGTCGGCCATACGTGCGCGAATTCAGCGAAGCGAGGAGAAGCGCAAACGATCATCCCGCCGCGGTCTCTCAGGCAGAAATTTCTTTCCCGAGCCGCGACCACGCGTGCCAACCGAACGAGGTGACGCTCGAGCGGAGGCCCCGGCGAGCTCTCTCGCGATTTTTGCGGCACCTTTTGCAGCCGGCACACACCGTCATCGCGATTGGACGGTTAACGAACCAGCGAGGCGAACGAATCGCCGCCGCGATTCGCCACGCGGCTCTCCTCGCGCGAGAAACGCGCGAGCATCCTCCTTTTATCGGATTGGGCGACCGAGAAGGGGCGACAGAGAGGCAGGGAGAGAGACAGACAGAGGAAGAGAGATAGTGAGAGATAGAGAGAAAGAGAAATAGAAAGAAAGAGAAATAGAGGGAGATAGGGAGAAATAGAGAGATAGGGAGAAATAGAGAGAGATAGAAAGAAAGAGATAGGGAGAAATAGAGAGAACGAGAAATAGAGAAAGATAGAAAGAAAGAGATAGGGAGAAATAGAGAGAGAGATAGAGAGAAACTGAAAAATAGTGAAAAAGAGGTAAAGAAAGAAAACGAGAGAAAGAGAGATAAAGAGAGAAAGAGTGTGTGTGTGTGAAATAGAGAGACTGAGAGAGAGAGAGAGAGAGAGAAATAGTGAAAAAGTGATAAAGAGAGAAAACGAGAGAAAGAGGGATAAAGGGAGAAAGAGTGAGTGTGTGAAAGAGAGAGAGAGAGAGAGAGAGAGAGAGAGAGAGGGTCGCTTTACTGGCTGAACACGAGGCTTACAGTGGATCCGGATTTCACGGTCTTCAGGCGGTATCGTTCCTTGCTTCTCTCCCTTCCTTCCTCCCCCGTCCTTTTTCTCGTTTCCCCGTTTCTTCTTTCGCCGTTCTTACGCGGCGACTTCTCAGAGCCGGGGCCACTTCGCGCGCTCCGCTCGATCCTTCCGCCGGCATATTTTACGCGTACGCTCGGATATGTTTGTAGCCGCTGGAAATGATTGGGGAAGAGAACGAACCGGGCAGAGATAGAGGCGGAGAACGAAAGAGCGAGCGACAGAGAGATGACGGTTTTTGCGTTCCGCTCGGAATCCGCTAGCCGGTAGCGGTAACTCGTCGGCCGGGGGCAAGAAGACGTTTTATTAGTATGTATTTGTGCCACGTCAGCATGATGAAGTTCGGCCTCGTGAACTTTGATACCGGGATTAATGCGACACGTGTTTGATTTTGAAATTCCGTCGCGGAATTAACTTTGGGCGGCGCTACGAGGAATTAGCGGGGACATTAATACAGTTGGATAAACAAAAGTGTTCGACAGAGAATATTGGCGAGGTTCGCCGTTGACGTCATCTGTCAATTCGTACACGATAAGACAAAGCGTCGCGTAGTCGGCAACGATGAATAAGCGAAACGAGCAACGCGTATTAACTTAACGGATGAAATTTATTAAAGTCAGCAATGAAACTTTCTTGCGCGTCTGCGAATATATTGAATAATATCAATATTGCCAGATTTCTCCTTTGTGGCCAATTTATTAATTCATAGAAGACACTGTTCGCGAGTTTTGACGAGGTACTGGAAGTATCCGAAAGACCTTGATGTTTAGTAGTCATAATAATCATAATAATAGTAATAGTTTATTTTGGCCATTTTAACCTAGGAATGGACTTATCTTATAAATTTAATAACATCTTCCATTTTGCATACCACTCACAACTCCTACTGCTTGTGTTCTTTTCCTTTTCTTTCCCTCCGTTTCTCTGCTTCCCTTAACCAGTTAACCACTTTCTCGTTACATAGGAAATTTCTACTTTTATTTTTTAGTAGATTGAGATGATAGGACTTAGGTGTAAGTAAAATAAAGTGAAGTACTTGGAATATTATTAATATATATTTAAAATAGCTTTTCAACTTAAAAACTACGACGTTCTTACTTCCTTACACTCTTTTTGCCTTCACAGTCAAACTCTTTCTGCTTCGAATATATTTGGTCACGTTCACCCAAAATTTCTCAGTCGCTCAGTTTTCTCAAGTATTCATCTTTTGCACCTTAGAAACTCTCAAATTCAAACATCCTACGTTCACACGGCTCGACTCAAGCCCTCTTCACATTTTCCTAAACTCGCATCCACTCGATCGCATTCCTACATTACTACGTTGCGTTAACCAATAAGAATTCGCTGGAATCCGCGCGACGCCTAGCCCCGAGGGTGTTCGAGCAGAAAGGTCGAAGCATTCTCTGTGTAGTTCCTCGAAATGGGAGTTAGCCAGTCCGCAAGGCGCTTCAATTGGTATAGGCGAGCACCAGAAGCTCTCTCACACGCGGTTCCATCCGACCATCCTTTAATTCAGGTTGACAGGTGAATTCCTCCCCTCCTCCCCGTCGCGGTCCCGCTATCCCTCGGGGTAAGATAGATCCGTTCCCGGGATTTCCTACGGGATCCGGTGGATCTTATATCACCGACGGCCATCTCTATATAAGCAATCCAGCCCTTCGTCCTGGCTCATCCGAATTGCCGGTAGCGCTGGCATTCGATCTGCTGGGAATCCAGAAACATTTCCTCTCGGCTAATGCGCCGGAATTACGCAATTCTGGCTGTGCCTTGCTCCTCTTTTATCGGCGCCAGGGAATCCAGGACGATGGAAATTGGAACATATCGATCACACGTCCCTTCTTTTAGTTTTCTCGTCATTTTCGTTGCGCTTTCTTCTGAATTTTCCTTGGAGTTCGTTGGCGACGAGATGATTTTTGAAAATGGAATGTCCAGTTAATGTGTTTGATTTTACATTGTCTGGAATGCACTGAAAATATTCGGAAAATGGATTACGTTGATGTAAGTTTGGGTTTTGGTTTGATAGTTCGATGTTCATGATAGAAGTAGAGCTAGTAGATACAGCCGATCAAGATCAGACAGTCGTTCTTCGAGATTGTGAAACCAGTACTACCCAATCGCAATAATTAGGTAATATCTAACCGTGATAGTATCAGATCGTTTATGTTAGTGTTGTTCAGTCCGTAGATATTAAGATTTAGGATATCGGTAACTTGTGAACCAAGGGTCTTAACGAGGTTTGATCGCAAAATGTTTTATCGCGTTTAACTTGGTCATTTACGATTAACGAGGTATTTCCCTGAGTACTGCAATTTTACGAGGACACACAGACAAACACGCACACACAAGAGTTCCGAATTTCATATTCACAATGTGTTCGATTGTGATTTTTGCTTGCTCTTCGGAAAAACTCACTCGCAAGCATTTGATCAAGACACAATTCAGTCTGCTTCTTTGTTTCTTTGTCGCTTTGATTCATACTTGCTAAAATATATATATTAAAAAGAAGTATATATTATAAATTTGTTACTAAACATGTCAAAAATAAATGAAGGATAAATATAAAGTATCGTCAATCATTGAACCAGCCCAACCCTCCAAAGGTCCAAATTGCGTTTGATATTATTACACCGGAAGGATTAATATCCAACAAGTATAGATCTATAAAGTTACGCTCTGTCAATCGAAATTATTAACCCTTTGCGCTTGAGAGGTGACTGTTAGTCACCAAATGATAGTATCGCAAGTTTTCAGATTTTAGTTAGTATGTTTATTAGTCAGACTCAGAGGTGAATTAGTCATATATGTAAATTTTAGTGCATCACTTAACTAAACTAAATAACGTTTGATATAGGTGAATCTTAGTAAATATTTCGAATTTGAAAATCGTTGAAGTTAGTATCATTAAACGACTAACAGTCACCTCTCGAGTGCAAAGGGTTAATATTCATCGAAGTTTGCGATCCCTGATCCAAAGACTTCCCCACCTACCTCTGTTCGAGACCCGGACTTCGAAACGAAAGGATCAGCTCTGTCTGTCTTAACCGGGGCGCAGCGCATCCTCGAGATCTCCGTCGATCGCGATCGACAGTCCGATCGGATCTCGCCGGTGCAATAAGCCGGGGGTACATCCCTCGGAATACCGACGTCAGGTCGCATTAATCGTAATACCGCGAGACGCGCGGGTCTCTCCCGCGGCAGATTACATCTGGCAACGGATTCCGCAACGCGGTGCATGCTAATTGGAGAAAAATCGGTCGTGCGCGACTTTCACGGTGCCGCTGAACGATCCGCGCGCGGATCGCCGGGCGTAGATGGAGAACACGCCGAGATAGGGATCGGCTTTCGCTCCTCGTGAGCGTCACTGTAGGTAAGGTACGCGCGTATACAAGCCGTGGCTAACCGCCGGGGAAACGAGGAGTAACGATTTTACAAAGTGCCTATCTCGACAGCGTGCCCTCCCTCCCCGGTGTGTCCCTGGTCGGCGTTGCTGGCCCTCCTGCGCCGTCTCATTCGCTTTTTCTCAGCCGCACGCACGATTATGCCGGCGCATTACCCGCGTACGTGCGCCGCGGGTACGTGTGGCCGATGCCGCTAGGTGTGCGTACTTCTTGCTCAGAATGCGTGCTTTCAACTCTCTTTTAGTCGCCAGTCGTGTTCCCTCTTTCTCTATTTATTCGTATTGGAAATGGGGTTTTATGTTGCTTAAATAAAATACTGTCTTGTTTGAAATATTATGGTATTTTATTTATATAGCACGAGGAATGGCAATTATGATGGAACCTTGCTTGCCATGGGACTAGCAAAATGCAGTGGTCGAAATTTCTGCAACCCTGTCTGGGTCCTTCAGCCCCTTTGTTTTGTTTCTTAACGTTTTCGAACTTTCTAAAATACAAGATGTGGCTTAAGTTCTTGGAAAAGGAAACCCTTGAGGAAGTATGTTAAGAGAAAGCTGCTTTATGGTTAATTTTTGCTTTGTAGTATTTTTGTATTCAGTTTTTAACAATTTCTCTCTATTTATTTATCTTTCTTCTCTATTTATCTCTGTTTCTCTACTTATCCCTCTTTTTCTACTTATCTCTCTTTCTCTATTTATACTTTTTTCTCTACTTATCCCTCTTTCTCTACTTATCTCTCTTTCCCTATTTATACTTTTTTCTCTACTTATCCCTCTTTCTCTACTTATCTCTCTTTCTCTATTTATACTTTTTTCTCTCCTTATCTCTATTTCTCTACTTATCCCTCTCTATTTATCTCTCTTCCTCTACTGACCTCTCTTTCACTCCATTTCCCTATCCATCTGCATTTCCCACTTTCTCTTCCTCTCTCGCTGTCTGCTCTACGCGCGAACCTAGAAGATCCAAAAGAAAAAGAGGGAGGGAGAGAGAAACGGAAAGAACGTGGGCGAGAGGAGAAGGAGAGCGTGGCCGGCAAAGAACCATTAGTCATGATTAGGCCGTTGACATTGACGCCGTGGCTGGACGCGAGCATGTAGCTCCAGGCAGATGGAGTCCTTTGATACACGCGAGCCGAGCCGCGCTCGGCGATCTTCCTTTCTTATCTTCGTGCTATCTGCCAGGCACCGGTCGAAGCCCCTATGATTTAGCGGTGTTATTCGGTGTTCGCGGAACTGAATCCTGCGTCGTGGCTGACGCCGTCCAGGAAGGGACTCTCTGCCGCGATATCGCGGATCGGAGATGCGATCTGTCTGGCGAATCGCGGAAACCGTATGGCGCGGATTCGCGAATCCTACGCTCGATCGCGGTGGTAACACCTGGTTACCGCGTTAGATAACCGTTTCGTTTTTACGAGAAGAATCCCAATTAAAAGGGATGCTTGCTAGTTTACACGGAAAGCGAAAGATTTGTAATCTACGGCACATCCAAGTGTTTATTGCTTTTGTTTCCCAATACCTATGAATCCTGCTTCTTCTATGTATTAACGCTGTTAAGGGTGATGCAATAGTTTTCAACACATCTGCACAGTTTTCCAAATTTATTAGAGAAGAAAGAAGACGTACACATGTGGCACGCCGTAGCTTTTTAAAACAAACGAATGCGAAAGGGAAGAAAAATATATACAGAGTTTCTCAGCCTAATTAATTAATTACTTGAGGTGCCATCATCGCTGACATTATTGTTCGGGATTAGCAGTTGATTTCATTGCCATCTGTTTTAACAAACATTAGGTTTACGAGAACCGTCAATTTGATGAGTTTCAAACTTCATGAGGTAAATTTGCAAAAGTAATTACTACTATTCCTAGCAATTTTTGGTGACTTTTATCGATGGAGTGATTCGGACATACCCTAATCTATTTCCTTCTCATCTCTGCGATTTCATGCTCTGCATGAAATATACTTATTTCTTTGCATATATGTATTACAAATAGATATACCAAAAATGTCCAAAAATCTAGTGTTAAAAGCTTCATTTTTTCGATCCAGTAGAACTTCACACTCTAAGCCAACCGTTTTAAATGCTTGAAAATTCTTTTCGTCGATTATGGTTGATCTCGTTTTGTTGCCTCTTCTTTTTATCGACGATCGTCAGCCGTATGCAAAATATACTCGGTATCGTTGGTCAGGGTCAAGACAGGAACGAGCCTAGGCGTGATGCACGCGGGTAACCTTATACAGCCGGAGCAGCAAAACCGAGATAGCTCCAGCCCCTTACGCAGCCTCCTCTACATTATATTACACGAACCGTGTCGGATTACGGCTGGAAGTGACTCCGAACGTGTCGTCTATCGTCCGCGTCGACGATCCGCGCCAGTATGCCAGCATCGATCGCGGTCAAACGCGTCGGGGATGTTCTCCGTCACGCATCACCTTCCTCGAGACACGCTACGTTTCATCGGCGTTCTCGAGATTCGTATCGCATCATCGATGAACGCTGGGCGAACGTACTTTATGACTGGTCTTGAAGGAATTCACAAGTTTCTTTGAAACCTATGGTTTGACTAACGAAGGAAAATATGGAAGGGTGCGTCGATACTTGTAACGCGTCTTATTATATCGGTCAAGTACGGTACTAGTATGTTAGTAAATGTTAGTAATAAATGTTAGTAAATGTTAGTTAGTGTATAGTAAAACTTACCAACAGGAATTCAGAAGGTTTCAAGTACTAACAAATATTCATTTTTTAATAGTTTGCTAAATATTTTGTAGGACGTGATAGTAACTTGCTAACGCGAAAGCGTTCAATCAGCGACAGAAAATACTCTGTAATCTATAGTAGCCATCAAAAGCTTAAGACGACAGAAACTATGCAAAACACTATTTATTGATTAGCACAGAATATGAATTTTATTTATCGTGTTATTTCTTATTAATTAATTAATTAATTTCTTTACTTTAATACTTTAGTCTTAAACTTTTGTCCCCTATTTATATTACTTAGTAGTAGAAACTCTGTTTTGTCCCCTTTACCTCTCGAATCTACCACGAACCTTCTCTCCTCCCTTCTAGAACAACCCTTAAACCGGCTCTACTTCATCGATTCGCGCCATAAAATTCTATAGAAAATTCTACTTTTATTTATTTAGTAGAATGAGATGATAGGACTCAGGGGTGCATAAAATAAAAGTGAAGTGCTTGGAATACTAATAAATGTATATTTAAAACAGCTTAATAGTAACAACTTAGACGACTTTTTAACTTAGCAACTACGACGTTCTTACTTTCTTCACAATCACACTCTATCTGTCTCGATACATTCGGTCACGTTCCCCCAAAATTCCTCAGTCGCGACCCAAAATTTCTCAAGTGCTCATCTTTCGCGCCTTAGAAACACTCTAGCCCAAACATTCTACATTCACACGGCAATCGCTCAACTCAAGCACTCTTTGCATTTTCCTAAACTCGCATCCATTCAATCGCATTTCTATAATTCATCGTCAGCGTGAACTTTCGGCTCCTCTCGTTTCAGCCGCGCATCCTCGAGATATCCGAGGCCTGAAGCGCGTAGAAACTGCGTCGGGGGCCGAGTTTTTGCGGTCGCCGGTACAGCGATAGCCGGGCCGACGGACGGCGGCCTGGGACTCGGCGAATCGCATTCCGGTGTCTTTCACGGGCGAGAATGAGCTGAGAGGAGCGGGTCCGGGGAGGGCCCCAAAGGGGGAAAGCGCGAGACCGTAGAAAACATCCGTGGCCCGCGCCGGCTCATCAACGCCTCCGGCTCCGCGGCGAAACCCATTGGCGCCCCGGGACAATGCCATCTGCATTCCGATCCTGAGGGCGAGAAAGCCGGCCGCTCTGGTCCCGCGTCTCCTCGTTTCTTACCTCTCTTCCACTTCCCCGCCCCTTCTATCCTTCGCCCGCCACCTTCCGCGGTACCAAACGATTTCAACCGGGCACCAACTCGACGCGCGCCACCGAACTCTGCGAGCAGAGCAGCCGGCTTGATGAATTCCGGTTTAATGTTTCTCGTCCGCGTTTCTTTCGCTCCGCGGAATTTATCGGGGAAACCAGAGACTCGACCTGGGGGGTGGCCCTCTGATGTACGTTATGGGAGGCACGAGACCTTTCTTTGTGGTTACGTTCTAAATTGATGTGCCTTTGGAAATAGTATTATATATTTGCGACCCTTGCTAAGGGTATTCTTGCCTAATCTGTGCGTACTCGGTAGAAGGGAAGCGTTGACAAGCCCCTCCCTCCTGGAATATTTTTAAACCACTGCGATTGGCTAGATCTAGCCATAACAAATACCAGGCAATTTCTGGCAATCAAGCATAAGTGTTAAACTGTAACAACCTAACTCTGTCGTTTTAAGTTTGATATCTGGAACAACTCCCAATTTCAACCTCCTCATCCAGAGCAACTTTTCGCTGCACAAAGCGAATCATTAAAGTCGGAAAGTTTTCGAAAGCAATATACCGATTTCGCATCTAAATTAACCGTAAACATTATTTGTTTTTGATCTCTCTTTCTGTTTTTTTGAGGAAGAGGGTGTTGTAGATTACTCTGGTGAACCGGTATGTATAGGTTTTTAATAAATTAGCCAACTGGCTGCACTCGTGTTCTGAAGACGTGTGCTGAGGTGAGAGAATTAGGATTCGTTGTTGTGTTTATCAGACAGAAGCTAGAAACAGGTCACAATTCATATATGAATTCCCTCTGTTTGTGTGAAGCAAGAAAAATTTGCAATTTCTTTGTTCCCTACTTTTCAAGTTCGTCGACCCCGAATAAACAGGAGATCGGATAAAAAAAGAGTAAGCAGAACGCAACGTTCGCAGGGGGCGCTTAAACAGAGCCACGTGATTTATCAGCGCGACGTCGGCGTCGCAGCCGGTGAAATTCACCGAGCAAGCGTAAATGAAGCGCCTAACGACAATCTCGCCCGCGAAGAAAGCTGCGACAAAAGGCAGAGACGGGGAAACACGGGTCGCTCTGGGAGCATCTCCGTCCCTGTTTCCCTTCCGTCTCCCGCTACGAGCGCAACATCCCGCTCCCAACCCTCTCCCTCCCTCTCCTCTCCTCCTCTACACTGTGTTGCTCAATTTCAACGAGCCAGAGAGGGAAGATTAGGTCGCGGAGCGTAGAGAGTGTCTGCGCGCGGAAAGAAGCCGAAAATACGGGCTCCTCGTTATTTCTCCTTAAACAGCGGGGCTACAGAAATGGACGTTCCGTGTCCCTTTCTCCACCCTCTGACCCTCCCCCTCTGACCCGAACTTCTTACCACGGTCCATGCGACCCAAACGCAGACGCGAGGACGAAGAACCGGGCAACAAGGTCGAGGCTGAAGGGAAAAGAAACGTGGAAACGCGACGGCGGTGCGTGGTGCAAGTCGAGGAGGGTTGAAGTCGCTGGGTGAGAGGGCTGGGAGAAGTCGCGAGGGAGCAGGACAGGGGAAGGGAGAAGCGAGGACAGAGAGAAGGAGAGGAAGGAACGTCGGGGGGAGGAGGGCTCGCGGGTGGTAGGTGGAAACAGTGGAACAGGGAGGGTGAGGGGCGGAGGGTGCCCGCGGAGATTTATGACAGGCGTTAAGCAGTAATGAAATTGCTCGTTGCTCGTTCCTCCGGGGGTGTGGAAGGGGATGGGAACCGAGCGGGACCCACACGCGGGGGTTCGACGTTGTTCGAGCCTCACGAAGGCGCTGCTGGTGGCGACGTAGAGCAAGGTGGATAGAGAACGCTTCGAAGAAGGGGGTCAGGGGAGGGTTGCCTCGGTGCAGTGTACAGGAACAGAGTCACGTGGCGCAATTACCTCTCGCCAACTGTGTATCCACGCTATTCTCTGAAGGACTTTTAATCGCGCGCGAGCCCGCCGCCACCCTTCCGACTTCTTCCTACCTCGTTCGTCGGCGTGTCGTTTATCGCGCGTCGTAAAGATACGAAAATGCAGCGGCGACCTCCTTGCTAAATCCGAGGCGGCCGGCGACGCTTCGGTCGTGCCACGAAACGCTGTAACGAGAGTTTTATGCCGTTCGCGGGGAATCGAGGCCGCGTTTCGTCGACGACACATTGTGTGCTCTCTACGCCTATCGCGTTCTCTGCACCGTGTACACGGATGAACGGTCGCGTGAATACTCGCGTGAATACTCGCGTGGTGGCGAAGGCGGCCGTTGTATGGCCGTCGTATTTCAGGCCGGCGGGGAAACGATCGGCTCGTCCGATGTAATCTTTGAAGACCTTCGTTTAGGGGTTATTCCACCATATAAATTTGGGGCGTTGCAAATTTCGTTCTTTGAATTTAGTAGGTACATTTTAACGCAGGTTAATCTAAGTAAACTTACAGTTAAATTAACAAGTTTCTACGGATAGAGAATACATTCGAAGGGATGTTTAGTTGAAACGTATACAACAGTCAGTGATTAATTCAAGAAATATGTATATTATAATTCATAACTTTATTTTCATATTCAATTCCATATTTATTTATTTATTAAATTAATTATTATATTTATAAAATAAATAATTCTAGAAATTAATAAAATAAAAATTATGTATAAAAAATAATAAAATACATATATAAAATTTAATTACATTTATTAATCGGAAATTAATTGTAATTTTATTTACTTATTTATTCATTTACAAAGGTAAATGTACAGAGTGCATTAAAACGAGATTACAAAAGATTGTTAATATTATACTTATTGCTATAACTATGTTATAGTAATTATTTGCAGGATTACTCCCAACTAGATGACTATAATTATCCACAAGCTTATTCACAATTAATTTACTATAATCAGTTACAATATTCCAGCGTGGCATCCACAGTGTTAAACATCTCTCCTGCGTACGATTTACCGTGCCTTCCTCCTCCAAGCAGAAAAATCGCGATCGAGGGGCACCCACGCAGATCGGATCCGTTTTCACCGATCGCCGGGGAGTTCGGGTTACGGAAACGATCCGGGCGCGAGTATCGGAGCCGTGTCCTAGACGGAACTCGACACGCGGGGCACGGGTCGATCGATCATCTCGCGTGGAGGCAAGTGTACGCTCGCGAGACAACGATCCGGCCAAGTCTCCGTGCGAGATCGTCGAGCACCACCTGTTCCGTGATCACGGCGTCGATATGTTGCAGGGAGATGATAAAAATACGGATTTCATGAAATCCCTAAGCTATATGATCAATTTACGGAAGATCGTTGAAATAACAACGCTGTGGGGAGATTTCCTTGAAGAAAGTAAGCGATTTGATCAAATCCCTTATCCGTTTTAATGAAAAGATCAAATAAACAAGTCAGGATTGGCATAGCTCTGTGTTTCGCTTGTTACCACTCCCTTCTTTATCTCACTGTTCATTTTTAGTGTTCGTGCAGGCCAGTGCCCAAAAATTACGCGAAGAAGGTTGTTTTCTGTTAGAAATTGAATACAGAAATTAACCATAAACCAGCTTTCTATTAATGTACTTTCTCAAGGGCTTCTTCTTAGAACCCAAACCACATTTGGGATTTTAAAAAGTTCGAAAACGTTAAGAAACAGAACAAAGGGGCTCAAGGACTCAGAGGGGGTTGTAGAAATTTCGACCACTACGTTTTGCTAGTCTCATGACAAAGCTCGCAAGGTTCGTTCACAGTTGTCCTTCCTCGTGCTATGTAAATAAAGTATTATAATACTTCCAATAAGAGAGTATCTTAATTAAGCAATATAAAATCCCATTTTCAATATTTTCTATATTTCGAGTTTTATCAAGTACCTACCCTAGAAAAATCATTTCAGATATAGAACAAAATTAAATTCTGACCGAAATTGTATTTGAAGATTAGTTTAATCAAACTATTAGAACGTTATTTTAACATCTTTCATGAATTGATCGTATACCTTAGGCATTTCATCAAATCCCTATTTCCATCATTTCCCTGCGACAGATACACCGCCAGTCGCCCTGTCGCTTACCGAGGGCAGTCGTCGTCACTTTTGTGCGTACGACGCGAATTTTCGTTCGGACAACCGGTCCTTTGTCCGACGTTGATTCGCGAAGGGGGAGGACCCTTTTGTGCTCGACCACGCGGCCCGTCGCGGGGTGTCGCGGACACACGAGCCTACCAGAGGATGATCGCGTTCTCGAGCGCACAACAGCGTCTCTCGAACGCCGCTCTGCTCGTGGCGGTTCGAGCTCGAGCGATCCGCGTAATTTTCCTACGAATTACAGCGTAGAAGGGGAGGTCATTGGACTGCATATCGCAGAGACGAAAGGTTGAGAAAAGTAGAAAAGTAATCATGGATCTAATTATTGAACTCTAGTATTGTTGTTTCTTAGTAAAATCGCAATCGGTGGGTTTGCGATTTTTATGCAAGCTTGCAAAATAGAAATTCTATAAAATATTTCGAACTTAACAGAGAGGATGACAATTGTTTTCGTAGATTATATATATTAATCCTTTGCGCTCGAGAGATGACTCTCAATCGTTCAATAATAGTGACTTCAGAGATTTTCAAGTTAAGCAATATACTAAAATTTATTGATACAAATATTTAACTCTATGAGTTTAAGAATTTGCAAAATTATCATTTGGTGACCGAGTGTAAAGGGTTAGAATCATGTTTTAATTTTGAACTTTCTTAGATCAATCTAGCATCGAACACTGGTATTGTTTTCGTCGATTATATGTTAACCCTTTGCGCTCGAA
>JAOPTO010001275.1:0-36058 GCA_033822845.1 Tetrapedia diversipes
CTATTGTAGTAATGTGATTGAGCGGATGCGAGGCTGGAAAGGTCAGAGTACTTGAGTTGGGCGATTGTCGCGTGAACGTAGAATGTTTGGGCTCGAATGTTTCTAAGGCGTGGAAGATGAGAACTTGAGAAAACAGTGCGACTGAGAAATTGTGGGTGGTCGTGACCGAATGCGTAGAGTGAGAAAGGTTGACAATTAGAATGAAAGAAAACGAGTGTTTGGAAGAATATATGACGGGGAAAATGCGAGCGCAAGGCAGAAAGTATCAGACGGTGAAGATAGGAAGTATTAGACGACGAAGGGAGAAAGTATTGAGCGTAGAAAGAGTGTTGAAGAAGCGAAGTAGTCAGCGTAGAGCGAAGGACTGTGTAGTTTGCGAAGCATAAGCGTAGTTTGCGAAGTATCAGCGTAGTTTGCGAAGTATCAGCGTAGTTTGTTATTTTGTGTTTGTTTGTGTCGTTTTAGTTTTATTAAATACACGTATATTTATTATTATTATTCACTCTTCTTTCTTTTCTTTTTCTTTTAATTTATAACCTTTCCTATAAATTTTGGGGGCTCGTCCGGGATTGATTAGCCTATGAATTTTGGGGCTCGTCCGGGATAGTCCTTTCCTATAGTATTAATCCATTTACATCAAAGCGAGGAATATTCCGTGAGCCATGACTGCTGTTTATCATCGAACGCGGAATAATCCGCAAGCTGTGACTTTCTTTCATTACCAGTCGCTGAATATTCTTCATCTGCCACATATCATGTTTGATCCCTTTCATGAGCATCTCGCCTAGATCAGTTCATTATATTCTTGACAAGTTTTACTTTTGTTGTGAAAATCTCCATGAGATTTTAAATCTCCATTCAGAAGTTATGTACTGCATATACGACCGACCGTCAGTTGAACGTCGCTGATGTCTGAACAAGGCACCTTAAGTAGGGTCATGATGCAAATGGGTTAAAGCCATGGCGAGTGGCTACTAAAAATCCCAAAACACAGTGCGGTTGTATTCCGCCGTAGTTCGAAGGTATTGTTGTATATAAAAATAATGCAACTTCTAGCAAAATAAAAGACGAAAGTTTTATTTCGATATCGGAGAAATATTCGGTATAGACGTAAGTCCTAAGACGACCCAAACTGTTCTTTTTTTTCAGGGAAGGATTCGGGGCTTTTATAAACTTCAAAATGGAGAGGTGGGGGTTATTTGAGGATAGTGGTTAGTAAGGGATGAGGTGTTGCGGACAAGGTTCGGAAATGACTCAGGAGGGTGAAATCATTGGGTATCAGGGAAAGGATTTTGGGATGCTTACTGGAGGATAAGTAGGTGGTCTTAACACTTAGCCGACCGAATGGGGAGATTTCCCATTTTTTCCTCAACAAAGCGCTGTAATTGATTCTATTTGCTTTTGTTATTAGTTAGTCTTAAGCCAGTACTGTTCATAAATTCTCCAAAGTACAATTTTTAATAAATTCAACACTAGTTTAGGACCAACTAGTAACAAAAGTAAATAGAATCAATGGCACCGTTTTGTCGAGGAAAAATGGGAGATCTCCCCATTCGGTCGGGTAAGTGTTAACTTAACACTTTATCGACCGGGAGCCCATTAATCGGCTTTCACATGCTTAGTTTGTAAATTTTGTAATGTTTCCTTACACGAAGGTGATTGTTCCGAACGAAATCGTTTATATACTGTAAACAAATATTAAAGTATTAATTACTGGAAGAAAATCATTGTAATCGATTCATTAGCTCTGCATCCGCGCCAAATGGACATTCTCAGAGTGTGTATATAATAAGTTGAGCTATGAGCGGTCAATAAAGTGTTAAGGTAACACTGTGTGCTGGCATACAACATTCCTACGAAATGCTATACATACATACCGGCGTGATAAATAATAAATAATTAGGAAAGAGAGAAAGGGTGAATAATGAAAATGGAATGGTAAGAATTTCATTAACATCAAAAAGCGCCGTTAGCAAAGTTGGCGTCAGGTATCGTAAGTTTCTAGAAACTCCATTGTAGCCGACCTCGCGTGACGCGGTACCCGGAAATTAAATCAACCTAGTTCAAACAAAGGTCCGCAGCGAAATAGCTCGAAAAGTTTCGCGCCGGAACTTTAAACGTCGACCGGACTCGGCCGCCGGTTCGAGCATTTCATAGTCATCACGGATGAATGAAGGGTAAATAAGATTGTTGGAACGATTTCACGCAGCCTGTGTAGCCTGGCAAACTTCGTTGAAAGGATTAAGTTTCCGTGGTATCGTGGAAAAACAGTTGTCAACTGGCCAGCTTGGCCTCCAGTCAGGACTTTAACTTCGCGATTTGGTGTTGCACGATTTCATTGAACGTAACAATAAAATCATTTATACTTTAACGTACGGAGCAATTTTTTTAATGAACTTTTAAAGAAGTGAAGTTGAGTTCTGAAAGTTTAAAATGACGAAAAGAAAATGGCAATGTAAGGGCTGATTTCAGTCGATTTCATATCAATAGAGAGCTTTGAACCACTCTTATTGTCTCCGTAACTTTAACAGATAAAGCAAAGATTTTCCTATTAAAAGTATTCCATTTTTACTGCAACATCAGCTTCTTACAAAAAAGTTCTAGAATAAATTGCATTAACACGTTGAATGCCACGCCAGTTTTACAGGGTTTGTCCGTGGCGTCACGATGAATTTTCTATTATACGATACATATACTGTTGAAATATTACCCACAACAAATAAGTTACAGTGTGTAACTAGTTTTAGATGTTTTATACTGCATTAATTTTTTCGCATCATTGAATTAACGATGGTAATAATGAAAAATCGATAAGTATTGACATTTTTCTAAATTATGGATTTCTATCAATTTCAGCGTGCCGGTCATCGGTGACCCCCATGGCGCCACTGTCAAGTTGAGTGCCGGTCCTCGGTGACCCCCGTGGCATTCAACGTGTTAATACAATTTATTCTAGAACTCTTTTGTAACAAGCTGATGTTGCAGCAAAAATGGAATACTTTTTATAGAAAAATCTTTGCTTTATCTATTAAAGTTACGGAGAAAATAAGAGTGGTTCAAAGCTCTCTATTGATATGAAATCGTCTGAAATCAGCTCTTACATTACCATTTTCTCCTCGTGATTTTAAATACAATTTCGCAGTAGTGTAAGAAATAAGTCCTATAAAAAAATGTTGACATTTTGATGCTATATCACCCTATTGCGAAAAAAGTTTCAGAAAAAAATGGGAATGTGTCGTCAAAAAATTACTCCACATACACTCGACTATGTTTTACATGTACACAAATTTTCAATAAAATCAGACGTTTGGATTAGATAAATTCTTTCGTGAAATAGGATACAAGGAATTTTGTTACTGATTGTATGTATATTATATTTATACTTAAATTTAATCGTATACATGTATGTAGCTGGATAATCGATTTGATGCTTCTGTCAGTACAGCAATCTCGGCTTCTTAGAAGGCTAGGAACACGATAACCTGACACGCAACAGGAAGGATACGTCGCTGGGATCGGAATAAGGTAGGAACAGCTGTGAAGTAAAGGGGTAAAAAGGATTTCACCGGGAAATTACGAAACTCGATCTCGCCATAGGTTAGGCACGTGAACACCGTTGGTCAGTTACGACTAATCTGGACAAATGAATCATTTTCAGGTAATTGTTCACTGTGGAATCACCGGCTAATAACTGCTGACAGTCTAATGACACCACAGTAGTGTCATCTACCAGTAAAGTGTTAATACAAACAATAAAATAAGTAGTGAATTTATTCCATGAAAATAACTGTGTTATACAATGTAATGTACAGTGTACAACGAAAATATTCGGACACTAGAATATACATAGATTTATTTCTTTATATCTATCTTAATTGTTTATGCATAAAATGAATTTATTTTAGTTTCATGTGATAAGTCATTTATTACTGTTACAAAATATTTACATTCTTTTAAACAATATTATAAACATTCTATTCTAATAACTAAAAATGTACGTCATTATTGTGATACAAAAATATTCGGACGCATTAGAAAAAAACAGTAATTTGAACGTGCTAGATAACAATATAAATCGCTTTAATGTTTTGCACCATAATCTTTCTATTTTAAGACGTGTTTTAAACATTTCAACATACTAAAAACTATTTCTATAATGATGCACATTTTTAGTTATTGTTAATTAGAATACATTGTTTATAAAATTGTTTAAAAAAATGTATATATTTTGTAACAGTAATAAATGACTTATCACATGAAACTAAAATAAATTGATTTTATGCATAAACAATTAAGATATAAAAAAGTAAATCTATGTATATTCTAGTGTCTGAATATTTTCGTTATACACTGTTTATTGTATTCAATAATAATTACAAAAAGATGGAAGACTGTTGTTTCGTGTCGCTGCAGAAATTCCTTTCTTGCACTCCAGATTTTGTACTGTGTATTTCATTTATGACTGTCGTTTCATCAGTGAATCGAATATTAAATGAAAGCAACATTTACTTTAATGCAGACGATGATTACGAATTCTGTCACCATTACAGATGCTTTTATTCTGTTTCCACGATGTTTGTATAAACGATTTACAATCTCTAACATGGAACGTCATCTGACAGAATTGTAACATGCGACAATAATAATAATTTTCAATGTACAGTGGCTCCAAAAAGTATTCATACACTGTATTATAAGGAAATTCATCTACTTTTAAAATTCTAATTTCAATGAAACTTTATGAGTGTACAGAGCATGGCGTATCCTGCGTGGATCAATTTTTTGACGGCAAAATATCTTTTAAGCGGGCTGATAACGAATCTCAAAGTTTCAGCGATTTTTCACGCTTTAAATACAAGCTTTTCTGTAGTCTTTTCTTATGACAGGGTAATAGAGTATTAAAAATTAAACATTTTCTATTTGAAAGGTTTTGCTTCATCAAGTACCATTACAAAGTTATCTTCAAAAAATGAGAGAAAACTCAGAAACTTTAACGCTGGTTTCACCTCTTTAAAATGGCATTTAGATGAAAAGAAGAGATTAATTTATACATATACTATTACGATTTAGATATCCACAAATTTTAACAAATACTTCTATCAGACTCAGAAATTCAGGGTTAAACGAATTTATTTGTGACATAGTGTACGAATACTTTTTGGAGCCACTGTACATCAATACTTGTACTAGTGGTGTTTTATAAAAGTACAGGAAAACACTGCATTCGTTGTTGGTGAAATAATAGATTCGAATTTTTTAATGTTATTTTCCAAGCAATAATTTCTTTGCGTGTCGCACAAAACTGAAGAAAAAGCTTGGCGAAACATTGAAGTACCATTTTTTTAAACAGGAGTGAGGACAGACGCTTTTATTTCACATATGGACCATTTATTTTGAAAATAATGTAAATCCATTTTCTCTTGTTTCGAGAAAATTGAAGGTTAGCATATCTCTCAATAAAAAAATATAGATTAATTATATTAAGTCTAGCAATGTTTTTACTGATTTATCGATATGTAATTTGATTATAGAAAATTGTTTTAGGCGAAATTAACTAAAATAATGTATATTTACGGACTGCAAATGGACTTACTCCACTTTCAAAAGTAGTCAATTGTAAAAATCATTTAATTTCAATTTAAGAAAAAACAGATATCACTTAAAATATTAGGTTGGGTAAAAAGAAATCCATTATTTTTTCGATAGACTTTTTGCTTATAGTCCGGACCTAGTACCAAACAATTACTGTCTATTTTTATCACTGCAAAATTTCCTTAGTGATAGAAAATTTGCATCAAGAGAAGATTGTGAAAATCGAGTTTATGGACCAATAGGACTTTTATGAGAGAGGCATTATAAAGACACTATTAAAATGGTAACAAATGAATAAAACAAAACGGTGCATATTTAACCAAATCAGATAATCCGAATCATGTTAAATAAAGTCTTAACACTTAGCCAACCGAATGGGGAGATCTGCTATTTTTCCCTTCACAAAGCAGTGCCATTGATTCTATTTACTTTTGTTATTAGTTGGTCCTAAGCTGATGTTGAATTTATTAAAAATTGTACTTTGGAGAATTTATGAACAGTACTGGTTTAAGACTAACTAATAACAAAAGCAAACAGAATCAATTGCAGCGCTCTGTTAAGGACAAAGTTGGAGATCTCCCCATTCGGTCGGCTAAGTGTTAAAATAAACGTAAAAATAATGGATTTCTTTTTCCCAAGACCTAATATTTCATATTAGCCCTTAACGAACGAATGCCACCATACTCACGACATAAATATTCTAAAAAAATCGAATGCCGCCATACACACTGCATGACGTGATATTTTAGGAAATCTGTTAGGTTTGGCCTGAATTATACATGCAACAATTAAGAGCGATCGACAATTGTCTTTTGTCGCGTTCTGGAGCGCATTCCTCTCATTCCTCCCCGAGGATTGAGCGAAAATACATCGTTTTATATACGGTCAATAAAAAAGATTGTGCTGTTTGCCCGGATAGAAAAACGCCGGGAGGAAGGCGGGAAACACGTAATTATTGTGATACTTGTAGTAAAAAAATCTGGTATTCACATTGGGGACTGTTGGGAGAAGTACCACACTCAAAAAAGAATATAAGTAATTTTGTATAAATATATCGTTAATCTATAAAAAATAAATTTATAAATGTATACAAATCTATACATTATATACACGCATCTATTTGTTTATTTCAATTCCTATTATTTTTCTGAAATTTTCACTTCAGTATTCTTTTGTATGGACATATCTGTTCATATACTACCTATTATTACTGTAAGTTTTCATAAAATCCAATAAAGCGGTATTAATTATGCACCTTTTCTCGCTCTGGAAATGAAGCGCTTAATTTCCTAAAAATCCGTCGACCTACTGGTCATAGTTTTAGAAAAATGCGCTCGTTCGTTAAGGGTTAATTCAAAGTACACGTGAAATCGGGATCTCTAATACGTACAGTCAGTTCAAATGTCCGTAAGCGTTCGTTGCGTGTGAAAACCGGGTGCGGAAGAGAAAAGTTTGTTTGAGGCAACGTTGAGTCGCATTTTGACCATATTCTCGGTCGACATGCCCGCGTCCCGTAATTAAAAGCTTTCTTAGATCAAAGGAAATTATTGCCCGCTCGAACGTGCGCGCGAGTTGCGTGCGCGCAAGGTGCAAAGGGACTCGAGTGGCTAAATTCGACGAGACGGTCGCGGTGACGCGAATTCAAATTAACATTAAACGCGGACGTGGGGTGGAAGACAAGGAGCATGTGTGCAGTCATGAGTTTCCTTCCGTCTGGGCTGATAGTGCGAGGTCTAATCGTAACGCAGCTTAGAGATTGTCGTTGGGATTTTAATCGTTTGATGAATATTACTTAAAAATATCTAATATTTCGGGTAACATTTGGGACTAGATACGATCTTCCTTTTGAATTGTAAAGTATTAGGTTCGAACCAAAATTCATTCTTTTTTTTGTACTAAATATCATATAAATATAGTTATTAACTATAGTACTAACTTAGTACTAAATATAGTTATTAACACTATTCCTACCACGACCGATCAAATGACCGTTTTTAAAATTTCGATTAGAATTCCACATATACAATGTAATCGAACCGCCTTTAAATTTTAGACTTTTCCTCAAATAAACCTATAATTGTGAGGATTACTTAAATTCTTTATAAAAATGCCTTTCGTTCGTACAATACGGTTGCTGTCTTACTAAAACTGACTATGCCCTTTTTCTCGTGCTTTTATGGGCGCATCCCCACTTTGCACTTTCCCGAAAAACAAACCCGCCGTTGGTGCGGGCCTAGAAAATGTTAGCGGCCGTGGCCGAGCCTCGCGCGTACTTGGTCCCAACCCTTATTGAGGACCTCTAGTTTATGGGGGCCCTAATGACCACTTTGGCCATCGTTACCCTTGATTATTTGGTTCCTCTTACATAATACATTTTTCAATATTCACTTCTTTTTTTATTGTTTAGTTTCTGAGAAAAATTTGTAGTCTGTCTTACGTGGGAATGTCGCGATAGGAATAGTGTTAACCGTTTGAGTGCGGCGAAGCGCTATCGCGCTTCTCTTATGTTTTGCCAAAAATGCAGAGATGCGCGATCGCGCTGCTGTTTGTTACTATAATGAAAGCGGTTGAGTTCATATTAATTTCAGTTTGTATTAATATCATTCAATTATGGTCCTTGATAATATAAAAATTAAAAATTGTTTTCTTTTTTTCAAGATAAGTGTTACACTGATAATTATAAAACGCACCGTGTCAAATTCTACTTTATCTGAAAATGGCTATAATATGAAGAAATAAATCTAAAAATTTTTATTTGCTAAAAATTACTTTTTATACAACGATTAGAGTTAATTATTGCTGTTTTTATCATTATCCAAAAAAAAATAACTACGCATTTCATCCCGCACTTTTAGCATATATACAAGAAAATTTCTTAGCACTCAAACGGTTAATAACAAAGTATGGTGTACTTCATCTTTTTCTTTCTGACAGAGAGGGAAGGAAGTGTTAGGTATAGAAGGAAGTGTATGTAAAGAGGAAGGAGGGAAGGAAGTGTATGTAAAAAATTTGAGCATCTGAATAAACCAGGAATGGACAATTTTTAAATAGCTTTTTTATTTCAGTAAGCAATTTTGAATTAAATTTTTAATCCATGCACGTGTCCGTCACTGTAAAAAAAGGTATGTTCTAATGAAATTGGTATAATAAATTTTGAAATTATTTTAGATCTTATTTGGTTATTTTACGATTAAGAAGTGATTATAGAAATAGCATTTATTTCAGAAGAGTTTTTTATATAATGCCAGGAATTGTTATTAAAGATATTTTTGGAAACCTGTTGCTTATGATTTTCTTACATAAATTTTAAGCAAATATCAGTGAAAAAAAATGATTTTATAGAGATATATATAGAAGGACTAACAGAAGATCTGTCCACACCTTTTCGACGTTTGTTATTGATTTTATTTTTGACTGAACATAATATTTATTACAGGTGGTTTAAAGTTTCGAAACACAAAGAGTAATACAATACTTCTTAGGATTTGAAAACGTGTGAACGAATATGTGAGTCATCCTATTTAAATTGTCTTAAATTTGAATTTATAAAAAGACCTTTTATTAGATTTTAGATCTTTTTCTTTAGTCAGTGTTTATAAGCTACATAAAAAGATGTGAATGTCAAGGTACTACAATGTTGATTCGTACAAGATAATATTCAAGGTTAAGGGTTGCAGTGTTAACATAAAATTAAGAAATTAATAAATTATTTATGCACGTACAGTAATAAGTAGAAGTTGGTTGAACGTTTGCCTTATCGCGGCGTTTATATTGATTTTACTTTGATCTATTATGGTTCGTATTTTTGCTAGTTCCTAGTGGCGGAGTCATATATTACCGGTATTGTGACGGCGCCATTTTATTAGCGTTGCCTCGATATTGGTTCGTGTTCCGTTTTCCGATATCGAAGCTTTTCTACTGATCAACAATAATTTTGCTTAAATTGCGATTGCTTGGATGCTATCTCCGACTTTATTTTGAACATTAATCAAACACAATTATTCTCTAACTCGGGCTTTACGGAGAAACGTGAGCCACTGTACTTTAGACACATTTGCTATAAAATGAAAAGTCGGTATTGAAAAGCTATATATACCTCCCAAGACTCAAAAATTACAGACAGCTGACAAGAATCTTGAAAGTTTTGTAAATATTAATTCATTTATTACATACAAATTAAATGGAACTCAAAAAATGATTACGTTTCTTGCATTTGATTAGAACAAAAAGTAAACAAATTGGAAACAACACTTTAAATTAATTATGCAGCACTAAATGTTTCCTATCATCGACTTAATTAATTAAAAGAGTGAAAGTTTCATATTATAATTAGTCGATCAACCATTCAAGATATGAATTAACACTAAACGTACCATGCGGGGTCAAATGACCCTTTTTCAAATTTACTTTATAAATTGTACATTCATTGTTGTTTTTTTCGCTCATCCAACTTTTTGTAAATTCTTATATTACCTGATCGTACAATTTTTTGCTTTCCGTTTTTCTCTTAGCTTATTTTTTACCGAGAAAAATTCATTGCATACCTTGTGTACCACAAGGGGTCATTTGACCCCTTACGAAGTTTACAGATTTTTTTGCAGTTCTCCAACTGGAACTTCTCAAGTTATAGTTTCATTTATCTAAATCTGATATGTGTGTTTGGTTTCGGTGGTGAGCATTTGAACGAGACCCAATCGGGTCTATACGACGTAACGCGTAAACAGAAAGGACTCTTAATTGGAGATCCACAAGTAATGCTCCTTCAAACGAGTTGTCTATAACTAAACAAAACTAACTGCAGTTCTATATTGAGAATCAGAGAGTAAGATCAGTGCCTACAAAAATATTGCGAATTATTTCCTTTAACCCTTTGACTGCGGAAGACTCTGAGCCGAAACGCTTCGCGTCGACGGCGTGCAGCCGGCACTAACTGTCGCTGGGGACTGAATACTTTTTCACGCAATCTGAACTGTTCGGCGGTGTATTCAATTGTAATATTGTACAGAATCAAATTACTGTTACTTTATCCACTCCAAAATTAATATTTTTCAATTTTTTAAATATTTTTTATCTTCAATATATATTATTTATTCGTCAAGGGTAAAGTTTTAAAACGCCATAATTTGATAATTATAATATTATTATAAATATATAAAATGAAATGTACAAAACGAACTCCAAACCATACATAACTTTTGTCAAATGGCAGATGAACAGATGAAACGAATTTAAGATATAGGGAAAATTGACGAAAATAAACGAGATTTTCTTGTTGATAAGCAACAAGGTATGTTGTTTCTGAGTGTTACACGGATATGATAAAATAATTTCTTGACATTCAGTAAGACAGCAGTAAATGATCAAAGCCGTCGCCGAGCGCACATGTGCGCCCATAGTCTATATCGACGGCTTGCGCTGGGCGCATATATGCGCCCGTAGCAGTAGCCCGTAGCAGTAAAGGGTTAATAAATAAAGAATTTTTTACAAGAAATCAACGTTTATTTCATAAGGGGTCAAATGACCCCCTATGGTAAGATTAGGTATAAAAAAGTGCCGGTACGTTTAGTGTTAAAAATTCCTTTTATAGGTTTTTCTGTTCCATACTCTTTTGATTCAAACTCTTCGAAATTTCATTTCTGTTCGGTCAATAGCTGTGTTATATTATATTATACAATAGTTAATTACATTTTAGGGGTAGCCTGCGGAAAGAATACAACTCTAGTTAAATTTGTATCGTTATCGCCGAACTGTGTACGCTTAATGCAAATTGGTTTACGATGGTTTTGCGGTCGAACGTATCAGTTTGTCGAAACGGTTAACTTGATTCGCCAACACTTGGAAATCGATAGTACAGCAGCAGTAATGCACGAAACTCGAGTCAAGGACCGTTAATTTGATTGTTTTTCAAAAGAGTTTCTCTGCTGCTGCCAAGTATTTGACGCACACGGTCTCTTTTGTTATCGACGAACTCATTATGTATGTAAGTTCACCAGAAATCATCGGTGTAGTTAGTGGACTCACGATTTGGTCAAGGGAAAGCAATCGACTTACTTGGTGTGTCAGAAAAAATAATGACATGACATGTTTTAGGAAAATTGATAACTCTGTACGGAAAAAATTAGCCTCATATGATAGGCACAACATTTTCCTATAAATACGAAAAGTTTCAGCTCTTTGGCTGTGACAGTTTTGATTTTATAATTATTTTTACAGATGTACTTTTCGTTAACGAATTATAAATGTCGAAGAGCGTAAAGTACAGTACATTAGTGATAAGACAGTTTTAATAATAAAAGATATTTCTATGGAATCACAACTTGTTTATTCCCATGAGAGATAATTGTATGAATACGTTATGTAGAATAGAAACAGTAAATATATGAGATGGGAATGTATAACTGCGTAAAAATTGGTCATTATGTCACTCAATTACTAGACGTTTTTATTTAAGTTTTTATTTGTAGCTATTGAAGCACATTGCATAAATAAATTTTCAAGTATGAAGTTTCTTTCCTTTTTGTAACAAATACAATTCAAATACAATCATTCTGTTTTTCTCTTACAGATATTACATTCCATCTTACATACTTCAAAAACTGATATTCATAATCTGCACCAGGTGTCCTGAAATTAATGTTAACTTCAAATTTGTATGTGTGTTAACGTATTTCCTAATACTGTGTACATGTATTGTACAAGAAAGCGTTCTAATTGTCTCAGTGAGTGCCGCCATGGTGTATCCGTTATTATCGAATGCTTAGCTCAGATACAGTGGCTCCAAAAAGTATTCGTACACTACATCACAAATAAATTCTGTTTTAGCACGCTTCGCGAACGACCGATGCCTCAAAGTCGTCGAAGGTTGTAAGTCTACGACTCGATGTATTCCGAATTCGCGATGACGTGCGTCTCTACACGAGTTAACGAGTATAGATGGTAGATAGAAAGATTTTACGTAATGATTAAAAGTAACGTGCACAGACGTTGTAAATGACTTCGGGTAAATCTTGACGTGTAGCTTTTACGTATATAAGATCCCGGAGTTTCTTTTTTATGTCGGTGATAGTGTGAGGAGTAACAGTTCCATTTAAATGAGATGGAAAATAGAGGGGTAAATCCCCCTAATAAAAACCTGTTAGCGACACCGCATTTTGGGTGGTCGCTGAAAAAGGGCCTAGACCGTAATTTAAGCGAGTGACCGATTTATGACTGGGTATCTGGTGTGACTAGCGAGAGAACATGTAACAAAGTATGAATGCAACCCCAAAGCGCCACTTGACGGCGTGCAGCCATCGGGCGCCAAGGGATGTATTGTTTATGTTAGTCATGGGAAAGTCTAAACATTGCGAGCAGCCCGACGTTGCGTCGCCAAAAAGAAAGGACCTTTGTCCTGTAGGATCTGGCCACGGAGTGGGGAAGGCTATGCAGCCTTCGGGAAAGAGGACTGTGATGAACCACACACGGCTCTTACCCCAGAACCTTGAACTGGCAAAGACCTCTCTTGTTTTTAAACTAAGTATAACAAACCAGATACTGGTACTCCTGTAAATGCTGCTCCTACCAGCTGTAGCCGGCTTATCAGCAAACCAAAAATTAGCTGTGCTGTTATCTTCATGAGGTTAATGGGTCTTAGGACCAACATAGGATAGTTTAAGAGTGCGGAAAATTTTCAAAAAACCGCTCAGTAAAATCAATGAAATATTTTCCAGATGGAGGAAGGGAGAGAGTCATTAGGCCGGGTGGGGATCCGGCAAGAGTAAATTACGTATATAAGATTCCAGAGCCGAAGTGACTCGCTCTTTATATGGAGGAGTTTGAAAGTTCACTCCTCCATATCTCAAGACGATATACCGATTGGTTGGAGCCAAAAATTTGAGACTCCAATCAGTATACGTCTTGAGCACCGCCTACTCCCGTTCTTGTGCCCTTAGCACGCGTTTCGAGAACGAGGGTGGGGTGAGTCACTTGGAACGGGAAGGTTTCCCGAATTTAGGCGATGGAGGGGAAAGTCCTTTGGGCCCATGCACCACTTGAGTGCGGGTAGCGACTGGGCGCCAGGCTTATTGTACCAGGTGTACACATAAGTTTCCGGCTTTTGCCCATGAGTGGTGCTATTAGACTATTGTAGCGGCTTACATACTCGTATCAATTTTTTTTTTTTATAGTTGCGACATCTGGTAACAATAACCAATTAAAATATTAAAACATATCGTGACGGAAAAAGGTTTTGTTCAACTGTGAATATGTCGGATTTTGTTACAAAAAAACAGCATTCGCGGGAGGCTTTGGTTTTCTGCTTTAACTTGGGAAAAAATGCAGCTGAAGCACATCGTCTGCTTGAGAAGGCCTATGGTAAACATGCATTACCGAAAACTACCAGTAAAGATTACTTTAAACGCTTCAGAAATTACGATTTCGACACTAAGGACAAGGAGCGCTCCAGAAGGCCGAAGACAGTTGATGATGATGATCTGCAAGCGTTATTGGATGAAGATGCCGCGCAAACACAAGAAAAACTTGCAGAAGCATTAAATACGACTCAGCAAAGCATTTCTAAACGTTTGCATGCCATGGGAAAAATTCAAAAAGAGGGAAGTGGGTGTCGCATGAATTGATTGAGAGACACATGGAAAATTGAAAAGTCACTTCCGAAATCTTGCTTTTGCGGTATGAAAGAAAAAGTTTCTTGCATCGAATTATTACTGGCGATGAGAAGTGGATACATTTTGAGAATTCCAAACGCAAATGATCGTGGCTTTCACCTGGTGAAGCATCAACATCTATAACAAGACCAAATTGCTTCGAAAATAAGACAATGCTCTGCGTTTGGTGGGACCAGAATGGAATCATGTACCGTGAGCTGCTGAAACCAAGCGAAACTGTCAACGGGGAACGCTACCGACAACAGCTTATTAATTTGAGCCATGCATTGCTCGAAAAATGACCAGAATGGGACACAAGACATAAGCGAGTGATACTGCAGCAAGACAACGCACCGCGTCACCGCACTTCAATCGTTCAGAACACCATCAAAACATTGAAGTGGAATTTACTACCGCATCCGCCGTACTCAACAGACTTGGCGCCTTCGGATTATCACCTGTTCCGATCAATGGCACATGGCTTGGATGGGCTACACTTGGCCAATTTCGAAGTGCAAAATTGACTGGATAAATGGTTTCGGTCAAAAGACAAGTTCTATCGTTGGGGTATTCATGTATTGCCGAAAAGATGGCGAAATTGTGTAGCTGGCGAAGGCCAATACTTTCAATAAACGATTTTTTGTATTTATCTTGAAATCTTGCATTTTTCATAGACCAAAAAAAGCCGGAAACTTATGTGTACACCTAATAAGTCCCTTATTTAGGACACGGACTTAGCTATTG
The DNA here is from genome assembly GCA_033822845.1 of Tetrapedia diversipes. Taxonomy (NCBI): domain Eukaryota; kingdom Metazoa; phylum Arthropoda; class Insecta; order Hymenoptera; family Apidae; genus Tetrapedia; species Tetrapedia diversipes. The sequence continues at coordinate 14,979 of JAOPTO010001275.1, forward strand.
AGGAGATACGGTTGACTCGAAAATTAAGACGATTGTCCTTCGGTGGACGTTAAGAAAAAGTTAAACGGTTTGAAAGAAAACAGAAAAAGGCTAAGGTTTCTTTATCCTCAAAAATAGGGTTACCGGCACGCTCATGTCGTAAATACGGCAAGGGAAACCTCCCGTTGTTGTTCCGGAAATCGGAACAAATTCGTTTAACCCTGAAATTCTGAGTCTGATAAAAGTATTTGATAAAACTTTGTGAGTATCTAGATCGTAATAGTATACGTATGAATTAATTTCTTCTTTTCATCTAAATACCATTTTAAAGGGGTGAAACCAGCGTTGAAGTTACTGAGTTTTCTCTCATTTTTTAAAGATAACTTTGTAATGGTACTTGATGAAGCAAAACCTTTCAAATAGAAAATGTTTAATTTTTAATACTCTATTGCCCTGCCATAAAAAAAAGAACACAGAAAAGCTTGTATTCAAAGCGTGAAAAATCGTTGAAACTTTGAGATTCGTTATCAGCTCCCTTAAAAGATATTTTGCCGCCAAAAAAATTGCTCCATGCAGGACACACTATGCTCTGTACACACATAAAGTTTCGTTGAAATCAGAATTTCAAGATTAGGTGAACTTCCTTGTAATACAGTGTACGAATACTTTTTGGAGTCACTGTATATCCCCTCACAAGTGGTTCACGAAAGAAGAATCGTCCATTTGTGTTTCCTTCAATGTTCCTCCTCCCCATGATGTTAAACTGTCTAATAGAGAACCGTCAACAACAAAAAACAGAACGTGAAATGTCGAAAGCCGTCGGAAATTTGAAGCGTCGTCTCGAAAGTTCCGAATGATTAACTTCGAGGACAAAAGTTTCCCGTTTAAATGAACAACAGTTGAGAAAGTTCGTTACGTTCGTTGATTTGTTTCAGAAATATCGACACTGCTAACGAGACAATGAACTGATTCGTCCGCGACCATTATAGGCTTAGCTTGGCTAAAATACGCTTCATTGTTTAAGTATTGTCGAAATACCGACGACGTGGACGGAAACGCGCGCACAAACGGTTTTCGTAACAATTGACTTCATACCGGGAAATCGACACGCGATCGTCGTCCATGTTGCGTTTGTTCGTCGCCTCGAACAACGTTTGTTTTAACACTTTGGAGTTAGGTGAGTTAAAACTGGTCCCACCTTTTGCTTAGCTTTTTTTATGCTGGTGGAATATATTTTAACTGACCTCGAAAAGTTGAAGGTACTCTATCAAACAGTTCAATATCTTAATACTTAACGACTGGAAGCCTATTAATTGGCTTTTTACATGCTTCGTTTGTAAATTTTGTAATGTTCCCTTACACGAAGATGACTACATTCAGCGATATCGTGCATATACCTTAACACCGAGCAAACGGATCACGTAATCTTATTGTTAAGTTATTTTTGCAGTTTATAAAACATAAATATGTAGGAGTCTTTATTCGTGGGTTATTACACGTTTGTGAGTTATGACTGAATGATAGATTGACGGTGATAGATTGACTATGATAGATTGACTGTGATAGATGACTGTGATAGATTGACTGTATGACTGTGTTGTCGCGCCCAGGGAAGTTCTGCTTTTATATTCCCTGGACCCGTCGAGAGGGGGAAAATCTGGAGACATGGAAAGAACTCTGCGAGTGTTTGTTGGATTCTAATGAGGCTGCAATCAAACGCCTGTGGTAATGAAGGTTGGCTGGCCATTTGGGCCGAAGGACGGGCCGACGTTCAGGCCCCGTTGTAAAGCGTTTGATGCAACCCCATAAAACACCCGCAGGGGTTCCATGTCACCACAAATACATAATTATAATTGTACTAACTGAAACATTTATGTGTTTAACATAGAACATTGTAAAACTATTTCAAATTAGGAATTACATGGATAGAATCGAGATATGCCATAAAATGTGACTTCTTGAAGAATATACGTCCTCAAACTACCTTCCATATTGTTTTATTAACATTTAAATATTAACTCACTATTTTAACTTATCACTAAAGTTCGAAATTTGTTAATTATATTAAAATAGACATAGTGGCTTCCGCAAATCTTATCCTCTGCAATTTTTAAGAGCCGCCTTGCGTTTTCACCGTTATTTCTCATAAAGCTTTAGAATTTACGTAACCTTTTAAATGCCGAAGCCTTCCCTATAGTCATCTCCGATGTAAATATCGAGTAAAACTGAAAGGGGAAGATTTATATACAGGATGCTCCACCTGAAACAGATTATCTAATTGTTTCCTATAACGTGCAGCTGCAGCCAGTCACGCAAGCTTATGAATGTTTTATGGACATTAAACAGCCGTTTCTCAGATAAAAAGCTGTGCCGTTTAAATTTATTTTCAGGAGAACGTAAATAAGTTAAACCTTATAAAAATTGACACGTACCTACGTATGTAATTGCCACAATTTTATTACCTGGAGTACTATAAATAAATCTGCTTATAGTAATTATAATAGCAAAATTATGTACGCTTTAATGTATTCATATTTGTAAAGTAATATAAGTTTTTATATTCATCAATTGTAAATTGGTAACTTCACAAATATTTGATGTATTTATGCGTGTCTTGTATGGAAGTATGAGTGTGTGTAAGTGAGAATGACTGTCCTTAGTCAGTATGTATACATAATAATAGAAACACCGTGTCCGGCGAACATACCATATTACTAGTTACATGTAAAATAAGGTTCAGTTAAAATAAAATCTACAATAAAATTTAACAGTATTCGATTCATCTGTGTTCTCTGGTAAAAAAGTAATCAAAGAAACAAACAAAGATATTCCTCTCAGAACCTGTTTAATCGTAACTAATAAATTAACTAACATTCGTTGTATATACAAAATCGTTTGTTTAAGTATCTGAAATTTTACAAATAAGTATGTGTAGCTTTTTCTGAGCGACAGTGTACGAAAATTTGAAAAAACAAATATTTTCTGTGAAATGTTTATCTTATCTTCCGTCTTTTAATACTATTCAAATTACATATGAAATATTGTTTGGATCTGTATAATGGAAGCAGGTAAAGAGATGGCTTATTTTATATGAAACACCCTACAAAACTTAAAAAAAAACGGAAAATAAATGAATGAAAGCAGTAATTGTCTGCAAACAGTTTAATTACCCTTAGTTAGAGGAATTACAAAGAGTACGCGCGCGTAACAATAAAGACTGTTTAAATTTGAATTCACAACACTCAACGGCATTTCTTTTTCACTATGCTCACCCGGATTTATTCTACACGCGTCTATTCACGTTCGTCGGAAACTTTAGCAGCAAAAAGGAAATTTGGATACGCTGAAACGGCACAGTGCAACATTATTCTTCTTTTTTGGGAACGTAAATAAAATGCACGTTCGTACTGTGATTACGGACAAAACGTTGAACTTTTAATCGTTCCGGCTTTCTGTTAACGTACAAAACATCGTTAGTGCTTTGAAAAACGATTCGCCAGGTGCAAGCTTTGTAATTGTACTGAAAAGCACAGAATTGTCGGTTGTACGCGCGAATCAGTCTGCCGTAAAAGTTCGCCTGGGTTGTTTCTCTATGAAGATTCGTTCATCACAGAGATAGCCAATTTTCTTAAGAATTTAATGACCGTGAAAATATTTGATTCTAATTGGTTTCCCTTCAAGCATGAGGAGTACGAGCGGAATTCAGCTGAAATATGTAGCGAAGTAACGGTTGAGATCGTTCTAGGAGCGAATTCAGTTGGAAGGAAGATTATTTCGTTTGATATTGTTGAGAACAATTAGTGTGAATGGTTGTTTATGAATGTGGTGTATGAAAGTGTGTTGGCAAGAATGAGTGTGTTCTGAATGATTGCTGTATGGTATGATCTTCCCTTCGTTTTTGAGATCTGAGAAAGCAAGTAAGTAAGAAAGACAAAAGGAAAGTAAAATTAAAGATTGCATAAAATTAAGATAAAAGATAAGAAATCGTTATTGTAATTATTAATTAAATCTATGTTATTATTATTATTAAACATTAAAATCTTTAAAGATTTTCATTCACTTGTTTCTTCATTAAAAACTAAAAATACTGTCCCTGACCACGTCGAAATCCAACAGATATGATTCGCAAAATATTAAATAGGTATATGAGTGTAGTAAATACTGTAGAACTGGGGAGTTGGCAACCTGAAGGAATGTGGATCTAATTAAGTATACAGTAGCAGACAAAAGTTTAAGACTATAGGACAATGTAGAACAAAGCTTTATGGTCTTCAAATATTGCCTATAAATTCATTTTTATTGTTATTATGGTAGAACACTATTTATTGATTAGCACAGAATGCAAATTTTGTTTATCATACTATTCCTTATAAATTAGTTTAATTTCTTTGACTCTTTGGTTTTAAACTTTTGTCCAATACTGTAGTTTCATTACTGGCTGAAATAATGAGGCCAACGAATCGGTTCATAGATCAGTGCGTGAAGACAAGTGTGATCGAAGTACTTTTCTTCCGTTTGCACCGTCTCAAGTGCAAATTCCTGAACTCTACACAGTACCTCTATATTTTTAATTTACCATTGCGTGCAATTTGAATTAATACTTTGAGTGCAAAGTTATTTACTGAAATTGTTGCTATTGTACTCATATATGAGAATCTTTTCTATAGGGGAAGTTCCTCTAGTTATGGATGGCGCCTAGTTTCAGACTGCATCGTCGTTTTTGAAAAAAGAAATACTTGATAAGCTTGTTAAACGGTGAGGAGATAGAAAAGATGAAAAGGTTTGCTGTCTCCTAGTTTTGGACAAGACATGGTCCCTTATTACTAGACAGCATGTACCAATACAGATGAGCAATTTCTCGACACACAATCGTATATCTTTCTTTTTCAAATATAAATGTAAAAATAAATGTTCAAATTTTCACAAAACCAAAAAGTGGGACCAAGGTTTTAGAAAGTAAGCTGTAAATATCCCATATATATATACAAATATTTATAACATGTTAATAATTTTATAGATTATATTTTAAAAAGAATATGTGAAAAAAGCCAAAAATCTAGTTTATAAGAATTCTGATTAGTATTTAAAATACTTGTAAACATAGATGTAATGGTGTTTCAGAGTGAACATGAACACTCTTCGTACCCTATAAATAAAGAAACCTTGAAACCTTGATATCTTTCTTTGTTTTTCCAAATAATGAAAAAAGACATACAGGTAGCGCTTCTATAACACGGTTTCGCTCTAACACGATAAGAAAATTGCAAAAATCTTTGTACAACACTGTACTTTACGAGGGTTGCTGTCTTAACTGTTTGAGTTAATAATTTAACATTAAAAAATTACAAGAAGGCCTAAGCTTAGCTGAAAATCTTGTCATTTTTCTTGAATGCAAAACCCTTCCGCTGAAAGAAGCCGAAAATTCAAAAGGGAGCTGCAAAACTGTTTAGCTCCATACCGAGAAATTTACAATCGACCTGGTAAGGAACCAGCAAGCAAAGTGAAATTACAGATTTTTTTAAGAGGGAAGAAGATGCAACAACTTTAAATTAAGAAAAAGGTTCTGAAAGTGAAGGCGATATCGTTCCACCAAAAAAACATTTTCGGTTGATTATACTGAGCAGTGACGACGAAGAAATTTATTAAATAAAAATATTTTTGTTTCTTTTTGTTTTGTGTTGTAAAAACATTTATATTTTTAATAAGTTTTCGGTACGTAACCCTCATTTTTGCACCGGCTCTAGGTCTCATACAACACGGTTTCACACAACACGGTATTTTCTAGGAACCTGTCTACCGTGTTATAGGAGGTTACCTGTATAGTTCGAGGTAGAAAATCACTAGGCTTTTTAGGTTTGAATGAGACCTAAAAATCTGAATTTGGTGTAGCTGATTATCATTATGATTATATATGTAAGAGAAGTACGCTGTCTTCACTTATAGATATCGATATAGATATAGACGGAGCTATAGTTAGATGACATACGTGCTGAATAAGATTAGGTTACGGAAATATAATTATAATTTATAACACAAAGGAGACAGAGACTTATAAACGTTGTAGGATAACAAAATAGAGAATAGACTTTAATTGTCGCTTCTCTTTTTACAGGTAAATGTGTATATTGTAAATAATGTAACGATTAAGAAAATAAAATTAATCTATTTTTACAGAGCAACACATTGTAATTTATTCTCTTATTGAAAATTCTCAACGATATTAATTATCTTATATATATATTGTGATTATACTGTTAGAGAATTACACGCAGACAAAGATTAAATTCAGTATTCAATCTGCCAAGAATAGGTTCAAAAAGCTTGTGATAACATTTCAAGATGTTCGTACAACTGTATTTGTAACCGCTGTGAATTATTTTGAAGCTGTGCTATATTTATATTAGCTTCTGTGCTACTTTCTAGTTTTCTAAGAATCATATGCCAAAGAATAATGCTGTGTTTAGCTTAGAATCCTAATAATGTTCACAGTTGGGTTTTATTATTTGGATCACTTGAATCATTGAAATTTGATTACTACTATCATAGGTAAAGTTGATTATAATATTCCGCGACCATCAATAACATCTCCACTAATATTTCGACCTAAATGTCAGATCTCGAGATTTATTAACATGTAAAACATGTTAATCGAATTCTATCTGAGCAAATAATTATACTGCTGTGATTGACCTTTTCATTCATGATCCAACTGCCTTTAAACGTTCATTATTCAATTTGTTCAATAATTTCTAATTGCAATTCTTAGTCTTTTTGTGGCATTGTCGTACTATAATATAATCCATTATTTATAATTTTATGTACTCCAAGGGCCTTGGCCGGTTCATCGTTAAATAAAAAAATAAATAAATCACTGACACGTGATTCGTGCATCAAGAATAAATCTATATTTTATATTTTTCTACTTATTCAATGAAAATTTAACAGTCCGCCACTGGATGAGCGAATACTCCTATTAGGTGTGCAAATTAATTCGGTGCCTTCTTCGTGCGTAACTGATCTTCTTAACTTTTGAATTTTTCCTAATTGAAGTAAATTCCTGGTTGCAACACAAGCCCTTGTTTAGCTTTTTCAAACGTTTTTCAAAAGCCTTTTTAAAATGGCTTGCCTGTCCTGGACGTGCTTGTCCGATCTTTGAAACCACCCTTTGCACGTTTTATACGTCACAGCATCATTATGAAAAGCGGATTAAAACATTTCTCTAGCTTCAGAAGCATTTTCCTTCGGTTCAAAAGCGAAAAGGATGCAATGTTCCAAATACTCCTTGTCGAACGCCAAATTGTTCACTGTTATTAGGGGAAATTATGCCGAGTTGTCATGATTGTTTTAATGTTCCTTAACACTAGAACTACCAACAATTAAAGTGTACTTATTTGCATGGGAGAAATCAAATTGAAAATTACATGAAGAAATACCGAACGCATAGGAAACACATCTTTATTTACATCTTCTGCAGAAAATCATAGTAAATTTTAGAAGCTTTACTGCTGTGAATTTATAAGTTTGCTATGGGTAATCACTAATTGGTCATTTTGACTGGTCTGGTAGTTCTAGTGTTAAAGTATAATGTTGCAACTTTCAAATCACCATAGGGTAGAAAAGGTATTTTAATTTGAACGGGAAGTTACAAAGTGTTAAATGCAAAGGCATCGAATTAATTTGCACACCTAATATATAAATATAGCGTTAGAAGCGTTAAGAGATAGAAAGCGAGCAAACGAACGTTTCAGTTGTTACAATTCAACAGCCAATTCAGCGTATGTGAACTCACCCTCACTTTCCGGCGTTGCATGGGCGAGGATATATCCGCCGATGAAATATTCATTCGATCGGGCAACGATGGGATACGCAGCTGTTCATTAAGATTGACACGCGCTGGCAACTACGTTTCGGCATGAAATTGACTTGGGAGCGTGGAAAACGGAATCGACGGGGCGCGGAGGTTAATACGATGCAAATGAAAGGCATGCTCTTATTTATCGACTTTCGTCGAACGTAAAAGGAGATCTTTTTGTAGCCTATACCGTATATCAATTCGCCGTTCCTGGAATACCGTTCCTGGAGGTATAAGGGGGAGAAAAAGAGGATGAAATCGAGAGGGATGGAGGTTGGAAACAAATAGCGTTTAGAGGAGCCTATATTCTGTCGCTGGGTATCAACTCTGCCGAAGCTTAAAGTCGAGACGTCTTCCGCCTGGATTCGCTACAGCTCGGTTACTCATGTGTACGTAGGAAGACATCTTTGTGCTTTCGCGACTGATTCTCCCCGAACAGGGCTGGAACTCTTCCGAGTGATTTCTAGAACTCTTATTGTGCATAGCTTGGTAGGTGAACTCTTGATACTTCTTTTGGGCGGTTGAGGATAAGAGGGTAAGTAAGGAAGTTGCTTCTGTGAAAGGTATATAGTTGAATATGGGCAATTATCTGGATTGATGGAGAGATAAATCGCTTTCGATGAAGTGGTGTAGCAGAATTAAAATTGCGGATTACAATAGGTGCGAGGTATTTGGATGATTTATTGTACAAAACACAAAAATTAACACTATTTCTACCACGATTCTCTGTATACCTATTTTGACCAAAAGGTGTCTTTCGACACCTTTGCGTTTGAATGCAAATAATGGAAAAAACTGTCGGGATTTCAAATTATCAGTTAAATATAGATAATTTGAGCAATATAACGGGAACAATAGTTAAAAAATATTACCTTCTTCATTTTTTTATTCTTATTAGAAAGATAATCAAACATTGTAATATCATTAACTTAACAAACTTTCAGTTTCATATATAACAATTCAATCTTTGTAACAAAAAAAAACAATAATCATAAAAACAGCATGGTAATAAAATTTTTTCGTTAATCAATACCACAGTTTTTACAAATTAATGATTGCTCTACTAAACACTTCCCACACGTATACTTTTCACACCGCAAGCAAGTTCCTGTTGCTCTATTACCTGAGCAATACTTTATTTGGCACTTTTTTTGTCTACTTGGAAAGGAGTTGGCAAAATGCAACATGGCAAAAATCAAGCAAATATCAAAATATCTTCCGTTACAACTGAAATCGGGATTCCCTAATCAGATTACAATTATGATATGATGCTGCAAACTGGTGTTGATATTTATATGTAAAACGGTTTAAAAGTAGACACTGTTATGAAATCCTTAAGGTGTCAAAAGACACTTCATGGTAGAAATAGGTATACTGTATGCACATTTTTAGATGCAGGATGAGCTGGAGAAAAATGATATATCTGAATTAATTTAACAACTGTTGTACGAAAAGTCAAAAAATTAGTTGTGCAGAAATGATTAAATTTAGAGAATAATGTTAAGTTAAAATTTAAAAGGTGTCTTTTGACACCTCTTGGTAGAAATAGTGTTAAATACAATTTTGTGTCCTAATGAGGAAAATTGTAACTACTGTTATACTAAATTTTAATATCGTTTATATACGTGAAATTAAAAATTTATTGATGCGATAAAGTTGTACAGTTAGTAGAGTAGGTTCTGTTATTCAATTTTTCGTAACAGTTTTGAATACAAGAATTATACAAGCCAGCTGTTTGAAATAAGCATAGTTAATTGCAAAAATATGCGAACAGCATGAAGTTCCTATAGAATAAAAGTTTGAATTTTTAATTCAACGATACGATTTTAAAGTGATATTAACATTTACTATGCATACATTTATTTAAAATGAAAAGTATAAAAGTCGAAGCTATAACGACGGCAAGATATCTTTATAAATAGCTCTAGAGGAAATGTTAATATTTTAGATCGCCAGTTTTATATTTCTTAAAATTTAGTTTATGAAACTGTGTTGGATACAGAATGCTAAGGACTGAAGTTTTTAAGAAGTTTTTAAAAATTTAGAGAGTGCCTATGTATCAGTAGGAGACTATGATAATACTCCTTACTTATTTAAAGTACCTACAGTAGCGGACAAAAGTTTAAAACGACAGGACAATGTAGAACATAGTTTCATGGTCTTCAAATATTGTCTGTACAATCATTTTTATTATTATTATGGTAGAACACTATCTATTGATCGGCACAAAATACAAACTTTGTTTATCAAAATATCTCTTATAAATTAGTCAGTTTGATTTCGTTCACTCTTTGGTCTTAAACTTTTGCCAGCTACTGTATTTTAATTAGATTCGCTATGCATAATGTGAAATAACATGAAACATTAACGATGATACACAGGTGTCGATATGATACCTGTATTGCAACGTCTATTTGGCGTGATATGGAAATTGGGGAGAATTCAGCGGAAAGCACGGAAAAAGTGGGATCATTCCGATAAAGGGGAAGAAAAACAAACAAGAACGGATACGAACATGCGGGAAGCGGTAAAAAGCTGTCAGCGTCAGGATGCGCGTAGGGAATACCCCAGGCATTGAACGAGGATGACAAATTCGTCGATATCGTTCTTGTGCCGACAATCGTACCCCTCCAAATTCTTTATTTTTAAGTATTCCGCTTTTCATTCGAAGCGGGACGCTTCTGAAAGCTTTTCACTAAGGGCATCTTGAAGTTTAAGCGGAATCATTGCCGACCCGATCACGATGCACTTCCATTTTTCTGTAATACACGCTAGGTCGCTTGACATAAATGATTTTCAATTAAAAATAATCTTGTGGACATTCTAGACGGTTAGTAGACTCTTAGTATTAGATAAACCGGGCACTTGTTCTGAGCCTCGCATTTAACACTAGATTTACGGACATTTCTTGTATATTTATTTCCAATACACATATACTAAGGAATAAGGTATACATCAAACAGAATTCGAAATTGCAGAATTGAGAGGGAAATAGATTTTGGTATATTTGTATCGCTCTATCTATAAAAGTTAGCAAAAAATTGCTGGGAATAATAGTAATTGTTTTTGCAAATTTTGCTCATGAAGTTCAATAAACCTAGTGTTAAAGAGAGTCTGCAATTTTATTGTTAAGTTATTTTTATCTTCTATAAGTAACAAATATGTTGGTATAATTATACTAACAGAAATAGTTATGTTTTTAACGTAGAACATCGGAGAACTATTTTAAGTCAGGAATTATATTGATAGAATCGAGGTATGCCATAAAATGTGATTTCTTTAAGAATAAAGGTTTTTAAAGTATATATCGTACTGTTTTATTACTGTTCAATCATTCACTTACTATTGTAACATATCATTAAAGCTTGAAATCTCTTAATTATATTAGAATAAGGGTACTGGGCTTCGCAATTTCTATTTTCCCTAGATCCTGTAATTCCTAAGGGTGGCTCTGTCCCCAGAAAATAGTTAACAGTCCTCAAGAAAGACGAAACCGACAGCTTAGGAACTATCGATCTACAATATGGAGGAATGTATGAATCTGTTTCAGAAATACATATATACATATATACAGGGTGTTCGGACAGCCCTGGGCTTAAATTGAAAGAGTAACTCCCTGAGACATTCTAAGACGAAAATCAAGAGTAACGATTTTGCGTTTGAGGCTTTGTTTACGAGTTATAACTAGTTAAAGATATCGTTTAATCCGGACCGTTCGACGCTTGAGAGCGGGTAACCGAGGCAACTCGGTCGGTAACGTCGCTGAGTGCACAGTGATGCTCAAGCGTCGAACGGTCCGGATTAAACGATATCTTTAACTAGTTATAACTCTTAAAGAAAGCCTCAAACGCAAAATCGTTACTCTTGATTTTCGTCTTAGAATGTCTCAGGGAGTTACTCTTTCAATTTAAGCCCAGAGCTGTCCGAACACCCTGTATATATATATAATGAGTTTTCATGGATTTTAGAGTGATAAAACTCGAAATAATTTCACCAATAATAATTGCCAGTTGAAGACTAATTTTGACTATAATCAGTTCGAATTCATAATATTAAATTGGTGTCTATGAAACTGCTAATTATGCATTGACTGGAATTTCATAAACAATTATCTATATTTTTATTTAAAGTATTTTTTGTTGCTTTAACACTAGATTGCCGGAGTAAGTCAGTTTGACTCACTTGTGATGTTGTCAAGTTCAAGTATCATGTGAAAGTAATAAAAGTAAGGGCATTTGTGCTAAATGTAATAATAAAATCTGCGGAAAGTGTATTTTAAAAACAGCACATATATGTAAAAATTGTTTTGAACAAACTTTCTTAAAAATAAAGTTTTATTCTTTTTTTAAACTTTAATTTTCACGTGTGAGTCAAATTGACTCATTTCAGGCAAAATAGGTATATACCCAACATCCGGCAATCTAGTGTTAATATGGATACAACACTGGACTGTCAAGTTGCTAAGCAAGACACATTTTAAACTTAAGTTTGTTTGTCCTCAGATGTTTTAATCTTCAGGCGAATTTTGGCGTGTGCAGCTCGGAAACTGTCCTTTGTAGTTTACTAAAGTGATAATGTGAGGAATAAATTAAACGTTGGAACCATTGGATGAATTTGCGTATTAAACTTTGGGAAATTTATGGTACCTAAACGGATCGATCGGTTAACAAATTGCAGTGATCGTTTCCCACGTATTACGGTATTGATTAAATTCTAGAAGCAACCGGGATTGAGGATTATTTCTGTAGAACTCAAAATCTAATTTCTTCTTCATGAAAAACTTTTAATACATACTAAATAATGTTTCAGCAATCTAAAGAATTAGCGATTTTCAAGTTACAAAGTATAGAATATTACAGAGGTACATAAACTTACCTGGAACAAGCAGTTTCAAGAACGAAAGTTCAGTTAAGCATATATTTACAGCTTCCTTTAAAAGATAAGCCTTAAATAAGCTTGAATAAAGTGGTCTTTAGGAAACTTTAATAGACTGTAAATTTTTTATACAACAGTGCAACTAACTCATGATGTACCTATTAAGAGTTCCCGCAATTATCTCTATATATTAAAGATTCTCGATTATATATTGGCAATTAATCGATAATTACGAATAAACTTCCACGAAAGCTAATAATAAGGTAGGATTTGAACAAACAACAGGATTTCATTTGGTAGATTTTGAAATATCAATGACAATTATCCTGATCACTACGAAAGCGGTTTAAGTTACAAATTTAAAAAATGTTATGCTATCAGTTATATTATATTCTATGGAAACGAATCAAATCACAAAAATTGAAGATATAGATTTTGGAAAAAATTTTTTACTCACATCGCTTTCATAATTACCGCCTCAAATATCAATGACCTATTACGAGAACGATCAATTAACAGGCATCCTAGAAGTTAAACTACATTGCGTATTTAAAAGAAATTATGTTATCAGTTATATTAAATTCTATGGAAATGAATCAAATCACAAAAAATGAAGATATAGATTTTGGAAAAAATTTTTTACTCACATCGCTTTCATATTTACCGGCTCAAATATCAATGATCTATTACGAGAACGATCAATTAACAGGCGTCGTAGAAGTTAAACTACATTGCGTATTTAAAAAGTGTTATGCTATCAGTTATATTAAATTCTATGGAAATGAATCAAATCACAAAAAATGAAGATATAGATTTTGGAAAAATTTTTTACTCACATCGCTTTCATAATTACCGCCTCAAATATCAATGATCTATTACGAGAACGATCAATTAACAGGCGTCCTAAAAGAAGCCCTCATAAATCAGCGTAAATAATACAACTCGAACCGCGAAACCCCATGCATTGATCGTGTCCATTATCAGCTCTCTTAATAATCGCATCGGGGCAGGGGTATCGCGATCGAACGTCGCTTTTCGTAAGCGCAGGGAATTACGGAAAGCCCGGTATTGATATCAAATTCCGCGGTCGAGATCCGTTCTCGTTGGCCAATCCGCAATGCAAACGGTCGTTTCTCGCGTATTAACCCAATTCGGATCGCGGAAGTTGGCCTTTTCGTTCAGAGCTGTCCAACACAAATATCGCGAGACTCGTGGAAAGGAAACAACGAGAGAGCAAAAACGAACGAGAAAATAAAGCGAAGAACGTATATATCTGTATTGGGGGTGATAATCTGAATTGACACGTACTACCCCTGGTAAAAAGTTTTCGCTCATATGCAAATATAGAGAACTATCTATGAAGCGAATATAAAAGTAATTAAAACTTTCGTTTATTATAAAACATAAAACGACGAAGATATAAGATATTAATTAGGAAAGAGTGTTTGGTCGTGAAGGAGATTCCTGGATTTTATTTACACTCTGTAGTTTCTCTAATCTGCTATTACCAAAGTATTCATCTAATAAAGCTGATACACTCTTCAGTAATTCTTATGATCAGTCATGAGTAAGAACTTTTTTCCAAGACCTTTTCCAACAAAATAATTTTCTCCAACTATTCCTGTGTCTCTTTATTGTCTTCGTCTCGATAATAAATAAAAATTTTTATTATTTTCTTTATATTGACTTCTTGTCAAACCGATTTAAGTTTTCTACTTGTTTCATACGTGTACCATATTATTTTACATCTTAAACTGCAGTATTTTTACATAATTTCGTATTGTTTGATTTGATCGAAAACTTCTTGCCACGGCGTAGTAGGAATAAGGCTAGAAGCGTACAAGCGTCAAATCGACGGATGTTGATTGTCTTTCGTTGTTTTGCTAATGGAAATTAAGGAAGATTCATTCCTGCTTTTAACATCAGAGTGCGTTCATTTTGACAATGAACTAAGCTTCCAGCTTAACCGTTTGAGCACCAAGCGGTGCGATCGCGCATCTTCTGCCCTGTCCTCAAAGCGCCAGCGCTTTAGGTTACAAAGCCCATAATCACAGCAGGTTCGACGTCTTTCGACGCGTGACTTTACGGTTACCCTCCGGTCTTAGGTAAAAAAAGGTAAAATTCGAGTAACTTTATTCTCAGAAGAATGTAGGAACAAAACTCAACTGTAGGAAATATTTATTGCATGTAAGCTAAAAACAGCGAAATCGCGCTTTTTGGCATTTTTCGACACGAAATATAACGAGCGCTATCGCGCTACTCGACATTTTTCGACACGGAATATGACAAGCGCTTTTGCGCTCCTTGGCAATTTTCGATCAGGAAATAAGAAAGGTTCATTTTACTAAAATGGTTAACACTTAGCCGACCGAATGGGGAGATCTCCCATTTTTTCCTCAACAAAGCGGTGCCATTGATTCTATTTACTTTTGTTATTAATTGGTCCTGAGCTAGTGTTGAATTTATTAAAAATTGTACTTTGCAGAATTTACGAACAGTACTGGTTTAAGATTAACTAACTCCAAAAACGAATAGAATCATTTGTAGTACTTTATTGAGGAAAAAATGGGAGGTCTCCCCATTCGGTCGGCTAAGTGTTAAGCAGTCATGAGAAAGAGCTTATGACAGAGGTGATCGCGCCGATCGAAAAAAATGAGCGAGGAAGACGATGAAAACGGGTTGTTTGAACCGTCAGGTGGGGTTTCGGTTAGGCGAGGGTGAAAGTGTCGGGTGGGATTCGTGCTGGCGGTACGGGGACTCCGCTGTGCTTGAACGGACTGCCGGTAGTGGGGGGCGTTGGCAGCGGTCGCGGAGTGGGGGAAGGGAGTCCGATGGATACAAACTTGGATAGCGAACGGTGGCTCAGTTTGATTCCATTCGTCCTTGCGGAGGGTTCGCGCTGGTGTGTCGAGTGGGTGTCGCAAAATTTCATAACACGCGTCGCTTCTCTTCTTCTCCGAACACATATCCACTCCGATCTGTCTCCCGTTACCGGAAATACAGAAGCATCGTGAATACGTGTTATCGTGTGCTGGCAGGTTATGTGAATGTGGTAGTGATACGAAGGGAGATTGGTTAGCGAGGAAGAGAAGTGCACCCTGTCGCGAGTGAAGTGTCAAGTGCCAGTGGACCATGAATACGATGATACTCGGCTGGATCCTTTGCAGCCTGCTTCTGCTGGGATACATTCAAGGTTAGTGCTCCACTTTTAATTCACCGGGTCTCATCGGTGATGGACACGTGTATCGTATCGATGACACGTCGAGTAGGTTCTTAAAGGGAGGGCCATTGTCACGAGTTGTTCGATTCAACCTCGAACTTGACTCCTGCAATTCAGTGATGCAGTCTCTTTTTCTTGTCAGTAGCCAAGGGCAGCGTCGAACGTTGACAACACCAATGCATTGTTTATATGTCGTTTGATATTACGTTTACAGGCATTCTGTGTGATTGCATGATAAAAAATTGTTTTTGACCGTTTTTGCCTGGCCCCGTAGGTCATGCTCGTAGTTCCGTGTATAGATACCTTTTTTTGACTGATGTCACTGTACAGCGTACTGTGCGTTGCTGACAATAAGTACCACGGAATGAATGCGGGTCTAATTGGTCCTCGAACAAGGGGCATCATGCTCCTCTTCACAGGCATTTTCGGGTTTAGCGTATTATTGGCTCAAGCAATTACATACACCAACTACTATGTCAACGTGCAATATTAAGAACCTAAACATGGTGGTTACGGAAGTGTTCGCATTGGGGAGCGAAGAGACTCCTCTTGTTCCTGTGCAGTCCTGCGAGACTTCTTATCAGCAGCACATACTACACGTTTGGCCACGTGTGCTATCTCGTCGAGCAATTTGGCACAGTGCGTAGCATGAGCGGGACAGCGTGAACTGCACACCCTTTCCTTCTTCCCCCTGCACAATTTTCTGCGACGCCCAGCGGTAGGGTGGCTCGCGTGTTAGCTCGATTCGTTTCCTTCGTACTTTCTGAGATGCAGCTGGTCGCTTATAGCGCGAGCGTTGCGTGTTTAATGCATGGAGGGGAAATATCCCGGCGTTTTACGTTACGATCGCATCATCCTTGGCACATTTCGCGCCCATGCTTGCTATATTCAAATATCGTGTCACCGCTTCTTTGGAAGATCCCTACCTTCCTTTCAGAAGCTATTTTTAAACGGACCCACAGTCTGCCGCTCATATTTGTTTTTCTGTTGTCAGTCTGCTCTATATAGCGCTTTCTATTCGTGTTTCGCTGCTTGGAAACGAACATGATCCTATAACGGCGTCAACGTCTTGAATTCAATTTGGTTTGATAGGTTTCGGAGGTGGAATAAAAATCGGATACGATATGTAGCGTATTTTAATTCTGTTTAACACGTTCCCTGCCGCATACGTCCCACGATAAAATTTCCTTCCACGCCGGAAAAAGAGCCTTTAAAAAAAGGCACATTTTTAGCAATATTTTGTCGAATAAAATAAAAATGATCGCTTTTCTCGTTTAAATTTGTAAAGAAATATGCCTTTCTTTTAAATTTACGGTTTTAAATTACTGAAATATTGTATATTATATTACAAAAAACATGTTCGTCTTAACCGTAAAAAAACGTGGGGCATATACGTATAATTATTTTAAAAAGATGTCCGACAGGAAACGTGTTAAAAACTACCATCCCCTATGTTTCTAGGTTTTATCGATAGATATCCGTTTCGTTTATGTAGTTCTGTACATTCGGAGCTAAAACAGTTTGCCGGATTCGAAACTAATTTCCTGCTACATTTTATTACCTTTCCCCTTTACGATCCCGTAGAAATTTCTGTTCTCTTTTATCGATAACGGAGGTTCGCACGTTTCTTCGTTCGAACGTTCGGCGAATGAAGTCTCAGGGAATAACTGGTATCAGCGATATTATGTTATATTACGTTAATGGAAGCCAACTTTCGATATCGATTCTCCTTTCGAATTTCGAAGAAGTAGCTGCAAAGAAATACAGTTAGCCCCCATATAACACGGTACTTCTACAGCACGATTCTCATTCTAACGCGGTTACAAAATTGCGGAAATCCTCGCTAAAACACGACACTCTTACAACGCAAATACGCTGTAACGCGGTTAAATAAGCGGACAGCTTCCAGTGTTTGTCTATGAAGATAAGCAACCAAGAAACGAGCTATAAAAACATTTCTTTTAGCAGTTATACAAACATAATGAATTTGGTGTACGTAGCAGCTCTATTAATTTTTGAAATATGCTTTTGTATTTTGTTCTTATAGTCAGTAATCCTTTAGTCCCTTATATAACAGGCATATTCTTGCAACATTATTACTATGTTATACGTTTAGCTTATTAATATTATCGCATTAGACTGTACAGCGACATAATTAACCAGTTAACTGTGTCGATCATTTTGCAAAGTGCACCCCAGTGTGTGTCGCAATAATCAAGCGATGACGGATATAGTCGTCAAACACAGAGTAAGTGGCGCTGTTGAAATATTGGGTCAAAAAGACGACTTTATTTTAAAAAATGAATGAATTTATTAGTAATATTTACACAATGGATCAACGTAAAGCTATATTTACACATAATTAACGAAAAACTCGTAAACCTAAGTGGGGGCTTCTAATCACGGCCTGCACTTCAGGTGTGCCGCCATGCAACGCGAACATCCAATTCTCCGAAAACTAACCGGTAAAAAAAAAAGTTTAGACAGCGCCGACATCATCGCAGATGAAGAATCTAATATACTTTGTTTTTTTGGTTATGGCACGTCAAGATGAAAATCGGGATAATCAAAGATCCAGTGTTACTGCAGTGCTTACGAGTTAGCTCTCAGGAAGTTAGAAATCCAACTCAAATTATCTATAATTTTCATTTGTTTATTTCATTTCGTCCTGACCCCTAAACATTCTAAACATATTAAAATTTACGAATATAATTTAGTTTTCGCCAGAATTACAATTTAAATATCAAATTGTAACAAAATTTTACGCATGACGGATATAGCCGTCATAACACAAAATTCTGCCATTCTTCCATGACGGATATAGTCGTCAAACACACTTAACTAGTTAAGGAGACATCGACATGGAAACCGCGTAGAGACCCGAAATTTTCCTTCGTAATTACTAAGGTTCGTTTCTATGTTCCTTTGTAGAGTCTCCGCGATGAAGAATTCGATCGAGACGATCAGAAAGAGAATTCTTTTCGGTGTTCAACGAGTTTTTCAAGCTCCTGTTCTTTGTCGGCAAGAAACAGGCATGGGAAACAGGTTCTTTTCATTACGCCAACTTTTACCGGAGCAAGGCTCGATGGGGGTTGGTGGCGGAAAAACGTTCTGAAATAATCATGGAAACTGCTCGTTTCGCTACCTACCGCGATACCAGACGCGGATTCTTGTTAACTCTTGCTTTAGTTATTCAGAGCTTTCCTTTCTATCTAACTCTCCCACCGCCCCTTTCCCTTTCGTGTACCCCTGTACTTAACCATATCCTCGAACAGCCTGTGGTACGCCGCAGCAGAGCCCCGTGGATATTTTTCCTTAGGATCGTTTTCCTTTATGCGAGCTCTTCTATTCACCGTAGATCACGTGCTAATCGACACAACGCTCGAGGGATCGTGCACACCGAACGCTAGCTTCGGAACGATCCTCTTTAAACGGTACGGCGTATGTTTAAGACGTGGGGTAGCTGTTACGTATGACGGCATTTGTGTAGAAGTGTCTCGAGGCTGGAATGCACTGATACCACGTTCCACTATTTTGTTGTTGAGACGTGTGAAAGTGCTTCAGAAGGTTTTTCTAACTGTTATAACAGAAAATTATTAAATTGTACTCTAAATTCACTATATCCCTCAAAATAATTACTATTTATTGTTACAATAATACATGTATTAAATTTATTAGATGTTTGTTTTCTGAGGTGAAACAGTGGCATCATCAAAAGGGAGGGAGATGTCGCATATACTTTATTTATTGCTATTAATGGTAAAAATTGTTGGTATGATCTACTAGTAGTAGGTATGAACCAAAGGTGGAAGTAGATTTCGCATAGTTCCAGTAGTCGTAACGTTGATCTGTCTATATTTATCGGAGAGTGATCATGTTTGTCAAAATTTTCGTTTTTATTAAGCTTATTTTGCCACATCTGTTTATCTGCAGTGTTCATTCTGTTTATAAACTATTTATGTACTAACACAATATTAGACATCAATCATTAATACGAAGTTAACAAAATGTTTAATATTTTTTGTTTATTCTTCCTTCGTAAGTCTTGATACCTGATCTTTTCTGCGTTAGTAACCTACGACATCCTTTTTAAAATGAAGTATGGTTAGTTACATAATCTAATTGTAAGTGTTCAACCATCAAAGCGAATGATTGACCAAATGACAGTAGATAATGCCGGCTATAGTCAGACGCTGTATTTATCTTATGACCGGATGATTGACATTGAACTTTCCGTTTAGGCTGCGTCAGTCATCGGTGACAGACAGTATAAAATGCGATATGAAACTAAAAAATTACATTGTTTTTATTAGAAATGGCGTTTTATATTGCTTAAATAAAATACACTCTTATTTGAAATATTATAATACTTTATTATATAGCATGAGGAAGGGAAACTGTGACACTGTGTCATGACACTAGCAAAATGCAGTGGTCGAAATTCCTATAATCCCGCCTTGGTTTTTCAGCCCCTTTGTTCCGTTTTTTAACGTTTTCGAATTTTCTAAAATGCCAGATTTGATTCGGGTTTTTGGAAGAAGTCCTTGAGAAAGTACTTAAGAGAAAGCTGGTTTATGGTTAATTTTTGCTTCATAGTATTTCTCTATTCAAATTTTAACAGTCGATAATTGAAAAGTGATCCTTGCCAAATACTTACGTTGTGTTTGTTAAAACAGATGATAATAGAGTTAACTGCCAATCTTTAAAATAAAATAATGTCAGCGATGGTGACACTTCATGACGGTCAAGTAATTAATTAACTAGACTAAGGAACTCTATACAGGGTGTTCGGACAGCCCTGGGCTTAAATTGAAAGAGTAACTCCCTGAGACATTCTAAGACGAAAATAAAGAGTAACGATTTTGCGTTTAAGGCTTTGTTTACGAGTTATAACTAGTTAAAGATATCGTTTAATCCGGACCGTTCGACGCTTGAGCATCACTGTGGACTCAGCAACGTTACCGACCGAGTTGCCTCGGTTACCCGCTCTCAAGAGTCGAACGGTTCGGATTAAACGATATCTTTAACTAGTTATAACTCGTAAACAAAGCCTCAAACGCAAAATCGTTACTCTTGATTTTCGTCTTAGAATGTCTCAGGGAGTTTCAATTACTCTTTCAATTTAAGCCCAGGGCTGTCCGAACACCCTGTATA
>JAOPTO010001275.1:37815-99233 GCA_033822845.1 Tetrapedia diversipes
GTATTCAGTCCCCAGCGACAGTTAGTGCCGGCTGCACGCCGTCGACGCGAAGCGTTTCGGCTCAGAATCTTCCGCAGTCAAAGGGTTAAATTATAAATATTGAAGATTATGGGTTAAAAAGAAAGAAATAAAGATAACTCTTATTAATTTTTAATAAGAGAGAGTATACCCTAGAACGTATTTTAGTACATTTAATATTTTTGTTATATTCGTTGTTTTTTTTTATTGTTAATAGTTATATAAATAATTTGTTTCTACACATTTATTCACAGTATGAAGAGTTAAAATTATACACAGTGTTGTAATCTTTTTCCCTTCTTAGGCAATAATAAACAATATTATTTCAATAATACTAAATTATTGCTATTATTATCTTCGTTGATACTAATTTCAGTGGATAAGCGAGAAATGTCTCCGTTTTATATTTCCATATAGAGTAACTGTTTCCAACTTACGCGATCTCGCGATGCCATTAAGGCGTTCTTCGTTAACATTTTCCTCGATTGGTAATCAACAAAGTGTTGGAAGGTGCACCAGGTCCGAGGAAATGCCCCACCGTATATATTGATATGGTTGGCTATTTTGCGATACAACGGCAAGCAGGTAATTCGGTTGCTTATTGCTGATTGCTGCTTACCGTGCCGCTGCGGTGTCAGGCTTGCTTACGGACAGAGCAATTTTCTGAGTGCTGCCCAGCGATTTTCAAAGGCAACGGAATGGAGATTTTATTTGGTAGTCGAGCAAACTAAGGGAAGACTTCCTCAGGTGGAAACAGGCCGGAAGATAGCGGAACAGGAAGATAGATAAGTGAAACAGAGACATGCGAAATGTAGGGTGAGATAAGGGTGCTCGTGAAACGTAGCGTTTCCCGGTGAGAATGTTTTAATGATAAAATTCTAGGGTGTAAAGATTTACGAAGTTATTAACGTTTTGGTTAATGGAAAATGAAAAATTAAACATTTCGTCACTGTACTATGTTTTACTCTAGATCCAGAATAACCAGAATCGATTCAAACAAGACTCATTTGAGAATTTAACATTAGGGAATTTGGAGTTTTACTTGAATTGCTTATGTTCTTTTGATTTTTTTGATATCCTTTAACAAACATCCTTGGAATGTGCTGTTCTGTTAAATCATGTTTTGTAACTGCTTTTATTAATGTCACAATTAACTAACTAATTTTATTGAAACATACATATATGATACAAAATAAAGAAGCAGTAATGTTAAAAATGACCGCATTCCGGGTTTTAGTTTTAAATATTTAAAAAACAACAGTTTAGGAATTGTATGGTTCGGGTTAGAAATTTGTAATAATTTCCATAAAAAGGTATCAGTTTATTTGTACAGGTTTTAATGGTAATTTTAAAACACAATAAATAAAAATTTGATAATGAATGATTTAACGTGAATTTTTTTTATGTAGAATCGATTAAATTGAGCCTATTTGTGTGTGTTAATCGATTCAAACCGTGTATTATCTTTGGAAATGCAATCTTTGATAATATTAAATTTTATTAATAATTTATGAACATTATCTATATAATCATTAATAATTATTACAATAATATTCAAACTGAATTAAGGTAGCGCCAATTGGTCAGCACTTGTTCGATAAATATTTTTGGAGAACAAAAATGCCGTCGTTTTCTCTAGCACGCTAATACGTTTTGTGTTTTTCTTACGTTAACTATATTTTTATATTTTTTGCTGGATTCATTCGTTATGTATTTAGAGCATAACTAACATGGCTTCAAGGACAAACGTAATTCGGAAAAAATTTCTCAACTCTTAGTCGCTTTATAATGAAAACCAGAGATTTTATTTCTTCGGCGTGCGAAGCAGAAATATTGTTAATATTTAAAGATCCTTTCCGACTAGGGAACATTTTTAAAGGAAAATTTTGTGGACAAATGAAAGGTGGAATAGTTAAACGTACAAAAGTTTCTTGGCTGTTTTGATTTGCTTTAGGTAGCACTAGCAGATGCAGAAAAAGTGTTGGCGTAATTTAAAGGACGGAAAAGCTGTTCGCAATGAGGAAATTTAGGTCGCACAGAATTTTTGTGAGGGTCGTTGAAAATTTGCTTGGGTTCTCAGAAACGAGTGGTGCTGCTAGCAAAACGAGGTGGCTTACTTTAATAGAATGTAATGTTCGAAACGATCGTGATTGCCGTCGTAAGGAACGCAACTTGGCAATGGTATAGAAGTGGAGCCTTACGTTCTTTGAGCGTGCTGCCGCCTCATTTAATAGTCACAGTGATCCGTTGTAATGTATTAGGGGAATCGGAAAGTAATGTCGTTTTCTTACATTAAATTCAAACACATAAATTTGTTTTTATTTTTAATTAATGATGTAATCACCCTCATTATCAACAAACTTTCATCATCTACTGTGCAAATTTTTAATACATGAACAATAAAAATCAATTGGTTTTTCAGCACTATATCTAAAGATGGAATGACAGAAACGACATTATTTTCTGGTCCCCCTAATACTAGTTTTTCTGGAATCAATGATGCTATTTCTGTTTTTCAATTTCTTTTTCCTTTCCTTTTCTTTATACAATAGCGTACAAAAGTTTAAGACGGCAGGCCAATGTACAACATAGTTTTATAGTACGCAAATAAATAGAACACTATTTATTGATTAGCATAGAATATGATTTTTACTTACCGTGCTATTTCTTATTAATTAATTTATTTATTTTCTTTGAACTTTTGGTCTTAAACTTTTGTCCGCTACTGTACGTAATTTAAGGAACGTTGAATTTCAGCGGTTGCAAAGCTGATGTTCTAAAATATTTTATTCCAAGCACCTACTATATATTTATCTTAGGCAACGCATTACTTCTTCACTTTTTCGATTAATATTCAAATTTCATAGAACTGATGCAAATCTATGCTTTTGAATTCGAGAAATTTTGATTCCCTAGTAATTGCTTAAAGTAAACTGACATCGAATTAAATTTTAAAAACCTGTCAAGATTATATTTAAGCACATATGCTGTTGCTTATGTAGAATTTTTAATAAACCTTCAGTGATTACTTTGTTCTAACAATAAACCTTTATTTATTCATTTTCAGAGTTTACGTTAGGTTTATTTCCTATTCCTCATCTGAATCGTTTTGTTACTGAAGTACTTAATTTAATATTATTAGTGTACTTAATAAATATGTTCAGTACATGTTGTTTTAAGAAACGTGCAGAAGGTTTTAGTGACCTTAGTGATAAATTTTGGTACCTAAGGAATAAAAAATAGATTTGATGCATTCGACAAAAATAGCGAAAGATGTTAATCGTATTGAGTCATACCAGTGTTACACAAAATGTGAAAGTTTGCAAATTACTCCATACGCGCAACGAAACGAAAAGAATTGTGACCGTTATAATTAGAACGGAAAAAGTATATTGTTCGGTACGAACTTAACACTAGATTGCCGGAAGTTTAGTATATACCTATTTTGCCTGAAATAAGTCAATTTGACTCAAACATGAAAATTGAAGTTCTGAACAAAAAATAAAACTTTATTTTTAAGAAAATTTGTTCAAAACAGTTTTTACATATATATGCTGTTTTTAAAATACATTTTCCGCAGTCTTTTTTACTACATTTAGCACAAACGCCCTTACTTCTATTCCTTTCACATGATGCTTGAACCTGACAAAATTACAAGTAAGTCAAATTGACTCACTTCGGCAATCTAGTGTTAATAATAGTGCAATAATAACGAAGCTGTTGACGCTTACGTTATTTTCGTACGACGTTAACAGCAATTAACCACCGTAATGAAGACATGCCGTTTACGTTAGCAGTTTACTAACAACAACTTTGTTCGGCGAAGTTGTTAGATTCAAGTCACTGTTAGTCCCTTTTGAGCTGTGTGCCGCCATTGTTTTTCTGAGCACGTGTAAACGTAATTAATGCGTATACCAACAAGAATTAAATTATGCGCTTCGCCAAAATGTGTAAATCAAGCTGTGGTACAAGGACATTTTCAAACTTACCAAGTTGAGAAAATCTCATGAGATCGATTATTTATTATGCTTTTGATTAGCTTAAGGCGCCCATAGTCACGTGTATCGTATGTATTCGATAAGTATATGTTGGATCCTCACTTTAAGTCGACTGAATTTTTATTACTAACAAATGGAGAGCAATAATTTTGCTGTTTCATATTCGATTGTTATATTTTCAACAGGCATAACACGTCGAATGCTACGGCAGTTGTACAGGGTTTGCCGGTGGTGTCACGATGAATTTTCTATTATACGATTATATTATATTACTGCATTAATTTCTTCACACCATTGCATTAACGATGGTAATAATGAAAAATTGATAAGTATTGACATTATTCTAAATTATAGTGGTTCCAAAAAGTATTCGTACACCGTATTATAAGGAAATTCATCTACTTCTGAAATTCTGATTTCAATGAAACTTTATGAGTGTACAGAGCATGGTGTGTCCTGCGTGGAGCAATTTTTTTTGGCGGCAAAATATCTTTTAAGGGGGCTGATAACGAATCTCAAAGTTTCAGCGATTTTTCACGCTTTGAATACAAGCTTTTCTGTGTTCTTTTTTTATGGCAGGGCGATAGGGTATTAAAAATTAAACATTTTCTATTTGAAAGGTTTTGCTTCATCAAGTACCATTACAAAGTTATCTTTAAAAAATGAAAGAAAACTCAGAAACTTTAACACTGGTTTCACCCCTTTAAAATGGCATTTAGATGAAAACAAGAGATTAATTCATACGTATACTATTACGATTTACATACCCACAAAGTTTTATCAACCACTTCTATCAGACCCTGAATTTCAGGGATAAACGAATTTATTTGTGACATAGTGTACGAATACTTTTTGGAGCCACTGTAGGTCATATAGAGCTTTATTAAGAAGTTACAACAAAAACTCAATGTAGTAGCACGGAAGGAATTTTGCAAATATCTCGGAAACTAAGGCCGAGCAACGGTTATATGTATAGGAAAAAGTTGTTCAGAATACTCTCTTCTATAACATATTACAGAATCATTAAAATTGGAGTTGAGGCCCCTAAAGTAAATAATTACCTATTTCTTAGCGTTTAAACGTGTCCGCTTTAGTCTATTCACGCGCCAGCCCTCACGCTTTGAATACAAGCTTTTCTGTGTTCTTTTTTTATAACAGGGCGATAGAGTATTAAAAATTAAACATTTTCTATTTGAAAGGTTTTGCTTCATCAAGTACCATTACAAAGTTATCTTTTAAAAATGAGAGAAAACTCAGAAACTTCAACGCTGGTTTCACCCCTTTAAAATGGCATTTAAATGAAAAGAAGAGATTAATTCATACGTATACTATTACGATCTACATACCCACAAAGTTTTATCAATTACTTCTATTAGACTTAGGATTTCAGGGTTAAACGAATTTGTTTGTTACATATTGTACGAATACTTTTTGGAGCCACTGTATGTATTTCTATCAATTTGAGCGCGACGATCACCGCTGATCCCCGTGGCATTCAACGTGTTAACCCTTTGCGGTCGTATGTCTACTCTCAGCCACCAAAGCTTTTTTACCGTTCCGATCGTATGTCTGCCCTCAGCCACCACGGCAAATAACCATGCTCAACTTATATTGTATTCGTCGTATCTTAATCTAGATTTGGGATATATCACTTTACACTTTGTATGAAAGAATGGAAACGGCTAAGGAACCTATTCACGATGTTTTTACCAATTCGTGATAATGAAACCTAATATAAACAGAGTCGCTTCTGACTTGCCATGCAAGACGCCGTAGCGAGTTGGTTGCATCTCGAACGTACAGAAATCGAGTTTTTGGAGATACTTTGTAAAATTTGAAATAATATTTTACAAATGGTGTTTAAGTGTAATTAGGCATTATCGCTTCTTAAGATATTGCAAAAATAATACTCCAAAATGGCAAAAAGATATTGTCATCAATATAATCATATTGTTTTATGAGAAAATCCTGCAAGTGGTGAAGGAAACTTTTTTTTCTGTGGATTAGAGGTGTGCGTTATGAATAGCTACATCATATATAAGGAATCAGCTAGAAGGGCAAATTAGACGCCTATGTCTCATTTTATGTTTATCCGGAAATTGGTGGAACAACTTGTAGCTGATTTTCGGGATGGAGCATCGTCGAGATCAGGAAGGCCTGATAAACTCCATATATTGCGACACTGCGAAGAGGTCAAGAGCCAAAGATTATTCTGTTTGCTCAAACAGAAAAATCAGGGGTGGAAGACGCCAAACAAATTATTTTTGCGACACTTGTCATCAAAAATCAGGGCTTCACATTGGAAACTGCTTTGAAAGATACTACACGATGGAGAAATATAAATTATAATTTTTATAATGAAACTCTACATTTAAACATATTATTGTGGAAAAATATATCGAAGACCATAAAAGAATAAACAAATTGTGTTTTTCCTTCATAATATTGCATACTACGTATCACCGTCCGCGCGCCGGAAATTAATTCCGACCAGTACGACACCCATGTACAAATTTCATACGACCGCAAAGGGTTAAAGATGTGATTCAGTGCACGAGGTGTAGTGATATGTTTTCTGTTGCACACTACATGCAGTTCAAATAATTCTTTTTCATGACGTGCTTATTTTGTAATTCTCATGTTAAGCATTAGTTAATATGGTTTCTTCATATTTCAAGAGTACAAAATTATACAAAGTGATAAAACGAATAACATTCTCCGAAGGTTACCATAATAAACGTTGCCTGCAGATTATTTTACTAAAACGTGATGCATCTTTTAGCATTTTATTGCAACGGACATAAAAAATGTTTAAAAATAAAATTTTATTCTTTTTATAATACATTATGCTTTCTTTCATGTTCTCCTGGTTTTATAAATATCACGTTTGTTATTCTTCTGTCTTTTCGTTTCTGATTCCTTCCACCGTACATTTTATGTCTTGAATGCTTATTTTTATAACGAATATTCGAATTTTAACTTGCTAGTTCCACAAAAGCTATTAGGATTAGTAGTTTTAACTAAATTTATAGTTAAATTTATAATATGTTCTGCTTCAGTGCACGCTGCTTGAACGAAAAGTTGTACAAAAGCTGCTTGGCGTGGAGCATGTTGAATTTGGTATGCGTAGGATGAATATCGGTATATCAGCAAACATTGATCGTGTTCTTATCGTGTTCGTAGGTACATATACTGTTCGGTGTATCGGCGTATCCGGTAATTAAAGGTTGTTCGCCGTTCTTTCTGTTTCTTTTTCAAAACGGGAGCACTGGGATTAATTCCAGCGACGAGAACCGTGGAGGAATTTTAATTAATAGTATACTCCTCTTATAAAATAAGATCGATAATTGATTTTAAATTCAATGAACGAAGTTATGTTACATTTCTTGGTATATCATGAAAGATGTTATGTGGATTATATAATACTGAATACTGAACCGTTGCCAACCAGCGTGTCTGTACGATGAAAAGGTTTATATTCAACAACTGACTACGAAATCGATTACTTTTAGGGTTCGGTCAATAGAAAGTTTTCAGAAGTGGAGTTATGGTTAAGCCGAATATTTGGATTGATGCATACCATTAAAATAGTTTTGAAATTGTTAATAAAAGTAAATATTGAATTCTATATTATTACTTTGATTTAATAATTCAGCGTTTTTTATCTATTTGTATCAGAATTATGTAAAATGAATGTATTCTTATAATTTTCTTAATATCATCAAAATTATGGAAACGTAGAAAGCAATGTTAGGTGTCCTTTAATTCTATATAATTTTCAATTATGAGAATTGGGTTAGAAATTTCAGTGCTCTATTTTAAAATACTGATCGATATTTTATTCAATGTCTTTATTTCCGTAAGTAAGTCATAAAACATTCATAAAATTTTCCCGATAATTTTTATTTAATTTGTAACTAACTCCGTTTTAGATGTGCATGTGTTCTTTATACAAAAAATGATTTGAGGAACATCTTTGTTTATTTAGTAGAAACTTTATCTTTCGTTATTATCCACATAGAATCTGTCAATAAAAATTACAAAATGTATGATATCACATACTATTTGTCTGAGAATGATTAGTTTGAAGTTTGCATAGTAAATGAATTAAGTGTATATGTTATTTGTACACATTCATCTATAATATTGTGTAATTTGAACTAATGTTTTAACAGATAATCACTTTTTTAGTCACATTGTAGTGATTATGTTGTATTGTTACCTTGTATGCTCAAATTCAAATGTCGCGCCTAGTTCACATCGCGTCGCGTGGTGGTGCCGAAGGTACACGAAGTTACACGATCACGCACGAAGTTTTACGTATTTAGCGTACGCTTGTCAAAATTGGCGGTAAACGCGTCGGTATAAGTTGTGTTGTGCATTTGGAACGAGAAATTTTTATTGTAGTGAGTGTTAGTTGAAATACTAAGTGCATTACAATAACGAAACATTATTACGACATGGATTTTAAATTGGATTATTCTACAACCATCTCAAAATGTAAGTAAATCGCAAATACATATCATTTTTAAGTTATGGTTGACATTGTTTGTATATTCCTACTTGGAGAAGGACAAAATTTCGAAATCTAATTCTGATAAAATTACGATTATACTATACTGACGAAACCTATAATTCTTCAAATAGTATAATTGGAACGTCCTATTTTATAGATACTACTGTAATCAATAATTTAACTTTATTCATTTCTTAATGGGAATTTGTCAAATTAACCTAATAATATATAAATCTGAATGATACTTGCGGAAGAAATATTTTAAGTATTATTTTAAATAGTAGTTCTATAGTTAACTAAATGATATCTAGTATAGAAATTAAAATCTTGACAGATGAGGTATTTTAAACTTAGTATATTCTGCTATTTTTGCGTTTTAAATGTTTCTTGGCATTAAAGATAAAATAAGCTAAAGAATATTATCGTAATGCAAGAATCCACCGTAACTGATAAAGTAAGTAGGGTAGGGTTGTTTAAATCGTACCACTTGAATTTTGAACGAATTACATTTGAATCAATCAGATGTTCTACCAATTTCGTTATAGTAAATAACAACAATATTAATACAAGTTTTGAATAACACGTTTAATTTCTATTTATTTAATAAATCTTAAGTTTTATGCGGATTTTTCCTTAAGGGGTACGATTTGAACAACCTTACCCTATACATGTAGTTTACGTACAAATATTCACATACAACAAAATATATTAGCCAATAATATTTGGAAGTTAAGAATAATCTGAAGACAAAATAGATAAAGTGTCTCAGAATGAAGCTTCACCATTTTCAGTATCAAATGAAATACCATTTTAAAAGCAGGCCGTCTCATGTTTATTATTTAGAGTAGATATTACCTTTCTCGCTAAATTGAAATCGTATTATGAATATTGAATGTATTCAGACGCAACAAAACTTTCTGAACACTAATCGTCTGGCACATCTAAGCAATTGTAAATAATCATATGCAACAGCTACATCTATTTCATCCTCTCTCGTTCAAGGGTTAAATTTCATCGCCTCGTTGTCGTGTCACGTGTCTTCCCTTGAATTCTTGTCGCTTTGAGTTTATGCATTACAGTACGCGACAAAATGATAGCACAACATATGATTTTTAATGTTTCTTGAATCTGTGGGGACGTTATGGAAAATAAATTTATTTTCGGGTGTTCTGTATAACTTTAATACATTAACTTTATTTCGCGGATCTCGTTTCACTCGGACGCTCGAGCAAGGAATCTCTTGTCCAACTCGCGTTTTCCAGACCTGACGCCTCGTTGTCCTTTAGAATTAGGGGAAATACGCGAGGGAGGAAAAGGTTCTTCCGAGCTGCATCGGGCCTCGAACTATATCCGATTCGTTTATTACCTCCGGGGCCCGAGCGCTCGGACACAGGTATATACTTACTTACCTCCTCCACTCCCAGGACATTTTCGTCTTACTTTAATCCATGGAACCTACTGCATAAATCACCTATTTATTAACACATTGTATGCCGGCCCCGCGAAAACGCGGGTTTGAAAGTCTGTTGCTTTAGCGCCGGGTTTGCGATAATACAACATTCTTTTGTTTGGCGATTTGTTTGTTTCTATTTTTCGTTATCGTTAAATTGCATATAATGAATATGCAAACCAATTTTAGTGTTTTACAATAATGTATAAAATTTTAAATATTTTCTTCACCTACAGTTTTAAATGCCTCAGATGCCACCGGCATACAATGTGTTAAGCATATCAAACTTGATCTCTCAAACGTGGTCTCATATGCTAATGTATAATGATTCATTAAATGGCGTCGTAGATCATTAGACATTGCTATCGAATCCTAATTTATTATCGACAATTTCGGTTCACCCATTCTTTAGCTTTACACTCTGTATATTAGTACCCTCTTCGCTGGCAAAAACTACAGTACACAAACACAAAGTTATCGCTGCCCTATTTAGTCCATCGACGAAAGAATCACACTGTACCTATAGTACGCGACGAAATGATAGCGTAACATATGATTTTTTAGTGTTTCTTGAATCCAACGTAATGTATACAAGTTTTGTAGATGCAGTTCTGTATGCAGTATTTTTTTCTTAATAATACAGGCAAAGATCAATCACAGGTTATATTTTTTACGGAAAATTTAACTTTTTTTGTGAAAATTAGGTGAACCAAAATGATAAGGCGGGTAGGAAAAAAGAGATCAACGAGACTTCATTGTTTGAGATGGCAAAGATTTCTTCTACAATTTCACGTGTTAAATTCAAATCTGATCCTAAAAGTAACCTGCCGCATTAAGTTTAGGAGATAAATGGATAGAAAGTATATTTTCCCTATATTTAGGTTGATATTCCATAAATAGTAAAATTTGTCCAATATTTTTATAAATAGCACCGTACAGTACTAACCTTCCCTTATAAAGCCAAATTTGATTTTTAATTGTACGATCGTTTTTTACCGAGATATATCGCTTTGAAGTTACTCGAGAAATACTAAAAAATAAATTATAGGCTGTGCTATCATTTTAATACACACTGTATGCATGCGTTGTCATCCCTGAAAAAATAGGCGGAGTGAGATGCGCCTGTAGGTAGGTAGGTAGGTAGGTAAATAGGTTGCATCCCGTTTGTAGGTTGCACTTGCAGCCATCTTAGACGCGGAAGCTAGCAATCTCTCGTTAACCCTGTCATTCGACTACGGAGTGCATTAAGCGGGTTCAAGCCGTAAACGATTTCCTTGTCTCTTGGATCCGTTGTGTAAATTTGGCTTGCGAAGCGGAGAATAGGCCACTTTGCTCCTCTGAAGTTTATTAGTTTTGTTATTTCCGTCTGACGGGCTGCGATTCGCTAATGAAACCCCCTTACCGTGCTTCATCCCTTCCCTTCAGCCATCTCTGCTCTCTTGTACGATTATAATTATTACAGAAATCGCGATGGATCATTACGGAGGCTGTTTTTTGAGGTTAAGGTTACTAATAGGTATTGTTCTGCAAGGATGAATTACAGAGGGATCATCGAATAATGGTAAAAATAATATTTCTATCCGATACACGGTTTTTTAACACTTCGTTTTTTTAACAAGTTCTATAAAATGTAGAACGGAAGATGGAATTCAGGTGTGAAAAATAAAAGTGTAGCGATTAAAATATTAATAAAAGTGTTGTAGTTTTAGATATTAAATAGTTTTATTAATCACATTACACTTGTCCGCTCGCAATGCCTTCGTTCGCCATTCGCGTCTCTTGCTCTACCGACTACCTTACTCTACTGACTACCTTACTCTATTGACTACCTTACTCTACTGACTACCTTACTCTACTGACTGCCTTACTCTACTGACTACCTTACTCTACTGACTGCCTTACTCTACTGACTACCTTCGCCTTTTGTCACACCGGTTCACGCGCTCTCTCTCGCTCTCTCACTCATTCCCTCTCATTCTTTCCTCACTCAGCCTATCATTCGCTCCATTACAAACAATCTAATTACCCATTCGTCCTTTTGAAATCTCTCTCTCTCTCTCTCTCTCTCTAAATCACTACAAAAGTATATTTAAAACAATTTAACAAAAACAACTTAAACGACTTTACAACTTAGCAACTTTAACACTCTTTCTACGTTCACAATCAAAACCTTTCGTCCAATACCTTCCGCCTTCACCATCCAATACTTTCTGTCTCGCGCTCGCATTTTCCCGTCATATATTTTTCCAAACACTCGTTTCCTTTCATTTTAATTGTCAACCTTTCTCACTCTACGCATTCGATCACGACCACCCAGAATTTCTCAGTCGCACTGTTTTCTCAACTTCTCATCTTTCACGCCTTAGAAACATTCGAGCCCAAACATTCTGCGTTCGCACGACAATCGCCCAACTCAAGTACTCTTCCCACTTTTCCAAACTCGTATCCACTCGATCGCATTCCTACAATTGTGCCCATAATTATGAAAGTGGTCAAAGTCAAAATTTTCAAAAAATGAGTTTGTCAGTTATTTTACACCACATTATTTTAAACTAAATTTATTCAATGTAATTTTTATGATTTCGTCAAAAATGAACCATTATATGGTGGTTGTAATTTCAACATTATATGGAATTCATTTAGTGATAATTATGAAAGTGGTCTAAGTCAAAAATTTAAGGAAATTATATAATAATATAATTGCTTATATATAAACATTAAGGTAGCATTGACATGGATGAAAATTGCACAGTGATCAAATAATAATATTGAAACAATAGACCACAAATTTTTGGTATCGAGTCATTCCTTTCTACCAAATGACCGTGATTTTAGGTTGATAGAAATGACAATAAAAAAAGCAAATTACTTGTACAACCCTGAGCATTATTATGAACTGATAGAAAAGTGTAGAAGAAGAAATACATTTTCCATCAAACGAATGTCACAGACGGATTTTATTTCAACGAAATCACTAGAAGAGTCAATAACGAGAAGAGGAAAAAATACCGCGGGCGAATCTGTCTCTTGGCTGCAAATACAATGGATGACATTCGTGAAAAATGAACCATATAAAATGTTCTATAAAACTACTTTAGATGCTCCTGAATTCCACGTTTTGGATCTTTCCCCTAAAAGAGTAAGACCCAAAATATACGGAAATATTAAGCTATTTCCTTTATACACCACCACTAGACTAGTATCGGAAGAAAAACTTAAAGATATTATGTGTTTACTACCATACATTCCTCCAGTTTTTCAGGAACATTTTAAGAATCTTTAAAACTCGAAATGATAAAAATACATCACCTTTTTAGAACCATTGATAAATGTTCATGAATTATTTCATTAAGTTTATTGTTTCAAATAAAATTCATAGTTCTTTATTGCTTTCAGCCATTTATAAGACATTCAATTAATTTTGAAAATGGTCTAAGTCAATTCAAACTTTAAAAACAACATTTTCGTATGAAATTCACAGAAAATTTCATATTCATAATAAATTTTCATTAATTAAGACTAGTAAAATTCTAAATAAAAAGGTCGCATAATGTAAAAATATTTTTTAATTTATGCAAATGCAATTCATTAAATATCTGTAAACAAGAAATATCTGACTTAGACCACTTTCATAATTATGGGCATAATTATAGTGTACTTATTTGCATGGAGGAGATCAAATTGAAAATTACATGAAAACATATTGAATACATAGAAAACAGATCTTTCTTTTTACTTTCTGCAGAAAATCATAGTAAATTTCGAAAGCTTCAACACAGTGAATTTATAAGGCTGCTATGAATAATCACCAATTGGTCATTTTGACTGCTCTGGTAGTTGTAGTGTTAAAGTACGGTTTTATCGGTAAAGATACCTTGTATACTGAGATAGTGGCAAGTGAATTGTTTAAACGTTGTTTAATATAAATATAAAATTTTGTGCTTAAAAAAAATTTTGTGGTAAAAAACGATCGTACAATTAAAAATCAAATTTGGCTTTATAAGGGAAGGTTAGTACTGTACGGTGCTATTTATAAAAATATGGCATAAATTTTGCAAAAAAAAGTAATTAGTGTGTTTAATGATAAATTAAAGAAACTTTAATATCTTTGATCTATAATTTTAGAATAGATTAACACTAGATTTACGAACATTTCTTGTATATCTAATTCTAATATTCATATATTAAGGAATAGGTATGCATCAAAAAGAATTTGAAATTGCAGAGCTGAGAGGGAAATAGATTTGGATATATCTGTATCGCTCCATCAATAAAATTTAGGAAAAGTTACTAGGAATAATAGTAATTATTTCTGTAATTTTTACTCATGAAGTCCGAAACCCGACAAATTGACGGGTACCGTAAGCCTAGTGTTAACACTAGAACTACTAGAACGGTCAAAATGACCAATTGGTAATTATTCACAACAATTGATTGGGACTCCACGATTGTTACCGATGTGTAAAATCGCTCGAGTTCCGGGTGAGCTTGCACGTGGTGTGCCGACTAACAAGTTCAAATTATAAGACTCCGATACTATGAGACTATGTGACTATGTATCTTGCTATTTGACTATGTTCTTACTATGTGATTACGTTCTGTTCTTACTATGTGAATATGTTCTTACTATGTATCTTGTTATGATCTTACTATTTCTTACTATATCCCGGCGCCGAAGTGGCTCAGTTTTATATGGAGGAGTTCCACTGGTCACTCCTCCATACCTCAAGGCGATACGCTAATTGGTTAGAGCCAAAAAGTCAAAACTCCAATCAGCCGTATGCCCTGAGTGCCACCAACCCCCGTTCTTGTGCCCTTAGCACGCGTTTCGAGAACGAGGGTGGGGTGAGCCACTCGGAGCGGGAAGTTTCCCGAATTTAGGCAACGAAGGGGAAATTCCTCTAGGCCCATGTGCCTCTCAAGTGCGGGTGTCGGCTGGGCGCCGGGCCTACTGGAAGTCCCTTGTTTACGACATGCTCTTTGCTATTGAGGAACCACGGTTGACTTAGAAATTAAAGCTATTGTCCCTCAGTGGACGTTATGAAAGTTCGACGAAAAAGGTAAAGAAAAGGCTAAAATGTCTTAGTCCTCAAAAATAGCACTACCGGCACGCTCATGTCGTAAATGTCCCAATGGAAACTTCCCGCTGTTGCTTTGTGGGACGGAAGATGCTCTCCCCGTTGAGAGACCTTGGCCGCGTATGCAGCGCAAGGGTCTAACAACAACTTATAAATTAACTATGGTAAGCTTCCAAAATTACTATGATCTTCTGCAGAAGGTATAAATAAAGATTTGTTTTCAACGTATTCGATGTTTTTCCATATAATTTTCAATCTGATTCTCTTTCATGGAAATAAATACACTTTAATTGTCGGTAGTTCTAGTGTTAAATGACATATGTTATCAAATTTTAGAATAAATTACCTTAGGCATAGCAGCGTCATATCTTTTGAGAGATCTATTAATAAAGATGTTTGCAATCCTGAAGTTGTATTAAGATGAATTTTAAATATTCGGAATTTCATAAAAATCGATGATCTATGGAATGTTTCTTCGCTAGGTTGTCCGAAATATTTTATTACCGGAAGTTTTATTTAAATCAAACTGCTTCAGGTGTTTAATAAGAATGCTATTATACATTTTTTTGAAGACATAATCGCTGTGGCAGTCGCTGCTCGAACCGTGGTTCACTTAATTACCGCCACGTGTAATGGAATTAATTAACGAAATCGCAGAAATCTGCTTCTTCTTTCATCGTGTTTACTTGTTTTTGCTGTTTTATTGCGTTTAATTGAAATCGTGGAATAAAGGTGTTACGCAGGGTCTAGAGAATGAGTTAGAGATGGTCCTTATCGATTTGCTTGCTTCTTGTTCCCGTCGGAGTAAACGATGCGCTTAATCAACCCTGTTTTCATTGTTTTCGCCGTTCAAGCAGCGGAGCGTGAATTTAAAACGTGGCTGTCGTATACGAATCCGGACAACGGTTATTGAAACAGAAACTCTCGTCCACCTTAAAGTAGAAATTACATGTCGAATGAACTGCCGACGGCAACTCGGGACAGTATTAAACTGTTCAATTTTGTTTCGTGAACAAAGTACTGCCAGTTGGTGAAACATAAAACTTTTAATATTTAATGATAGAAAGGTGTTCGTTATTTATTTGTATTTAAAGATCATACTAAACATAGCAAATCATATTTTTAGCTTTTCACAGAAGAGCAATTTTAAACACTACTGGCAGTGTTTTTAACCGATCTCATATTACCAAGATTGTGTATTCATTTTATTTAGAAATTAGGTGTGAGTTTTTATTCAGCTTTTTGAAGATTTAGTAGAGTTGCTATTACATTAATCTTAATCTCCAGTTTCAAAAATTTGATGATCTAACTTATCAACTTTCTCTTTTGTTTATTTTAAATTATACTAATCGCGACGTCTGTCGTGATTGTATAGTGGTTTTGGGAAGGAAGGTGTAATTTTCGAGGTGTAAACCGTGTAGACTAAGTATTATCCACAAGTAATTTGTCTTCTATTTAATTCTCACACTCTACATACAACAATTTATAATTACTGCTGTACGCGATTATTTTAAGGCTATATTCTGAAAGGTTTATTTCGTTTTTAAATTAATTCGGATCCACCCGAATTATAATTCTTTTCCAGTTATTATCTTGATACGTTTGAATTCGTCATTCTACAGGGTGTCCCAGGTTTTAATGTTCAAACTTTGTTAGTGTATTCTATAACACAAAGTAAGAAAAAAATGTTATGTAAACATACAGTGGCTCCAAAAAGTATTCGTACACTGTATTATAAGGAAATTCATCTACTTCTGAAATTCTGATTTCAATGAAACTTTGTGTGTGTACAGAGCATGGTGTGTCCTGCGTGGAGCAATTTTTTTGGCGGTAAAATATCTTTTAAGGGGGCTGATAACGAATCTCAAAGTTTCAGCAATTTTTCACACTTTGAGTACAAACTTTTCTGTGGTCTTTTTTTATGACAGGGCGATAGGGTATTAAAAATTAAACATTTTCTATTTGAAAGGTTTTGCTTCATCAAGTACCATTACAAAGTTATCTTTAAAAAATGAAAGAAAACTCAGAAACTTTAACACTGGTTTCACCCCTTTAAAATGGCATTTAGATGAAAACAAGAGATTAATTCATACGTATACTATTACGATTTACATACCCACAAAGTTTTATCAACCACTTCTATCAGACCCTGAATTTCAGGGATAAACGAATTTATTTGTGACATAGTGTACGAATACTTTTTGGAGCCACTGTAGGTCATATAGAGCTTTATTAAGAAGTTACAACAAAAACTCAATGTAGTAGCACGGAAGGAATTTTGCAAATATCTCGGAAACTAAGGCCGAGCAACGGTTATATGTATAGGAAAAAGTTGTTCAGAATACTCTCTTCTATAACATATTACAGAATCATTAAAATTGGAGTTGAGGCCCCTAAAGTAAATAATTACCTATTTCTTAGCGTTTAAACGTGTCCGCTTTAGTCTATTCACGCGCCAGCCCTCGTTGCGATCCTCGCAAGCTATTATTGGCGAAAATTCGTTTCAATGTTTGGTGACCTCAGATAGTAAACGTAGCTTACATAAACACACTGAAAAACACAATACTGTTGATCTATCGAAACCAATGCTCGCAGTAACAGCAAGTTGATTACTATTCCTATTCTGAATTTTTGTTATAACTTCTTAATAAAGCTCTACATGACCTATGTTTACATAACATTTTTTTCTTACTTTGTGGCATGCAATACACTGACAAAGTTTGAACATTAATACCTGGGACACCCTGTATATCCATGTATGCTTGACAAAAAAAAAAATAGAAAATGAAAGATATTGGACTCTCAACGTATTTCTTCTGTTATCGTTGTTTTTTTGCTTTAAAGTGAACATTATTATACACGTATAAACAGTTTACTTTGATTAACCCTTTGCACTCGAAGGCTTTGGAGCGGAGCCATTTAACACTATCCCTACTACAACCGGTCAAATGACCGTTTTTAAAATTTCAATTAGAATTTCATATATACAACGTTATTGAATCGCCTTTAAACTTTAGACTTTTTCTCAAATATACGTATAATACATTTTTCAATATTCACTTCTTTTTTCATTGTTTATTTTTTGAAAAAAATTTGTAATCTGTCTTACGTGGGAATGTCGCGGTAGGAATAGGTATACGTGAATTGTCGGTAGGAATAGTGTTAAAATTTATCTTCAAACTCGAGAAGCTCCGCTATGGAGACAATGCAAATAACTTTCAGTTCATAATATAAGGACAAAGGCAAATCGTAAAAACTATTGTGTATAGGATATTTCACTCTTGGTGAAAAAAGACAGTCGCATTGTACACTGATGTTAAAAGAATAAATAATGAAAATTTGACGTTTGTAAAATTGTTGGTGGACCAATTGATTGGGAATTTTCAACAGAACAGCACATCTCGAGACTCCATTTACACACCAAATACAGAGGGCATTCTTAGCAACCACCTACACATTAAGAAAGATGACAGACACACTATTTTTGTGATACTTGTATAGAAAGATCAAGATTACATATTGGCGATTGCTTCGGAGAGGTATCACACCTTGGACGATTACAAAATGTAATAATTTTATAATTTTTTTTTGTATATTATAACATTTGTATCCATAATCAATGAGAAAAACAATAACATACAACAATGACTTTCCTTTAATGAGCATATCATTTACTTATATGTGAATACGATTTTTCCTTAAAAATTGCTTTGAGTTGCTGGTAATAGAAATGAAAAAAAACTTCGACTGCAAAGGGTTAATGTATTGAGCTTATGTAAATCTGACAATATAAGCTTTGAAGGAATTTTAGCTGAGATGTGCTTGTTTGAGCTTGTTTCTTTATTCCGTGTTTTCTGCCTGCCCGAAGTTTTTGAGATTTGTGGATTACTTGGAAGCTCCAAGCTGCTGTAAACACATGGTAAAAACGTAATGAAATTCAGTTCCATCATTTTCTGGAGCTACAGCAACGCGCAGTTAGAGTAGCGATTTCGTTTACAGAGATTACGTGTTTATGATGGGTGTAAAAAGTATCTCGAGAAAAACTGTTTCGGGAACTGATGTAACGAAACTAAAGCAGCTGTACTGAACACATAATAAAATGAAATTCGTTATTTTCCTAACAGGAAACGCTAAAATTTATTAATTTCAGGCACAAGAATAAAAATAATTGAACTTTAAACTGAAATTTGCTACGTTTTTGAATTCGGTTAAAAATATAAATTTGTCATTCGCATTGCTTTTATGCATTTGATGATTTTTAAAGCGCCAAATTAAATATACAGTGGCTCCAAAAAATATTAGTATATTGTGTTGCAAGAAAATTCACCTAATTTTGATACTCTGATTTCAATGATAGTTTGTTTGTACATAAAGCATAATGGTTCATAAATGGAGCAGTTTTTTTGTCAATAGGAAATCTTTTCGAGGGGTGGAAATGACCTTTAAAGTTTTAACTGTTTTTTATGCTTTAAATACAAGCTTCTCTGGGATCCTTTTTTAATGCGAGGGTGATACAACTTCTGATAGTCTGACAAAAAATATTTTAGTAACAGTGCATGTTATTATGCAGATTTGACATCATTTGATACGTGTAATGTTCTTCTGTACTCTTCTGGTATACCATATGTTAAAAGTTATCGTAATCGTTTTTATCCGAACGGGTTTGCTTTGTCACACGCCATTGTAAATTTATATTTAAATGGTGAGAAAAAGCACTGAAACTACTAACGTTGATTTCACTTTCTTGAAGCGGTATTTCAATTAAAAAAATACTGAATCTATACATATACTGTTAAGCTCTACTTACTCACAGGCGGGAAACACGTAATTATTGCGATACTTGTAGTAAAAAAACTGGTATTCACATTGGGGACTGTTGGGAGAAGGCATTATGAAGTTACTATTAAAATGGCAACAAATTATAAAACAAAACGATGCATATTTAACCAAATCAGATAATCCGAATCATGTTAAATGAAGTCTTAACACTTAGCCAACCGAATGGGGAGATCTACCATTTTTCCCTTCACAAAGCAGTGCCATTGATTCTATTTACTTTTGTTAGTAGTTGGTCTTAAGCTGATGTTGAAATTATTAAAAATTGTGTTTTAGAATAATTATGAACAGTGCTAGTTCAAGACTAACTAATAACAAAAGCAAACAGAATCAATTGCAGCGCTCTGTTGAGGTCA
This sequence comes from Tetrapedia diversipes, assembly GCA_033822845.1. Classification (NCBI taxonomy): domain Eukaryota; kingdom Metazoa; phylum Arthropoda; class Insecta; order Hymenoptera; family Apidae; genus Tetrapedia; species Tetrapedia diversipes. The sequence goes on from JAOPTO010001275.1 coordinate 58,068, forward strand.
AAATGGGAGATCTCCCCATTCGGTCGGCTAAGTGTTAAAATAAACGTAAAAACAATGGATTTCTTTTTCCCCAACCTAATATTTCATATTAACCCTTAACGAACTAATGCTGCCATACTTGCGACATTATAAATATTCTAAAAAAAATCGAATGCCGCCATATACGCGGCATGACGTGATATTTTAGGAAATCTGTTAGGTTTGGCCTTAATTATACATGCAACAATTAAGGGCGATCGGCAATTGTTTTTTGTCGCGCTCTGGAACGCATTCCTCTCATTCCTCTCCGATTGAGCGAAAATACATCGTTTTATATACGGTCAATAAAAAATATTGCGTTGTTTGCTCGAATAGAAAAACACCGGAAGGAAGGCGGGAAACACGTAATTATTGCGATACTTGTAGTAAAAAAACTGGTATTCACATTGGGACTGTTGGGAGAAGTACCACACCCCCAAAAAATATAAGTAATTTTGTATAAATATATCGTTAATCTATACAAAAAAAATTTATAAATGTATACAAATCTATACATTACATACACGCATCTATTTGTTTATTTCAATTCCTATTATTTTTCTGAAATTTTCACTTCAGTATTCTTTTGTATGAACATATCTGTTCATATACCACCTATTATTACTGTAAGTTTTCATAAAATCCAATAAAGCGATATTAACCCCTTGACGTACTTTGACGAGTCTGACTCGTCATGGCAATATTGGACCAAACATGAGTGTCACGAGTCAGACTCGTGGATTCAAATGCGAGTCGAATGTGAAAATTACGAATTTAACACGTAGAATAAAGATTGGGCTAAATAGACTAAAAATTGTTTGATGATAGAGGTAACGATTGAAATATTTGATTTTTTTCTACCGGTTGGACCTGGATTTCATTGAGTTAAATGGTATGGCAAGGGGTTAATTATGCACCTTTTCTCGCTCTGGTAATGAAGCGCTTAATTTCCTAAAAATCCGTCGACCTACTGGTCATAGTTTTAGAAAGATGCGCTCGTTCGTTAAGGGTTAAAAACTTTCATTAAAATAAGAATTTTAGAGTTAAATGAATTTATCTGTAATACAGTGCACGAATACTTTTTGTTGTCACTGTATTTACTACCTTCAATTTAGAGGGTAATTTTCACACTTTTTTCCGTACGACTAATTTCGAATATTTTTTGGAAACTACTTTATATCGAAATTTCGTTAAAGCTTTAGAATTAAACAACAACGATCACAGCAGTCAGCAATCGTTGCTCATTTCGTCAGTTGCGGTAATAATTGCGGCGAGATGTAATCAGATTAAACGGCGCGGCAAACGATCGCTGGCGCGACTCTGTTCCTCTTTACATTGTAATTTCACTAGTAATGGAGTGTACACTGAGCCCGATAGCAATTGAGGTTTCGAGCGCGTTGCCCGTGCTTATTAGAGACGATCAGCTTTAATAGAGGAGGAGGAATTTTAATTATATCGTGGCCGTCGTGTCGCAATATTGAAACCCTCTTCTGTCACCTGATCACTGAACGGCTGTCCCCGATTTTATTGCATTTTTCCGGCGGGGAATTCTTTTCGTCCGCTTCGCTCTGCTTCGAGATGCGATACAAATATCGATAAGCTCATCGACGATATTATTAGCATGTGTTTCGAAAATGTTTCTCATAGTCATCTCCGAAACCTATTTTAATGAAATTGTTGTACTTTATCTATGATTTTCATTCTTTTTAATGCAGGATGTTTCACGTAACACTGTTCACAGTTTTTCAAGTACTGATAGTCTGACAAAAAATATTTTTGTAAAAGTGCATGCTATTAAATGTACAAGTTAATTTCAATCTTTCATCTTTCAATGATGATAAAAGCTATTTACAATTTGAATATCGTAACTGTATTTTTATAGTCTTACAGTGTAGACATTTAGTTTTCTAAAACATTAGAAAACTTCTCGATTCGGTCAACAAGATCTGGGTATACAACAACTTAACTCTTTGAGGCACATGGTTTCAAAGAATAAATAGACCCATGTTGCACAGGAATTTTGTTGCGTTTTAAATTAAACAAAATAGGTATAGTTTTATTAACAAAGTACAGACATGTTGAATTACCAACACAAGTGAATATATTTATATTTTTTTATAGTATTACCAACTGCATTACGTAAGTAAGACTAAATATCTATAAACCTATACGTATGCAGCTATTGCAATATTTCGAGGTGGGTCTAAAAATGTCCCACCATGCATTACCGTGCATCAAAAAGGTGGGACATTTTTAATCCCATCGTGCCCCAAAGAGTTAAACGATGGCGTGTAGCAAAGAGCACATTCGTCATTGCTCTTCGCACTTCAGTTAAAAAAGAAACGTCGCTGAAGCGTGTAGAAATGATCTGATTTCACCTGTAAATACTAATACCGAAGGTTCCGGAAAAGAAATTTGGATCTCCAGGATTAAAAACGACCTGGATAATCGCAACGATTCAAGGATGAGGAATTGCAATCACTTTTAGATGAGTTCACTGAAATAAAACAACCTAGTTTCTTCAAATCAGGCATCCATTGTTCGAAAGATGGGCAAAGGTTATAGAATGTGAGGGAGATTGCTTCATCCACTAACTGTTGGGCATAAAAATTTAAATAAACTCTGAACCTGCCAGAAAAAAGCATAAAATTAACTTGTACACCTAATATTATACAGATTTGAAATATTTTGATACGTGTAACGTTCTCCTGCACTCTTCTGGTATACCATATGTTACATCAATACATTTTTAACACTAGATTGCCGGATGTTGAAACGAGTCAATTTGACTCAAACATGAACATTGAAATTAAAAAAAAAAGTAAAAGTTTATTTTAAAGAAAGTTTATTCAAATATTATATATATATTTATTCTGTTTTTAAAATACATTTTCCGCAGATTTTTGTATTACATTTAGCACAAACGCCCTTACTTCTATTCCTTTCACAAGATGCTTAAACTTGATAGTTCATAAGCGAGTCACATTGACTCACTCCGGCAATCTAGTGTTAATCAACATCCTATTCTTTTAACACGTTGAATGCCACGCCAGTTTTACAGGGTTTACTCGTGGCTCCACGATGAATTTTCTAGTATACGATACGATATTACCTACAGCAAATAAGTTACAGTGTGTAACAATTTTTAGATGTTTTATAGTGCATTAAACTCTTCACACCATTGCATTAACGATGGTAATAATGAAAAATTCATAAATATTGACATTTTTCTAAATTATGTATTTCTACCAATGAGTGCTGGTCACTGATGATCCCCATGACGTTCAACGTGTTAATATGCATCTGTATGAAATTGTTAGAACGTGATATCCTCATGCTTTAGTCACATACTTACTTTTTCGTATTGTTTTTGTTTCTCTTTTCATTAACACTTTGCCGTCCGGCCCGTTTGTTACTATTTCTTCGCTTGACGCCGGCAGAACTGATCGTGTTACTTCGCATGTTGCCGGCTGTTTTTGGGGAGATTGGGAAATGATAAATTTCAAGTTTTACTAATCTCATCGGTAGTTCTCACGAGTTTTCAATCAAAATTCAATTCAAAAAATGTACATATGTAAATAAATGTAAAATTTCTTTGTTTTGTATATTTCTTTATTTACATTTTCTTTGGTACTTATTTAGTATTTCTCTTTTAAATGATACGAAGCAAAACAATCACCAACATGTAATGCAACTCCACACGACCTGCATATCAAATTTATTGTTTTTCTTTTCTTGTTTTTGGTACATACAACGCAACTTCTTCGTTTTCGTTTATTGCTTTCGGAAATGAATACTAACTGGTGACGTATATAACTTATTCCATTTAAGTAAATTAGCAACAAAACCCCACAGATCATCAACGGAATGCAAACGATACTAATGTGCTGTTGCCCGCCACTTCTTTACGCGAAACACCACTGTGGTGTCGCCGGACGGCATAGTGTTAATATATCTTTTTCCATTTTCCATTACTTTATACCAGCTATAAGAATACAAATTCTATGGGTAGATGTGTTAACACGTTGTCCATTTCAAGCATGATGAGGGTTTTCCAATTGAAAAGACTCATTTGCGATCAATTTGCCATTTTCTTTTTAATCTTCTGTTTTCGTGTTCTTCTGTGAGCGTATAATTAGTGGATTTGAGTGTTCACTTAATTTGGTGAAATGTCTTCTACATTGGTGTCATATTGTGTCATATATTGGTGTCAGTGTTGAAGGGGATACCAAGGTCATTAAATATATCTTTCGTGCGACATTATACCTTTCTAACTTTTGTAATTTGTAAATAATATTAATGTGTTTGTTGGACACTTGCCAGTAAATCTTGATTATTGTATAGATAGCAATATTGATAATAAATAATAATAATATCATAATTACTTGAAGATATATATAATTACCGAAATCGCGACTAAGAAGCTGATTTTTAATTAAAGATCCGTATAACGAGGTACTGTTGTGGATCAAATGAAGAACCCCTTAATTAAATTCTTACTTAAATATAATACTTTATTTATTTCCTTATTCTATAGATATCCTTAATTCTAGCACTTAATTTTAATATTTCACTTTCTCTGATTTCGCACATTTTACGCACGTGGACAGTGTTTCCATATCGCGTCGCGTCTCTCTACGTTCTCTTGTTTTTCTCACGCATCGCGCCTAAGGCGATCTTTAGAATTAACCCTTTGCGCTCGAGAGGTGACCGTTAGTCATCAAATGATAGTTTCGCAAATTTTCAGACTTTAGTTGTTTTGTTTATTGGTCAAACTCAAAGATTGAATAATCATATTTATAAATTTTAGTATATCACTTAATTAACCCTTTTAGTGCCAGCGGGCCGATCTATCGGCCGATTCGCAGAAACTGAAAATTTATACCCAAACAGTTTACTGAAAAATTTGCTGTAGGTGTAACGAAATATTTTTGACGGAGCCTTATCCTCACTGTTGATTACAGGGGAAAACAGTTCCAACGTTCGGAATTTTGTTCCTTATACAGCTATTCATATAAGCGTGCATATCAAATCGCATGTACTCCGTAAAATGCCTGACATTAACCCTTTGACTACGGCAGACTTTGGCACGCATTGGTTGTACGGTACGGTACGAATTCACTCGTGACGTCCACTGGGTACGGCGAAATTTTTCGTTAGACATGTATTTCGGAGAAAGTATATTAAAATATTCAAAATACTGAAATTTATTAGATTAAACGAATATTACTTGAAGTGAACATTAATTTTAAGCTTTTTTTAGATAACAATATTTTATCTTTTTAAATAACAATGGATTAAATAGGCGTCAACAATACCGGGAAGTCAACACGTGTCGGACGCCAATAGGCGTCAACAGTACCGGGAAGCCAACACGTGTCGGACGCCAATAGGCGTCAACAGTACCGGAAAGCGAACATGTGTCGGTCGCCAATAGGCGTCAACAGTAGTCAAAGGGTTAAAAGGGTTAAACTAAATAGCGTTTAACACTTTATCGACCGAAAGCCTATTAATAGGCCTTTACATGCTTACAATTAGTCTGTAAATTTTGTAACATTTCCTTACAGGAAGGTGACTGTTTCGAGCGATATCGTATGTATACTATAAAGAGATATTAACACGTTGAATGCCATGCGGGTCACCGGTGACCGGCGCGCTCAGATTGATAGAAATACATAATTTAGAAATATGTCAATACTTATAAATTTTTCATTATTACCATTGTTAATGCTATGGTGTTAAGAAATTAATGCAGTAAAAAATATCTAAAAGTGGTTACACTTATTTGTGGTAGGTAATATTTCAACAGTGTATGTATCGTATAACAGAAAATTCATCGTGGCGTCACGGACAAACCCTGTAAAACTGGCGTGGCATTCAACGTGTTAAACTATCAATTACTCGAAGAAAATCATTATGATCAATTCATTAGCGATGCATCCGCGCCAAAATGAACCGATCGGGAGTGCGTGTGCAATAAGTTACGCGGTCGATAAAGTGTTAATATAGACAAATCTTAGTAACTATTTCGAATTTGAAAATTATTGAAGCCAGTACCGTTAGACAAGTAACAATAACTTTTCGAGTGCAAAGGGTTAACTCTTTGCGGACGAGTGTCGGATATATCCGCCCAACTCTCGCGCTGCGGCTGGCGTTTGTCTGTCGTAAACGACACGTATAAAATACGCATGGGTATACTAGCCTAAGAAGTCAAGTTGGCCTAAATTTGTTTGTTTATGACTTTGTTAGATTTTATGAAAGACTTATTTAAATACAGCTTTAGTTTTTATAACACAAATGCGCGACGTAACTATTTTCTTTACTGCTCCGTCCGCAAAGGGTTAATAAATAGTTCACATTGTGACCAGTCCAACATATACTTCAGTGATTCGGTCACATTTATCTTTAAAATTGAATTTTAATGGGTTACGATTTCGAATTGTCATGAACGATCACTGGAAGTAACATATCGCAGCTGACCATTCCGAGTCACCTCTAATGTCTATCTGTGCGGTGCAAAAAGGGTAACAAATAATTCTCCGCTCTGTCATTGAAGCAGAACTTCTGGCGCCCCTCAAAAAAGGTTCTCCGAGTCTCACGATAGCAATTTGTCAGCCCAATGATCTCCGAGCCCGTTCTCCTTCGGTGAGATACTCGTTACCATACAGAATGAAGCAGATGATTAATCGCGTGAGCACGGGGACCTTACGTGGAAATTCAACTGAAATTAATAGAGCGTTGCAGGAAAATAGTGTCGGTCGTCCTACCCTCGTCGGTCGATTTAGTTACGTCGTTATTCAAAGTGTCGGGAAAGTATGGCTAAAGCGTGGTCGAAGGTGACGAAGATAAAAGAGGTGAAAAAAGAGGGTCGCGAATGGGTTTACGTTTCGAAGTCACTCGCATGCATATACTTAACACATTGACAGCCGGCGATCTGAGACATTTAAAGCCTGAGCGCCGGCCTTATTCGTTTGTTTTTGATCACTGAATAGTCAAAAAAAATATTTAAAACATTATATATTTTCGTGAAATAGTGCATTTTATTTGCATATTCGTCATATACAATTTAACGTTAAAAAAAATCCACATCATCGTGGAACAGCTACTCAAATAACAGACTCAGAAACCCGCGTTTTCGCGGGGCCGGCTGTCAATGTGTTAACATATTGCGTACGGCGTTCTGCTCACCAAGAAACTGAGTACAGTGTATACAAACACCTTTTTCAATTCACATTTGTAAATTCTTAAATGTTACTATATGATTTTTGCATATCCGTTTATTATGTAACAATAAACGTGACAAATGTGACAGACAGAACAAACAGTTCAAATTATTTCGAGTCGTGGATACGCGTGTATAAGAAAGTATTAAAATGAGATATCTCACGACCCGTATGCAATGTCTTAATTATCTGTCATTAATTAAAATTCCGTTGGAACCGTGTAGCCATTTGTATGTCGGATTTGATTAATGCTAAACATACCGATGCTTTACATGTACCTATCCTTACTATATGGAGTCATTTAACCTCTTGTGAAGTAAATGGTAATTTCTAGAAAGAAATTCTTAAATTATTAAAGGAAATAATTTGTAACATTTTTGTAGGTTTTGATCTTTACTGTCTGACTCTTAACCCTTTGTGGACGAGTGTCGGATATATCCGCCCAAGTCACGCGCTGCGGCTGGCGTTTGTCTGTGTTTTCACATGTGTTTTATTTCTTTTTTTAAAACCGGTATTAAGATCTAAAAACTACCGAATACAGATATTGAATTTTCGTTCCGGCATTGCAATCCCTAGTTGTACTTCTCACACTTATGTCGAACACACGGTAGTGTGAGCTCGAGTTAATTAACATCTATTGAAATTTTGAATCTTGAATATTCATTGAAACTTTCAACAAACTTTGGTTGCAGTTCATCGTAGAATTGAAGGAAGACGTTTCGTAGAGCCAGAATAATAGTTAAGGCACTTTTCTCCCTTTTTCGTGTTTTGCAGAGCAATAGTAGCTTCAAAGTTACTCTTCCATCCAATTTCGTACAACGTTCGGTTCGATTGTTATAGCAAAAGCAATCGAGGACAATTCGATGGTACACGTCGATATGTTCGGGCCACGATTGGCTAGTATTTGCGCATTGTTTGTGATTCTATCACGTAAAAGGTTTTATGTCTGGCCAGAAATATTGTTGGTGCACAGTCTAAACTCGGAGTTTCCGTGAACAAGTGAAACAGCTTTATTTCTGGCGTTGCAGTTCGCTGAAACACCTGCTTCTTTAAACATTTATGAATTTGATAAAAATCTGACAGCGAAAGTTAATGACTTCCGTTAGACGTATCTAACTTCAGTTTGTATTTTAGTGTTAGCAATTTATTCTAAACATAGAAATAAAGAAAAATGAAATAAAATATGTAACGAAGGAAAATGTTTAATTAGTTTCTTTTCACAATCAATGTTCTTTAATTAAAAATAAAGTGCTTGGTCGATGCAAAAATTCAATTTATATTTTTATAATTAAGCTTATACATTTTTTATGTTCATGTTATCAAAAAAGTTACAGTTTTCATCATACAAAATTGCTTTTTGCTCTTTACTTTGCTTCAGTTGATTACGTATTATTAGTATGCAGTTAATTTGCACTTAGGATTATGCGAGATTTGTTGTATGCAATGTTACTGTAAGTAGCGGTTAGGACAGAAAAGCTTTATTTGTCTCATTCGTCACTGATTCACTATGTCTTGATTTTTCTTTCGTTAGACAAATGTGTCCGTCTCAAAGAATTTTCTGGCAGTTAATTACAGGTGCAGCAGTCAACAATTTATTTAAATATTTCACCCACACGTAGTAATTCTTAGTACAAAAATTAGAATTATTTTTTTGAAAGGATGAAATATTAAAGATTGTGTAATTAGTTAAACAGGGGTTCAATCTTCTTTTGTTCGGCTTAGAAGTATTAAGTAATAATATATACGATTAACCCTTTGCGGACGAGTGTCGGATATATCCGCCCAACTCTCGCGTTGCGGCTAGCGTTTGTCTGTCGTAAACGACACGTATAAAATACGCATGGGTATACTAGCCTAAGAAGTCAAGTTGGCCTAAATTTGTTTGTTTATGATTTGGTTAGATTTTATGAAAAACTTATTTAAATACAGCTTTAGTTTTTATAACACAAACGCGCGACGTGACTATTTTCTTTACTGCTCCGTCCGCAAAGGGTTAAAGTTGTTAATTAATGTGAAATGTTGAGGAATGGTTGTTGTATGGTTCCAATATTTATCATAACTTCACTCGTAATAATGTTTCTACATAATCTAGTAAAACTGCTAGTTATATTTGGATAGTGAAATAGATTCCACTTATATAATTATTATTTTAATAAAAAAAGTAGAAAACAAAAGTATTTTCAAGAATAATAAACATTTTAAACAGTTTTCTATCAATGAAATAATTTTAAATCCTGTTTGCAATATTGATTATTTGTTAATAATTTCTGGTTTCGATAGATGAAATGAATGAGAGGTACAGCGGATAGTTTGGAAATAAATATTTTACTATCGTGAGGGGTAAAAGTTTGATGAGCGTACAGTAAAGGATACTAAAATTTTATTAAACGTATGAAGAATGGAATTATTTGGAATTTTAAATCAAAAACGCAAATGAATATTTCAATAAAGTGCAACTTGAACTTAAATTAAATGCAGTAAGCATCGTCTTTTCAGTGAAAACTCAATTTATTAATGCGTTGTGAATTTTTAACAAGGACTCTATGCAAATAATATAAAAAATGATGTGTAATGAAACGAAATATTTGCAGCAAAGTTAGATTGATAAGTAAGAATGTAAAAAAGTATAAAATAAAAGTGATAAATAATGAAACAGAAGGTAATAAAATAAAAGTAGCAAACAAAAAACAGAGGCAAGCGATTAAAATTAATAGGATGTATTTACAAAGGTTGATTTCAGTTGGAAATATAGGTTTTTCACTTTTCTGCTTCCTTCCAATCATATTACTCAGAAAAAAGTAATAAAGGTCATTCAATATTATTGCAAGGATTGCAATATTGTATCGTGTGCATTACACTTCAAAATTTATCACATACAACTCAATCACTAAAATCAAAAGGTAATGCCAAAATATAGATAAATCATATATATTTTTTCTTTTTTGATAAATATGGTTAATCAAGAGTATTTTGAAACATCTTTCAAAAAGTACTTTGGTTCTTTATTAACACTAGAACTACCGACAATTAAAGTGTACTTATTTTTATACAAAAGATCAAAGTGAAAATTACATGAAAAAATACCGAATACATACAAAACAAATTTTTATTTATAACTTCTACAGAAAATCATAGTAAATTTTGAAAACTTTACCACAGCGAATTTATAAGGTTGCTATAAATAATCACCAATTGGCCATTTTGACTGGTTTGATAGTTCTAGTATTAAACAATGAAAGGGTTAAATTAAAATCTGTATCTACTTGCAAAAATTTCGATTATATTTATTCATTACCTTATTTTTCAACACTTAGCCGACCGAATGCGGAGATCTCCCATCTTTTCATTGACAAAGCAGTGCCATTGATTCTATTTACTTTTGTACTCTTTCTCTCAAAGGGTTAACACTATTCCTACCACGACCGGTCAAATGACCGTTTTTAAAATTTCGATTAGAATTTCATAGATGCAACGTAATTGAATGGCCTTTAAACTTTAGACTTTTCCTCCAATATACGTATAATACATTTTTCAATATTCACTTTTTTTTTCATTCTTTAGTTCCCGAGAAAAATTTGCAGTCTGTCTCTGTTGTGGGAATGTCGCTGTAGAAATAGGTATACTTGAAGTGTCGGTAGGAATAGTGTTAAAGATCGGTAAAACGGAGTAGTAGGGTTAAGATAAGCTGTGGAAAATTTACAACTCAAGGAGCACTTAGTAACTTAGTGATCAAAGGACATGAAAGAATTATTAGTAAGTGGTAAAATATTTGGAAAGCAGGCTTGTTTAACACTAGATTGCCAGATGTTGGGTATATACCTATTTTGCCTGAAACGAGTCAATTTGACTCAAACATGAAAACTGAAGTTTATTTTAAAGAAAGTTTTATTCAAAACAATTTTTACATATATATTCTGTTTTTAAAATACATTTTCCGTAGATTTTTTTATTACATTTACCACAAACCCCCTCACTTGTATTCCTTTCACATGATACTTGAACTTGACAAAATCACAAATGAGTCGAATTGACTCACTCCTGTGTTAACACTTAGCCGACCGAATGGAGAGATCTCCCATTTTTTCCTTGACAAAGCAGTGCCATTGATTCTATTTAATTTTGTTATTAGTTGATCTTAAGCTGATGTTGAATTTATTAAAAATTGTATTTTAAAAAATTTATGAACAGTACTAGTTCAAGACTAACTAATAACAAAAGCAAACAGAATCAATTGCAGCGCTTTGTTGAGGACAAAATGGGAGATCTCTCCATTCGGTCGGCTAAGTGTTAATAAGGTTTGCAAGAGTATTGATTTTGAATAGGTCGAGAGATCATTTCACAGAAAATATTCCATTTCCATTCCCCGAATTCTTCCACGTCGACCGCCTGAAAGATTTAGGAACGATTTTCTGATCATGGATGCGGACGCGGCATAACGAATGGCACTTTAATGGAATATGCAATGCGCCCGGAAACGGCCGTTCGTAATTTCATTATTAATTTAATCGTTCACCCTCCTCATCAATCGTATCTTCTCTATACCAGTCACATGTCGTAAATTGTACAGCAGAGGCATAATGATACATGCTACGTGCGCTATCGTATCATTTACACTCAGAATATTTTTATTGCTATCGTCTTAAACATTTCTGTGTCTTTCAGAATGAGATCTTAAAGTTTACAATTCAAAGTTCCACAGTTTCAACGTTTTTAACTGAAAGTTAACCCTCAACGGACGAGAGGCGACTCTCAGTGTATATGTTAGATTTTGTTATCTCCAAACGATGGGGTCGCACTATTGGTTCTTAGAAAACGAAACTACACAACATAATTTTTGTAAAGATGAAGTTTTAAAGATATAAATACACTCTCAAAAACTATAACTCACTCTCTCACAAGACTATAAGTCACTCTCAAAAATCGCTTCGTCTTGCTACCTTACCCGGTCGAAAAAGTCGTCCGTTAACACGTTGACTGCCATATTTATTTGAATTAGTTAAGCGTTCTCATATTTATGAACGATGGTATATGTACAGTGGCTTCAAAAAGTATTGGTACACTAGGTCAGAAATAAATTCGATTAATCCTGAAATTTTGTGTCTGCTGGAAGTATTTGAAAAAAGTTTGTGGGTATGTAGATCGTAATAGTATACGTATGAATTAATCTCTTCTTTTCATCTAAATACCATTTTAACACGTTGACTGCTATGGGGGTCTCCGGTGACCGGCGCGCTCAGATTGGTAGAAAAACATAATTTGAACAAATGTCAATAATTATCGATTTTTTATTATTACCATCGTTAACGTAATGGCGTGAAGAAATTAATGAAGTATAAAACATCGAAAAATAGTTATACACTGTAACTTATTTATCGTAGGTAATATTCCAATAGTGTATGTATCGTATAATAGAAAATTCATCGTGGCACCACGGACAAACTCTGTAAAACTGGTGTGGCATTCAACGTGTTAAGGGTTAAAAGATTAAAACTTAATTTACCTTTTAATACTTCAGTTCAATTAATTTGTGGATTGAAATTAGCGGGGATGAAGTTTTGTTTTACTAAAAGTTTGAAATTTCAGATTCAACCATATGAAAACGTTCACTACATCATTTTAAAATTATCATTTCCGTAGAATTAATTCTATTCTACCACAGGTGAAACTAAGCGGAAATTATTGAAACGATTCATTGAAAATTGTGTAAGGAAAAGAAGTCACAAAAATGCAATGAATGATCTGCTTCGTATTACTTTGATCTTTTAATCGTTTGATATTTCAGAGGATTACGATGTATAAAATTTCATGCAGATGAATGAAATAGTAATTCTATACCGTATAACGAGTGCTTGACACACATCGCGATGAAATTCCGATTAATAGCGAAATGAAAACGTATTCAAATCGAACAGAGATTTCTTGATAAATAATTGCTTCTAATTCTCACTATTCTTTATATTTCTAAAACAAATATGTGAACCGTTCACCTATAATAAATTTTATTAGCTGGGTACAATATAATTTAGGTCACACATTAAATTCAGAGTATCATGTTTGATGGCTTATTGGAATCTCTTTCATATCACACTTGAAGACAACTAACAATGAGGAATATTACTTTTATAGGTTACAATTTGTTAGAATTTGAATACAGAAATATTACGAAGCAAAAATTAACCGAAAAACGAACTTTCTGAAGGGTTTTTTCTAAGAAACCAAACCACATCTGGTAATTTAGAAAGTAAGAAAACTTTAAGATACAGAACAAAAATACTAATGGTCCCGGATGGGGTCATAGGAATTTCGACCACTGCATTGATCACTGCGTTTGCAGATTTCATAAAACTCGTGAAGCACGATTAGAGTTGCACCTTCCTCGTGTCATATAATGTATTGGGTTGCTCGGAAAATTCGTGCCGATTTTTGATAGGTGGCATAAGGACAGGTATAAATATATTAGAATGATTGAGAACAAATAATATGTGTACATATCGCAAAAGACAATACTTCAGGCATATTTGAAACAAAATTTGGGTACGATAAGTTAATTTTTATCAGTTTTATACGCCTTTGAGTAAGGAAGAGAACAAAGTGCATTTTAGGCATTTAATACTTTTCATTCAGCGGAAAGGCAAAAATGTCACAAAAGTGGTAAACAAGATATGCGCTGTTTATGGTACCTTCTTCGATCATTACAAAATTCCTTTGATGGAAAAAATTTTAACTCCTTCGAGGAGATAAAACATCACGTAGAAAAGTTTTTCTCTGAAGGTTGGAATTTTCAAGTTTCCTGAAAGATGGCTAAAGGTTGTACAAAGGAACGGCACCTGAATAGTTTAATAAATATATGCTAAAATTTAAATCCCCTTCAATCACGCTTCAATTCTCTTTCAAAATCGACACGAATTTTCCGGACAATCCAATAGTATCGTAGTTTTAAGGACTAGAAAAGTGAAAATGTGGATCGACTAGATGAAAGTCAGGCCCATCGGAGAAAACCAAACAATTGAGCCGTTTATTTGGAAAGTGGCCTAACTCCATTTATCTGCAAATCGAGATATTTAAGAGTTTGCGTTTCAATGAATTTAAAAATATACGTATAGGATACTAATGACTCATACTGCTTAAGTGTATCTAAGGGTGTTAAATTTATAGTTCCTATTAAAATAGTGGCAATTATTAAGTGAATAATATACGTTTTCTTATCAAGAATGGAGTTAGGCCACTTTCAAAATTAACATCCAGATTCATTATAAAATTTGAAGGTGCCCAAGTTCATTCAACATAATTTAAGATGCTTTAAATTAAAAACAAAAAAATTCTCAATTTATTTAGTATATCTTTACAACACTGTAAAAATAATATGTATACAGTTCAGAACATTTGTTAACTAAATAAATTACAAAACAGTTTACTGCTCACCTACATTTTGTGCATCTGAAAGGGATTTGAAGAAGTCATGATGTTCCGATGGTATATATCGTAGTAGGTCCATTATGTCTTTGAATTTCGCTGTTGTAATTTGTCTGATATTTTTATAAAGTGGTACCAATACAATATTTTCGAATTTTCTTAGTCTAATCCAACGTCGTAATAAATTCAGGACTTTAAAATTTTCATTCTCATTCATTGATGTCTTATAGAAAATTTTATATGTTAAATTTTCTCACAAAACAGATCCAACATATTTTTAACCAGTTTATTGATTCTCCGTTAGAATTCTTTACCCTTTTAAAAATTGTTCTAATAATTTTGTTGATAAAAAATCTTCTTGTTTCATTTTATTTAGAATAAAGCTTATTACTTCTATGGTACTTTTTGATGATACATAGTATAGTAATCTTAGGGGATAAACAGTAAATTATTTTTCCTATCATAGTTTCTATTAAAATAATGACAATTATTATGTGAATAATATGCATTTTCTTACCAAGAATGAAGTTAGGCCACTTTCAAAATAAACTTTTTAATCAGTTCATTGACCAGCAAATTTTTGTGTTACAAAATCTTAATAATTTTAAATATATTAGTAACAATCTTCTTCATAATGAAAATATCATGTAAAAATGCAACTATTAAGGTAGCTAACTCGATTTTTTTTTTTAAATGGACTTAGGCCACTTTCAAAATAAACGGCTCAATTTATTGATGGGTCTACAATCTTTAGCGAGCGCGAGGTGGGAAGAGGGAAAGGCCTATAAGGGTTTCCTCGAAAGAGAAAAGGGACCAGTGTCGAATAGAAAGCTGCGTTGTAGAGTTGTAAAACGGACTGAGGGTTAATACTAGAACTACCAGATCAATCAAAATGAGCAATTGGTGATTGTTCATAGCAATCTTATAAATTCACTATGGTAAAGCTTCCAAAATTTACTATGATTTTCTGCAGAAGTTATAAATAAAGATTTGTTTTCTATGTATTTAGTATTTTTTCATGTAATTTTCACTTTGATCTCTTGTATGAAAATAAGTATACTTTAATTGTCGGTAATTCTAGTGTTAAACATAGAGTCGCGTGGCAGAGTTGAATTGGAATTTACTGCACACTGTATATTTTTGCTATTATTCATATTAATATTAATAAATAATTTTAAGAATCTTTTTTCTACATATAATAAAGAATTAAAGTATTTTAAATAAGAATTTATTTTATTTAATTTTAAACCCCATTTCCAATACACTTCGTTTCGGCTATTATCAGAGATACTAACTGTTGTTATTTCCGTTTCAAGTAAATTACTAGACGCTGTTGCTGGTATACCCAACACTCTCGTCTGAAGTTCCTGTTTTGGAAGTAAGCCAAAGTGTTAATTAAGCGCAGGAGGTATGAGCAATTGTTTCTCGTTTTTCGTTACCAGCACCGAATTAAATACGCGAGAACTCCGTTCGTGCGAAGCACATGCTACCAAAAGTGGTTTCCTACGTTCTGAGTTAAGAAATTCGGACTTAAATCGAGCAAAAATAATTGCCAGTTCACTCTGGCAACCGCGGTGGCTCTGGCCGTGTTCTAATTCAATTCTTCTCGTTAAACCGATCGACTTAAACCGCATTTCGTTCCGGGCGAGATCGCCGTTCCCGTTGTTAACCGATCCAGAGGGAAAACTTGCTTTGCAATTTTTACTGAAAAATATAATTTCCGGATCGTGGACTGAGCCAGCAAGCGTACGCGCGCATCTCATCGATTCACTTCCGATGGAAGTTGGGTACCTGTATAAGTTGCTTCGTATCCAGAAGTCAGGAAGACTGTTATGCTTCAGCTGTAGGATTAAAGCTGACGAACAGTTAGAATATGAATCGTTTGACTGATTGCACAGTAGTTTATCTATAGTCCAACGAGATGAGATAACAGATAAGGCAGTTACACATGATCGACGCATAAGTGGTACAGGGCTTGCACACATTTTTATGCATCACAAAATATAAGGAAATGAGAAATTTTACTTTTGAATCTGCTCCAAATAAGAACCCACACTTAACACTTTTCCGACCGGAAGCCTATTAATCGGCTTTTACATGCTCACAATTAGTCTGTAAATTTTGTAATGTTTCCTTACACGAAGGTGACTGTTTCGAGGGATATCGTATGTATACTGTAAAGAGATATTAAACTATCAGTTACGCGAAGAAAATCATTGTAATCAATTCATTAGCGATGCATTTGCGCTAAAATAAGCCGATCGGGAGTACGTATGCAATAAGTTATGCGGTCGGTAAAGTGTAATGTTATGCCGCGTCCACACTGCTGTTCGCGAACAGCGAGCAGCGAGCAGCGAGCAGCGAGCAGCGAACTCCTCAGCGAACAGCGAACAGTGTTCGCTCGGGAAGCGGTACATCAAAGAAACTGTTCGCGAGCTCGAAGCGTATCTGGACGCGTTTGTAACACAGTATATGGCAAAAGCTAATAGCGAACTGCCCATGAATTCAGAGCGAACAAGCTTGTAACTGTTCGCGAGCTCCAGTCTGGATATGCTGCATTTTCCGTTGGCAAACAGCTCGCGAACCGCACGCGAGCAATTCGTGTGCTGCTCGCGAGCTGCTCGCGAACTGTTCTCTTCTATGTGGACGCGGCTTTAGAGCTACCGATGAATGAAGCGTACTTATTTGCAACAAAGAAAAAGAGTTGAGAATTATACGAAAAAGTTACAATATATATGTTCAAATATTCATACTAATTACAGAAAATCATAGAAAATTTTCGAAAATGTATTATATTATGGTAAATTTACCGAGTTTTTATAAAAACACACGAATTAGTCGTTTTGATCGCTCTGATAATTTCTGTGGTAAGGCCAAAGGGAAACAAGCATGCGTTTTTGTTACATAGGGGTTGAAATTCTGCGAGAGTTATCGTTTTTTTTTTTAATCACACGCATTTTTGAATAACAGTCTAATACTTAACGCTACATCGATCGATAGTTAAAATGTACTTAGATGCAACAAAGAAATAAACTTGAGAATTGTCAAAAGCTACGAAATTTACTCATACCTAGCTAAGAAAATCATAGTAAATTTTTCAACATGTATTGCAATAAATGTAGGATTAATTTGAGGTGGTAAAGCTCAGGCATAGATTTGACAAAATAAAATTCTTAAGTATATTAAAAGTAGTTGTAATCATAATGTTTAAGGTTTAACAACTTTTTTAACTTTACATGTAACTTAACAACTTTGACACACTTGTGCTTCCCACATTCACGTTATTTCTGTCTCGCGCTCGAATTCTCCCCGTCATATATTCTTCAAGACAATTCTAAGCCTTTCTCTCTCAATACATTTGGTCACGTTCACCCAAAATTCCATCTGTCGCGACGTTGTCTCAATTACTCATCCTTCGCGCCTCAGAAACGCTCTAGTCCAAATATTCTACGTTCACATGGCTATTATTCAACTCAAGCACTCTTCACATTTTCCCAAACTCGTATCCACTCGGTCGCATTTCTACAGTTATAAATGTTGTAAATATAGTTAAAGAATGTGAATGAAACATAAGAACATATGAAGTAGGCTGTAGGTGTGACAGTCATTCAGCTGATGGCGTTCCTGATGAGGTAGTCATGTATATGCATCCAATAATACATTTGTTGGAGCAAAAACCGATAATCGCGATATCTCTGTTTTCAGTCAGATACTGTTTACGTATGTAAATATAAATAGGTGTATGTGTGTTAAGTTTACATTATTAACACGTTCCGTGCCACGTGGAGCGTATACGCCCCACGCTGAACTTTCCGTTCAAGCCATTGGGAGGGTATTCTCATTGTGAAATGAAGAATTTTAAAAAGATTTTAATTATGGTTTTGTACTATTGGAAAATTATGAGGCGTACGGAGGTCGAAAACATTATTTAACCGTAAAAGCGTGGATCGTATACGCCTCATACGACTTGAACGAAAAGTCTTCAAAAAACGGTCTGGCACGGAAAGTGTTAACCCTAGAACTCCTGAGCCCCGATCTGTTACGCGAACTCCTAAGGGGGGGTTCCTCGAACCCATACTTCTTTTTATACATTTATCCTGGAAAAAGTTGTTTTTTGGAAAATTTTTTGCAATGTTAGGATATGCTATAATTTGTAAACAAGACAACATATGTTTTTGCGTTCAATTTGTATTGATTTATGTATATTTATAAAATTAAATACTATTATAAAATAGTATAGTAACGTGCAGCTAGTTTGAACTTGATTCTTCTGATAAACATGAATGGCAGAGTATAGTATTAAGTGAATGTTTTCTGCAAACATGGTTTTTGCAATTGTAACAACTTTGCATTGATTTTAATAAACTATTATATTTTATGCATCTGCTTTTAGCCTCCAGTATACACTGATAACATCTTCCCTTTTTTGTCGGTTCTGTATCTTTTGGTATTTTAGTTCGTAGTGTCTTTCCAGTTAAAGTTCCCAATTAGTTACATAGTTTCATTCTTCGTTCTGTAATTTTTATTCTTTGGAGAAAAGGAGAGTGTGAGGGTCCACTTCGCGTGATCGCCACCTCGCCGTGGCGTACCGTCATCGCGACGCGTAGTCAGTTATATTTCTCTTATGCTTACTAATTTTTTACATATAGCAACGGAAACCTCTTAATATCAAACTTAAATGTGTATACAACAATAAATAATTTTAAGAGAATTTTTTATGAAAGGGAAATGATTCTAATTTAAGGTTTTCCAATTTGTGGGTTCGAGGAAACCCCTCCCTTAGGAGTTCTAGGGTTAAGAGCTATCGTCCGCAGGTCACTCTAGTATTTTAAACCCTGCGATAAAGTGAACAAATGTACAGTATTAAAATAAAGATCATCGGCCCATCATTATTTAACAGCCAACAATTAAACAAATAAAATGCAGCTAGTGTCAGGAAGGTCCGCAAACTAAGTAATTTAATTTTGTTAAACCTCTACATCGTCAATTAACTACAGCTGTTGGATTCTTGTAACGGCCTCGACAGCCTCTGTCACGCCTTTATCTCGAACTTTTGCATCGCGCGTTTATTCAAGCCGATTTTCTTGCTTTACGGATCTCCACGACGCGACGCGACATTAGAAACTGGCAAGCTGAGGTATGCACCACGCATAAAATATCGCGAACGAACGGGAACAGTTGTTCACTTGGTGTGTACACATGCAGCCGTGGAATCCGTTCTGACAGCGAGCGCAAGGAATCCTAGAGAAATGCCTCTTCGGGGAATTCTAAAAGAAGTGGCTGGAGTTCAAGCAAGAATTCGAGTCGTTCATATCCCGACCGCGTTCTTACAGCGCATATTAAAATCAGTCCTGGTCCTTCAGCCGTGATCCATCCCACTTTTAACTCTTGAACTCCTAAGGGGGGGGGGGGGGGTTCCTCGAACCCACAAATTGAAAAACCTTAAATTTGAATCATTTCCCTTTCGTAAAAAATTCTTTTAAAATTATTTATTGTTGTATACACGTTTAAGTTTGATATTAAGAGGTTCCCGTTGTTATGTGTAAAAAATTAGTAAGGATAAGAGAAATACAACTGACTACGCGCCGTGATGACGGTACGCCACGGGGCGGTGGTGATCACGAAAAGTGGACCCCCACGCTCTCCTTTTCTTCAAAGGATAAAAATTACAGAACGAAGATTGAAACTATGTAACTAATTGGAAACTTTAACTGGAAAGACACTACGAACTAAAATACCAAAAGATACAGAACCGACAAAAAAGGGAAGATGTTATGAGTGTATACTGGAGGCTAAAAGCAGACGCATAAAATATAATAGTTTATTAAAATCAATACAAAGTTGTTGCAAATGCAAAAACCATGGTTGCAGAAAACATTCATTTAATACTATACTTTGCCATTCATGTTTATCAGGAGAATCAGAAGAATCAAGTTCAAACTAGCTGCTTTAATTTTATAAATATACATAAATCAATACAAATTGAACGCAAAGACATATGTTGTCTTGTTTACAAACTATAGCATATCCTAACATTGCAAAAAATTTTCCAAAAAACAACTTTTTTCGGGATAAATGTATAAAAAGAAGTATGGGTTCGAGGAACCCCCCCTTAGGAGTTCGCGTAACAGATCGAGGCTCAGGAATTCTAGGGTTAACAGAGATGAGCGATTTCTGTGTTTTACATATGTGGGATATCTTCATGAAGGCTGGACGCTAGACACTGACTGCCTGCTTTTTTTTTAATCATAGCAGTCTTTTGTTTATTACATCCGACACTTTCTGGCCGCCTCGATCACATACGCATTTCACTCAAGATACACAAACTCTTCTCCTTCTACGTACATTCTTAGTAGCACGCACTTCACTCACTATACACATATTTAGTAGATTTTGGACTCTTGTGCAGATTTATATAATACTTTGATAAACGCAGTTAACCCTTTTGCTACGAGCGTCACTTATAGGCGACATCCGTGCGACGAACTGTGTGTACGAGTGCCAACTTTTAGAATTTACTATTCTGAATTAAATTACTGGGAATTATAATTCGATGTCTAACTATCCTAAATTGTATTTTTATTTATAATAATAGCAAAATTGGGAATTTTCAAAGAAAATCAAAGAAAATACACGCAAATATTGGAATTGCGGGACCTCTTTCTAAAGTTTTACTATGATCATCGGATTAAATTTAATGAAGAAGAATTTATAGAAAGCACTGGAAAAAATTTTATACTGAAATCAAATAAAATAAGCACTTACCTTTTAGAACTCTTTCCACCAAACTAGTATTTTAACACTATTCCTACCGACACTTCACGTATACCTATTCCTACCGCGACATTCCCGCGTAAGAGAGACTACAAATTTTTCTCAAAAAATAATTAATGAAAAGAAAAGTGAATATTGAAAAATGTATTATACGTATATTTGAGAAAAAGTTTGAAGTTTAAAGGCGATTCAATTACGTTGTATCTATGAAATTCTAATCGAAATTTTAAAAACGGTCATTTGACCGGTTGTGGTAGGAATAGTGTTAACGAAGAACACAAAAATACGATGTATTCACTAGAACGCACAAGGAGGTACTGCTTTATGAAAGGACTAATATCTGCAAACTCGTGGCAAATACGGAAAATACCGTACACTTACAGTGGCTCCAAAAAGTATTCGTACACTTTATAACAAATAAATTCATTTAACCCTGAAATTCTGAGTCTGATAGAAGTATTTAATAAAACTTTGTGGGTATGTAGATCGTAATAGAATA
Organism: Tetrapedia diversipes; assembly: GCA_033822845.1. Lineage (NCBI taxonomy): Eukaryota > Metazoa > Arthropoda > Insecta > Hymenoptera > Apidae > Tetrapedia > Tetrapedia diversipes. The sequence continues at coordinate 79,995 of JAOPTO010001275.1, forward strand.
AATATAAATTAATCTCTTCTTTTCATCTAAATGCCATTTTAAAGGGGTGACACCAACGTTGAAGTTTCTGAATTTTCTCTCATCTTTTAAAGATAACTTTGTAATGCTACTTACTGAAGCAAAACATTTCAAATAGAAAATGTTTAATTTTTAATATTCTATCGCCCTGTCATAAAAAGAGAACACAGGAAAGCTTGTATTCGAAGCGTGAAAAATTGCTGAAACTTTGAGATTTGTTATCAGTCCCTTTAAAAGATATTTTGCCGCCAGAAATATTGCTTCACGCAGGATACACCATGCTCTGTTCACACATAAAGTTTCATTGAAATCTGAATTTCAGAAGTAGATGAATTTCCTTATAATACAGTGTACGAATACTTTTTGGACCCACTGTAGGTGCTGTTTTATGATATGCAGATAGTTTCCCGCTACCTGGGACGCACTTTGTACCAAAATATTAACGATTTCGAGGGTACTCATTTTTGGACTTTTTATCAGCTAGAACGGTGATTCGGCCCACTGTGCCATGCCTAGATAGAGGACTGTTTCATTCTCTAAATGATGTATAGTGTGATTTACGGTGGATATTTTGCCAAATCTTGCCCAGCTTTTTGAAACATTGCCTCGTTTTCCAGTTTTCATACAGCACACTTATAAATAATCTGATCTGCACTGGATGTTTTCTCAAATCGTGCCCCACTTTTACAACACATTGCTTCGTATTTCAGTTTTTATACAGCACACTTACAAATAGTCTGACTGTTTATGATCGACCAACGAAACGTTTGAAATGACACAGCAGAGGATTGAATAGCTATTAAAAGTTACAGTCCCTTCTATTCGCCGCGGTCTGTTCTGCAAAAATAATAGCTAATTTACTTCCTGATGTATGCGGTTTTAAGGGTGGAACGATTGAAATAGCGATTCCTGAACCGGCTCAAATAGTTGGCCGTTATGGTTCCGGCAGTTAGCCACCGAGGTTTGAAATTACAAGTATAATCTTTTAACGCTGTTGACACGAAACTCAGATGACTTATTCCCTGAAGCCTGTGGTTGAAAGGAAAGGGTCCGCGTAATTACAGTTTCCGCGTGCATTTAATAAAGCCTGAAGATTTATACGCGAATGCATTTCAACGATTCCAAGAAAAAATTGTTGCTCGTAATAATACCACGGTGGAAATGTTAGGTGTGCTTGCTCTCGTTTCGCCTGCTGACACGTAAGATTGTGTGCCGCATGCACGAAATATGCTATACCAAATTGTTCGTCAAGTTGGTGTAATTTCCTACATACTAATTCTTAATTGGTGAAGTGAGATTTAAAAGGATTTAACCCTTTGCGGACGGAGCAGTAAAGAAAATAGTCACGTCGCGCGTTTGTGTTATAAAAACTAAAGCTGTATTTAAATAAGTTTTTCATAAAATCTAACAAAATCATAAACAAACAAATTTAGGCCAATTTAACTTCTTAGGCTAGTATACCCATGCGTAGGCTTACCATACGTCCCGGTTTGACCGGGATAGTCCCGGTTTAAGATCCCAGTCCCGGCGTCCCGGTCAAACTTGAACAGCACCGACACCCCAACCAATCGTTCCCGTGCAAACTCAACTTGAACATGTCATGCAGTGAATTTTATGACAAAATTAAGCACGACAAAACGATTCTGAAGAAAGTGCACTCTAGTGAAAAATATAAAGCAAGCGTGGGTGAATAATAAAACCGGGCAAATTTTTTGTGTTGTTTGTATTAATTGTACTTTGTCTCTTTTTCTTTTTAATAAAAAATATATTCACATTTATTAATATGTTTTCAATTCATAATAATTTTGATTGCATTTCAAATATGAAAAACACAAATTAAGCGAAAAGCAAAATGAAAATGAGCCTCTTTCTCTTCTGCGTCCCGGTTTGGCTCTTCGTAATTATGGTAAGCCTACCCATGCGTATCTTATACGTGTCGTTTACGACAGACGAACGCCAGTCGCAGCGCGAGAGTTGGGCGGATATATCCGACACTCGTCTGCAAAGGGTTAATAAAATAATTTGTAAAAATTTGAACCTTTTGCATTTCTGTCTTCAAATATCTCGAGCAATTGATATGATAGACAATTTTTCTGGCAGATTTGAACTCAGCACTCAAAAATTAAAATCCCTTTTGCCTCCTTTTATACTTATGTTATCATTTTGTTCGTGGTATTTTAACCATTTTCTTAGCTGGAAACCAAAGGTAGCGACATCTTTTTATCTTTCAAACGAGACTCTTATTCTAGAACCGTAATATTACCATTCATTAACCCTTTCACAACGGGTGCCGCATATATACGGCAGTCATTTATTGGTTCGTAAAGGCTGATGCTAACCATATGTGATGCAGATTTTATTGTTAGAGAAATAAAGCATTTTCTCTGTTTTAAAACTTTTCATATTCAAATAGATTATTAAAAAATAATATGTAATAAATATAGGAAAATTCTATTTTGATGATTTTAGTAGAGCGAAAGATGGAACTCAGGTGTGAATAAATAAAAGTGAAATGATTAAAGTATTAATAAAAATATATTTAAAACAATTTAACAATAACAACTTAAACGACTTTACAATTTAGCAACTTCAACACTCCTACGTTCACAATCAAAACCTTTCTTTCACGTTAATCAAACGCTTTCTGCCCTCACCGTCCAATACTTTCTGCCACGCGCTTGCATTTTCTCCATCGTATATTCTTCCAAACATTCGTTTCCTTTTAATCTAATTGTCAACCTTTCTCACTCGATGCGTTCAGTCACGATCACCCAGAATTTCTGAGTCGCAACGTTTTCTCAAGTTCTGATCTTTCACGCCTTAGAAACATTCGAACCCAAACATTCTGCATTCACACAACAATTGCCCAACTCAAGTACTCTTCAGACTTTCCCAAACTCGCATCCGCTCGATCGCATTCTTACATAAATACTATTAAAATCATAATTATGTAGATGTCTTTATTGTAGGTTTGTGAGGGTTACTTTATTCTGTTACAAAATGGCTTTTTGTTTCTTAAAATACGTTTGCAGTCCTACTAACTAACTGTGCCCTTTTTCCCATGCTTTTATGGGCGCATCCCCACTTCGCACTTTTCCGAAAAACAAACCCGCCGCGGGCTTGGAAAGTGTCAACGGCCGAGGAGGAGAAAGTGACCGAGTCTCGTGCGTACTTGGTCCCAACCCTTATTGAGGGCCTCTGATTTAGGGGGGCCCTAATGACCACTCTGGCCATCGTCACCCCTGATTGTCTGGTTCCTCTTACAGGTTGTTACACGTTTGTGTGTTATGAATGAATGAGTGAATGATAGATCGACTGTATAACTGTGTTGCGTGTGCGTGTGTATGTGAGACTGCGTATGACTGTGTTGTGTGATTGGTTGTTATTGTGTGTCGCGCCCAGGGAAGTTTGCCTTTTATATTTCCTGGGCGCGTTGAGAGGGGGAAAATTTGAAGACATGGAAAGGACTCTGCGAGTGTACACAGAAGGATAGGCCGACCGTTCAGGCCCCGTTGTAAAGTGTTTGATTCAGCCCCATAGAACACCTGCAGATGATCCATGTCACCACTATTATATTATTATTTTATTTCAATAGCGAAGTCAAAATAAAGTTAATACAGGCATTAGGTAACGTAGAAAATGATGGCGAAGTATGGTTCAGTTGTGCCGCCGCGAAACGCGACAAAGTATGGTCAGTAGTGCTGTCCTGAAAAGTGGCGAACTATAGTGCTTAATTCGCGAAAGGGTTAAACCTGAAAAATTCTACATACGTCATCTTAAAATTAAAGATAACCCGTATGTGCTATCTTTTTGTCTGGGAAATTTATTAATTTGTAAATTTGTTTCATAAATCTCCTTTCAGATTAGCAGTTCATTGACAGACTGTGTTAACTCGTACCATTCAAAATCGTCCGTTTAGTTTCACCATCAAGAGGTGTTACATCCTCATTCTCAAATTGCCTTCCTCCCTCTCTATTTATCTACTTCGTTTTCATTTAGAAAGTTTTCCAGTTCTGCCCCACACGTTTCCCTCTAGATCAATCACTATTCCCTTCCAATTTCGCGAATCGTAAATTTCGCGAAATTCTCCTTTCGAGGCCGTCGAAGTTCTCGCGCGTTTGCCAGTCGACACAAAGCGTCCCGCTCATTAGACTGATTTGCGAGTGCTGCGAACGGAAGTTGAGTAATTTCAATCCGTGTATTGCTGACCAGCGTGATTCGATTTACGCGGAAGTATATTTGGAAGGACGACTTTGAAAGGACGGGTGCAGGATACTCGATAATAGTATTATATTAATCACTTGCGGTGGAAAGAAATTCACAATTGCGCGTGCCAGAACAGTCGAGTGTAAATCGGTGCGAGGCGAGTTCACGCAGCGTTCGACGTGTTCTAGAAGAGAATATAAAGACGCATCAACTGGTGATAAAATTACATATGAATGAATACTAAATTTATTTATCGTAGGCAATTTAAGAATGGTCCTGATGGACCCGGGTATTAAACAGATGATCGTCCGGACAAGGACCAGGTTTATGAGGCTTACGGATCGCTAGGTCATTTGTAAAAATAAAGAGTTTTTTTTGGGTTTAATAGTGTTTATTATAATCCAACAATACATACATTTTCAACAGTTACCTAAAGTTCATAATAAACGCTGAACATCTGATACAGCTGGACGGTAATCCCTAATCTAGTCATAATGGTCAAAATCGACGACACTCTAAGCACATATACAATATTTTATATTTTCTTATTATATTATATTTTCTCTAAGCACATATACAATATTTTCACGATCCTTATCTGATATTCAATTGTAGAAGTTCTGATGGTAGAGATTGCACTTTCATATTCTGTTGATCAGAAAGTTGTAAAAAACTGATCGTAAACCTGGTCACCGAAGAAAATGTAGGCAGTCGATGTCCCAGGTGCAAAAACGTCACCGAGGTTTGCACGGAGTGGGGACATCGAAGGCGTGCATCTTTTTAAAGTCTTGATTGGTAAATATAGGAACCGCCTATCAGGCCGGAGACAAATAAATAGGAAGCCTCGCGAGAGGTATCAGTTCGTTGTCATAGTTCGTTGTCGTTGTCTTAGTAAGAATTCCGAGAGTAGTTTATGTATAACATTCGGTCATTTTAAATCCTACATTATTAATAATTTTGCACAGTGTGATATTTTTCAAAACAGCTTGGAACAGTGTTTCCTAACCTTTTTTGTGCCATGCCCCACCTTAATCTTTCTAAAGTTTTTATGCCCCGCCCCCTATGTAACATACATAATTTTTAACATTAAAAAATTGATTTGTTCACTTAAGAAACTTAAATGATAGATTCTAGGAAGAAATCACTATAAAATTGTTAACAAAACACAGTAAGTAAAATTTCAAAACATATATAGGGTGTTCGGACAGCCCTGGGCTTAAATTGAAAGAGTAACTCCCTGAGACATTCTAAGACGAAAATCAAGAGTAACGAATTTGCGTTTGAGGCTTTGTTTACGAGTTATAACTAGTTAAAGATATCGTTTAATCCGGACCGTTCGACTCTTGAGAGCGGGTAACCGAGGCAACTCGGTCGGTAACGTCGCTGAGTCCACAGTGATGCTCAAGCTTCGAACGGTCCGGATTAAACGATATCTTTAACTAGTTATAACTCGTAAACAAAGCCTCAAACGCAAAATCGTTACTCTTGATTTTCGTCTTAGAATGTCTCAGGGAGTTACTCTTTCAATTTAAGCCCAGGGCTGTCCGAACACCCTGTATAGAGTCCATTTCCGAATTGCCCCTCTGTGGGGCGTGGGCCCCACGTTGGGAAACACCGGCTTGGAATCTGTAACGTTACAAGACATTTCTTACACTCCTACGTAGTCGACGTGTGTAACACGCTACTGACGTTTCTGTAACAAATGCACCTCGACGTGTGTGGCACGTCTTTCCATCGCAAGGTGGTTAAGGGTATACGAGTATTCGAAATTTCAGATTCAGGCGAATATCCGTAATATATGAACGTTTGGATAACCCGACTCTTTCGGATACTCCAATATTTTCGATTAGAACTGAAATTTTCAGGCCGAGTTGTAAGTACAAAATCAGGAATAAGGTAAAGTCTTAAAAATATTGTAAATATTATCAAATACAATAGTGTGTTTATTCTAAATGATAACACAATGGAAACACAATTGGTCAATATTTTAAAGGCCTTACCTTATTCCTGACTTTCTATTTAACAAAAATATTTAAAACTCAGTCTGAAAATTTTGGTTCTGATCGGAAATATTGGAATACTTGAAAAAATTTGAAAAGTTTTGGGTTCGAAGAATTTCGAAACGGGTACCCGCACACTCTTATGTTATACATGTTGTATGTGTAAACGCTCCGTAGTAATTTGCTTAGGCAATCGGAGTCTGTTTACGTTTGGGTTACCTACAGTGGCTAATAAAAGAATTCAAACGGAAGTGTAACTATGATTTCTGCGTTCTATACTCGTTCTATTACAGATACGTGTTTACCTACGTCAAATGAATTTGGCCACGAAACTTTTAAAATATGAAATAAATATCTAAGAAAAAAGTTAAAATCGTTCAAAAGGAAAATAAAGGAAAGCGTAGGTCATAAACAAATCATAATATTTAAAATGTCAAATTGTTTGAAATATGTTATGGAACAAAAACACACTATTCAACTACCTATTAAATTTATTAAAAGGTATAATATTTTAATCTGTTAACTAAGTATTATAATGTGTTCAAATACTTTTGTTACCTCAATATTCGCTTCCTTTTAGTATTTTAAAAAATATTAAAACAGCGGTTAGTACTAAAGCAAAAATTTGTTATGCTTTGGAGTCTATATACATATATTAATATATGGCGAGACATATTTCTATATGATCTGTGTTTATTCCGAGTATAGAACACAGAAGTCAAAACTGAGCCGTTTATTTTGAAAGTGGCCTAAGTCCATTTAAAAAAAAAATCGAGTTAGCTACCTTAATAGTTGCATTTTTACATGATATTTTCATTATGAAAAAGATTGTTACTAATATATTTAAAATTATTAAGATTTTGTAACACGAAAATTTGCTGGTCAATGAAGTGATCAAAAAGTTTATTTTGAAAGTGGCCTAACTCCATTCTTGATAAGCAAATGTATATTATTCACTTAATAATTGCCACTATTTTAATAGGAACCATAAATTTAACACGCTTAGATACATTTAAGCAGTATGACTCATTAGTATCCTATACGTATATTTTTAAATTCATTGAAACGCAAACTCTTAAATATCTCGATTTGAAGATAAATGGAGTTAGGCCACTTTCAAAATAAACGGCTCAATTATCCTTCCGTTCGAATACTTTCGTTAGCCACTGTAGATAAGGAGAAGAGTTGCAAGTCGGGATTGCAATACCGGTATACCGGGATATCGAATACTGGGATTCACAAGTTTAAATACTGTTTTTTCGGTATTTACTAGAAATTTTTTAAATTGTCTTTAGTATATGTTCAGAGGTCGCCAACATAGCAAAATAGTATACGTTTAAATTTAATAGTATACGTTAAAATTAATTAGACTGTGAATACAAAGTTGCATTGTACAGTCTAGAGAAGTGATACAATATGTGAATCATACAAGGAAATGGGCCAAAAACTGTCCTATTACAGCTCAGAGCGATACTGCACACGCGCAGGATTCGTAATCTGATATTCGTATCTGTGAAAACAAGGTTGTAGTTGTGAAGAAAGTGCGCAATATTTTGAAAAATTTCGATATTTTTTAAATTGGTGAGTTTGTTATTCACATTGTATTTATATATCATACTTTAGGGTTCAAAATATTTTTCAGATTTATCATATACTCAAAATTTATAAACTCTTTAATATTGTAGGTGTTCTTAGAAGCAACAATTGATGCATTATGTTTTTTAAGGTCACATTTCAAAAATTTGTGATAACACAAACTGAATAGTGATATTTACACTTTTTTGTGATTTAAATAAATACGATGTTCCTTTACTTTTTTGTGATTCTTTATATACTGTTATAATTTATAAGTTGCAAATAATTTTTTATGATATTTACTCCCTCTAATAAAACTGGCGAATGAAACAAAGAAACACATGTGTTTTCTTTCTTTTTCTAAAATTCCTACTACCGGTAGTAAGATCTAAAAAATACCAAATACCGGTATTGAACTTTTGGTCTGGTATTGCAATCCCTAGTTGCAAGTCGGGTCTGGATAACAAAATGGTGAAAGCAGCCGCTTGGAAAGTGAAAGATCCGGGTTGATTCTTCCGGTTAGGGTAATCCGTTCGACTGATTCTTTTTCTCTTTACACGTGTGCGCGCGTAGAAAGAAAATTTGCAATATCATAGTCAGTTACGTTGCATAAACTCGCCCAATATACGTATACATAGTGCTCTGGGGAGATAGTCGAAGGGTGGCTGTGTAATATCATGGGAGATGGTAGCTGGAACAGCGACATCGCTCGTTTGTTCCGAGACATTGCGAAACCTCGATCCTCGCCGCGCGGTTTTATCCTTTCTTTTTCACGTTACGTCCGTTCCATTCACCACCTGCAGCAACACACTATCGGCGTTTCCTCTTGTTTGTCGACGGATCCTCTCTCGAATCAGTATCGTGCCCCTACGGAACGGCGAAGTAGACAGGGATGATCGTACCTCGATTTTGAGGCACGCGATTAGATGTTCGGCTTGATCGAAGGAAATTGGAATTGAACGGTGAGCACACCTTCTTTGAAGGGGCCATTGTTAATTTTCTTCTATTTTCGGGAAGTATGGAACATTGTTTCCTTGGGAAACATAGCTTAGTAGCTTTTCGTAGAAAATGACTAGAGTTAAGTCGGATTATGTCATACAAAATATTTAATTTCGTTAAGGAAAATTAATTATGTGTCAAAATTATCTTTGTTACTCCATCTATAGAAAAATGGTCAATATTACATAATATCCTTTTTTATATTAAATAACTCTTATGATGTGAGCATAAAAAAACCTCAGTAGTTTTATATTTATATACATATTGAGATAGGGACGCAATTGAAATCTATTCCTACTACTATGGCAGAGTGCGTGGTTAAGGTTCAAGACGTGCCAGGTTCGAATCCTGTCCACAGCGAGTCTTTTTTTCGGGGGAAGTACTGGACGTGTTGGATTTGGGGAAAAGCATTATTTAATTTGTACCTCCCCACCTAAAGGTGTGACGGTCGGGGGCAGGTAATTATCGGACCGACCCCCGACCCTTTGAGTGTAAGGACGGCCAGGAAATAGAAAAGGCGAGTCATTCAGAGGAATTTACAGAGAGCGGACCACGAGTTGTTTTTTATTTAATCCAAGTACTCTTGCTGCCCGTCCCTAACACACGTTGCATTTAGCGCATCTCCGCGACTTTGGTTATTTCAATTCAACAGGACGTGTTCTTATAGAGTTCCCGGTGCTTCCCCAATCGCGGTAGATGGCCACCGTGGAGGTTTTAGTGGGTAAAAATCCCACATAACCTAGCTACGCCCCTCAGGGTGGCTGGGTATCTTTGGAAGATTTGCTTTACGCGAAAAAAAAAGGAAAAAGAAAAGAAAAAGGTTCAGAACGTGCGGCTCAGGTGGGGATGGGCGGCCCGATCCATCTTTGCCCCTGTGCTCGGGACTTCAAGTAAGCGGAAGACTATATAGGAAAGGTTATAAATGGAAAAAGGAAAAGAAAGAAGAGTGAATAAAATAATAAATATACGTGTATTTAACCAGTTAACTGTGATTGACGAGTATACTCGTCATGGAGAAGTGGCACGATTTTGTGTGTTGACGAGTATACTCGTCATGCGTATAAAGTAGTGACCATTGGCTATTTAAATTGCAAGTTTTGAGAAAAACAAAACATATTCTCAAATTTCAAGATGTTTAGAATATTTTGAGGCTAGGCCGGAATAAAACAAACGAATAAAAAATATAAATAATTTGAGATAAACTCATGCGCCCCCCGCATGCACCGGCTGAAACAGCTTATTAGTTCACGTAACGAATTTATTATGTGCGATGATAACGTTTTTTAGATGTTAGCGTAGAAAGGACAAACGCAAAAGTGGGGAAGCTAACTTATTATAAGATTCCTTCAGGGATGGTCCGCCACAGGACAACAGGAATTTAAATTCTTATCTTTATATGTATTTAATTTTTCTTGTGTTTTTCATTTAATATGTATGTAATATATGTTTGTGTTAACCAAATGAGTAGATATTAGTAATGAAATTGTCAATTTTATATAATAAACCCATCTTTTTCATCCAATATTTTTAGAGCGACACTTACTCTGTGATTGACGAGTATACTCGTCATCGCTCAATTTTCACGACACATATAAGTGCGCGCTTTAAAAAGTGGGCGCCACAGTTAACTGGTTAACCCTCCGCCTGCGGTCCATGGGTCTTTCGTAACCCATGCTGAAAGTCCCTTGAAAGCGATAACGCATACAACGATGGGCGCTGTGTGGTAGGAGAAAAGTGACGATCGCACTAACACATATACGTTTCCGCCAGAGTGCCGAAGTAACGAAACCGACGACAGTCAGTTTCTAGCAACGCTCTGAAGAAGAAACATGTGTAGCAAATCGAAACAATTCTTTATTTCAAAGTTTACTTTATATTTCCATACTTTTATCATTGTTTTAGCATTTTAGCATTATATTTTAGTACTTAATGTTGTCTTTGTGTAGACAATGATAATAAATATATAGCCGTGTGCGATAATTATGAAAGACCCATTTGCAGTGGCCATTCGAGAAAAATCCAGCAAATTTTAGATAGCATACGTGACAATACGTAAATATACAATAAATATAGCTTCGACGTTTGATAATTCACGTTATTATTATCTGTTCCTATACGCTCCTATATCTTCCTATGAATCGGATGATTGTCACTGTATACAGTATCGGTGAGGACCTCGGTCTCGAGCGATCGTCACTTGAGTAGCGTAGCATTGGTGAGCCTCATGGACGGCTCTAAATATGTATTAGTGGAATATCCGTGAGGGTCCCGAGAGACCCATGGCCAGGCCGCCAAGCTTCAGTAGTCGGAGGGTTAAAAAGGGGGCGCCAGAGTTAACTGGTTAATAAAACTAAAACGACACAAACGAACACAAAATAACAAACTACGCTTATGCTTCGCAAACTACGCCTATGCTTCGTAAACTACACAGTCCTTCGCTCTACGCTGGCTACTTCGCTTCTTCAACACTCTTTCTACGTTCAATACTTTCTCCCTTCGTCGTCTAATACTTTCTTCTTCACCGTCTGATACTTTCTGCCCCGCGCTCGCATTTTCCCCGTCATATATTCTTCCAAACACTCGTTTCTTTTCATTCTAATTGTCAACCTTTCTCACTCTACGCATTCGGTCACGACCACCCAGAATTTCTCAGTGGCACTGTTTTATCAAGTTCTCATCTTTCACGCCTTAGAAACATTCAAGCCCAAACATTCTGCGTTCACGCGACAATCGCCCAACTCAAGTACTCCTCTGACCTTTCCAGCTTCGCATCCGCTCGATCACATTACTACACTATATCTTTTTCCTTTACTCCGTATTCCCTCTGTGTGATGTACGCCACAAAACTGTTAACCTTTTGCGGTCGGAAGGTGACTCTCAGTCGCCACGGTGTTTCGCGCGACAGATCGGATGGCGAGTAAGTGGCGCCAATCGGTGTTTATGTTAGATTACGTTAGCTCCAAACGATAGGAACGCAACATTTGACTGAGACAATTATGCCCAATAAAAAACAGTTGCCAGATGCAATTAGAAAAAGACAAGTTTCAACAGAAAAATTGATGGTAGCTTGCAGTAAACTTGATAATTTTCTTGTAGCGTGGAAAGATAAGCGAATTGTTACGTTATTTACAAATTTTCATAATGCGGCGATGAGTAACGTAGAACGAATACTCCGCCATGGTGTTCAAACTGTTGTTCGAAAGCCCGATGTTGTCTTAAAATATAACGTTTTTATAAGATAATTTATGTATAAGATCGTTTTATTTGTACCTGTAATGCCGCATCCACACTGCTGTTCGCGAACAGCTCGCGAACTGTTCGCGAGCTGTGCTCGCTAGCAGTGTGGACACTTTCGCGAACAGCGAGCAGCGAGCAGCGAACTCCTCAGCGAACAGCGAACAGCGAACAGTGTTCGCTCGGGAAGCGGTACATCAAAGAAACTGTTCGCGAGCTCGAAGCGTATCTGGACGCGTTTGTAACACAGTATGTGACAAAAGCTAATAGCGAACTGCCCATGAATTCAGAGCGAACAAGCTTGTAACTGTTCGCGAGCTCCAGTCTGGATATGCTGCGTTTTCCGTTGGCGAACAGCTCGCGAACCGCACGCGAGCAATTCATGTGCTGCTCGCGAGCTGCTCGCGAACTGTTCTCTTCTATGTGGACGCGGCTTAAGGCGTTCGACACCTTCGCGAAAATTGCTCCGAACCTGGCACCTCGCTCGGCCGAAAAAGCCGCCGACCGCAAAGGGTTAAAACACTCGAAGTGCAGCGCGCATTATAATATTTAGAGATCAGAACAATTTAGCTGTGCTCATGAAACATAAATTTGCATGAAAGTTTGTAGATTAGATGTTGCTATCAGTAACGAAAATATTGAATATTGAATGAAATTATCCTTGAGATTCTCTTAATATAAGTATACGTTTCTTATCATTGAAGCAACAAAATTTAACCTACTTTACCATTCATTTCTCTTGCCGTTTGCTATTTGTGTCTGGCATTAATCACGCTTTGCGAGACGTTAGCAGATAAACCTTCAGTTTGCAATAATTCACGGCTGACACGGTTGCGAGCTTCTACATTCCTTAATCAAACGAAAGATAGCTAGCTTCGTTTCGAAAACGATATTCAATTCCATCTCAGCGAAATGGTTAATTATTGTCAAACGAAAACGGAAGGAGTGGTTGCATTAAAGGAGTAGTCCATACGGATGGGAGTATAGAAATGAGGAAAAGTGCAAAGGAACACAGGTCGAGCACGTTCAATCGGGAGAGGAAGATTTATTAGATCGGAAAAGAGGCGAACGCAATTTTCTGAACTTTCTATCTCGTTCCGTATATCGATTACGAGGATATTCGCGAACGACCTACTTATTCCTCGCGTATTCTCCTCTATCTCTTGAAGATCCTTGCGACTCAATAATCTCGCTTCGATGACTAATCGTTTGCTATCGACCGCTACAAAATACAGGTAACCCTCCTATAACACGGTAGATAGGTTCCTAGAAAATGTCGTGTTATGTGAAACCGTGTTGTATGAGACCTAGAGCCAGTACAAAAACGGGGGTTACGTTCCGAAAATTTATTAAAAATATAGATGTTTTTACACCACAAAACAAAAAGAAATAAAAATATTTTTATTTAATAAATTTCTTCGTCGTCACTGCTCAGTATAATCATTCGAAAATGTTTTTTTGGTGGAACGATATCGCCTGCACTTTCACAACTTTTTTTTTCATTTAAAGCTGTTGTATCTTTTTCCCTTTTAAAAAAATCTATAATTTCACTTTACTTGCTGGGTTTTACTAAGTCATTGTAAATTTCTCAGTATGCAGCTAAACAGCTTTGCAGTTCGCTTTTGAATTTTTGGCTTCTTTCAGCGGAAGAGTCTGCATTGAAAAAAAAAATAACTCGTGATTTTCAGCTAATCTTAGGCCTTCTTGTAATTTTTTTAAAGTTAAATTATTAACTCAAACAGTTAAGAAGTCGCAGTTGTAGAAGGATGCCGTGTTGTAGGAGGGTTCTTGCAATTTATGAATCGTGTTATAGCGAAACCGTGTTACAGGATTCCGTGTTGTAGGAGAGCTACCTCTAACTAAGGTTACGGATTGTATCGGCGTTTGAAGATGTTGTTCCTTCCTTTGCGATTGCTTGACTCTCGCTACCCTTCTGAAGTTTTCGATTATTCCGTTGTTATTCTGTTGGTATCCTGAGGTTATTCTTGTAGTAATATGGATATCATAGAGTATATGATATGAAAGAGAATAATGTTTGTATGGAAGGATGAGTGCCGGCGAGTGCGTATGATAAAGTATGAGTATACATTAAGGTTCGTGTTGTGGAATGAGTGTAGTGAAGGGTGATTAAAGTGATTTGTATATGTATGGTATAGATAGAGAGAGCAGCGAGAGAGTGAAACGGATAAAAAGACAGTCAATGCGATAACAGTTATCATAGAGACGAGAAAGATAGAGAGAGAGGGAGAGGGAGGGAGAGAAAGGGAGAGTGAGGGAGAGAAAGGGAGAGAAAGGGAGAGTGAGGGAGAGAGAGTGAGAGGGCTGCAATGAGAGGGAGGGTAAGAGAAAGTGAGGAAAAGAAAGAGAGAGCGAGAAAAAGAGAAATTGAGAGGACGGGTGAGAGATGGAGAGGAAGGGCGGGTGAGAGAGGGTGAGCGAGGGCGGGAGGGAGGGAGGGAGGGTGTGAGAGAGAGAGAGGGCCACGGAATGAAGCGATTTTGAGTATGATTAATAGTTATGTTATATTTTGTCGTTTTGATTGTGTTAATAGTTGTTTAAATAAATTGTATTTATTATTTAATATTAATTCTGACGTTGGCGCGAATGCAAAGCAATTTTAAGGGGTTGGAAAAATAAGAGGTTGGGGAGAAAAGGTGACAATTTGAAGGTGAAGAGAAAAGTTCGGGAAAGGGGACTTATTGGCAGAGGAGGGTTGTGGTCACCCGGGAGGGTTCGGCTCTGACCCAGGGGATTATTCGATGGTCAGGCCCAGACTCAGTGGCTATAAACCAAAGCCGCGAAATGAAGCCAACCATTTGTTCGCCACTTCTCCAGAATAAATATAAATAGTTATCAATCACTAAGATCGTTAGATAGCCGGGGTTTCAGGCTTGTCTTAGATTAGCTGGCGTCTACTCCAGTATGCTGGCCCTGTGTCTGTGTTTATGTGAAACTGTTACAAGCGTTTCATTCCCCAAGTGGGTTGTTCTCTGTACAGTTGTAGGTCAACGTAATGTCAATTAAGTTGGTGCGACGCTACGTTGACACGACACTTCGTAACGCCGAGTAATCGAGTGTTCAAACGCGGGACGTGAACGAAATCGTGATCGAAAATTCACTCGGATATTGATCCTGAGAGGTATAAGAACTTTACGTAAGCTACAGTGGATTCAAAAAGTATTCGTACACTGTATTATAAGGAAATTCATCTACTTCTGAAATTCTGATTTCAATGAAACTTTATGTGTGTACAGAATATGGTGTGTCCTGCATGGAGCAATTTTTTGGCAGCAAAATATCTTTTAAGGGGGCTGATAACGAATCTCAAAGTTTCAGCGATTTTTCACGCTTTGAATACAAGCTTTTCTGTGTTCTTTTTTTTATGGCAGGGCAATAGAGTATTAAAAATTAAACATTTTCTATTTGAAAGGTTTTGCTTCATCAAGTACCATTTCAAAGTTATCTTTTAAAAATGAAAGAAAACTTAGAAATTTCAATGCTGGTTTCACCCCTTTAAAATGGCATTTAGGTGAAAAGAAAAGATTAATTCATACGTATACTATTACTATCTACATAGTTTTATCAAACACTTCTATCAGACTGAGAATTTCAGGGTTAAACGAATTTATTTGTGACATAGTGTACGAATACTTTTTGGAGCCACTGTATAAAGATTGGATTTACTAAACATTTGTTTAAGTATTTTTGATACTTTTCGTCAAATATCTTAATTTTTATATGCTTTAGAATACAAGAAGTAAATTGTTTTTTATACTTCTTACAAGGATTTTTTTTTAAATCTTTCACCAAATATTTCGATATTTTCTTTTGTATACTACAGGTTACAAAAGGGTTTTTCTTATGCGGTATAAATTGCTGGAATGAACATTTTTCAGATTTTCTAAAAAAATATATGTAAAAATACTGTTTTTTTATGTTCTTTCATGTTTTTTTTATAGAACGTATTGTAGCTAATATTTAAATATTCATTTTTCCGAATTCTATTTTTTACAGTTTCATATAAAATCAATCAAGTATGGCCATTTAATATTAATTTTATACAAAATTGTTCTAGTCTCAAAGTAAATTTTCCTAATAATTGTTAACAACTACTTTCGTTTAAGAAGTAACAACTTTTACTTGATTTAATGTGCATAATTGCAATGTGTTAAAATCTCAATAGGATGAAAATTTGTATATTCTATAACTGAGAAACACTCTACGCTTAATAATATATTGCTCGATTCAATCTGGTAGCATAATATTTTATGCTACTACGTTTATAACGTCTGGAATTGGCGTCAATTTGCTCGATTGTCAAGGTATTGCTGAATGATATAGTTAAAAACGATTGAACCAAATTGCAAAATCACGCATGCGTATATTTATGAATCGAAAAGATATAAGGTAAATGAAAATTTGTGTTAATTTCATATAATAATGAGAGGTCATGTAAAATGATCGATGATAATAAGAACGCATTTCACTTTGTGTTATTCTTGCGACTCTCAAATTTATGATAATTAATGCAGGTTGGTTTAATTTAGACGAATGGTGATTAAATTGGTTTAAAGTTAATGAGACAGCCTGCTTTAAATTTACGCAGAATAATGAAATACAGGGTGTTGATTCAGTTTTCTACTAATTTTGAAATTCACATAAATTAAGATATTTACGATAGATCTACGTCATTTTTTTTTAAAGAATATTAAGTGATTACTGAACTTTGTATTTTCGTTACCCTTTTGCATCTTAAGCGCACATAATACAGTAAAAAGTATTTTTTTTTCTTTAATATCTACCTTGTAAGAACAAATACAATGGTACATCTTGATTTATTAAATTTAAATCTTCTTCATGACATAAAATTAATTAAACTGGAGAACAAAGACGTGGGAAACAATCATCAACTCATCAGTCTATTCGTTAGTAACGTATAATAGATCTAGTTTTAATAAATTATGTGTAATCAGTGCAAATTGTACCTTTTTTAATGACAATAATATTTTTTATTTCGTTGACAATATCTGTAACTTAAAAAAAAGTAATAAAAGTACAAACTTTGCAGGTTATTTAATGTTTTGCAAAAATAAATTAAATTATCATAAATATTATATTCTCTGTAATTTTTTAAAAGTTGTTAAACGTTCTTACGAACGCTGTATGTACAAAGCGTTCCGCTTACAAAACGGGTTGCCAGTATTCTTTGAAAAACGAACGAAATAAAAGCAATAGGACTCGATGCGTGGTTCGTGCAAATAGTTGTGCAGAATTTTCGTGCGATGCGTTCTGCAAATATTTGCGAACTGATACTGTGCGTTCCTCTCCGTGCGATTGATAAAAAATTGATTTGAATTCATATCGCGAAATTCATTCGTCGTGAAATTATTTTTTGATGTTCCGTGTATCCAGTGATCATCAGTTATTCGTATAATTATTAATGTAAATATGTAACAGGCAGCACTATTTCCGGAATAATTTTATCGTATTTTCCGTTTTTATCATTGTCAGTAAGAATAAATCTATCATACAATTTCTTCAAAAAGTGATGTTGCAAGTAGTATAACGTAAAGTATTAATGAAAAAGGAATAACAAACGTACAGTGTAACAAACTGTCATAAAACACCAAGTATTCTGATCACATACACACAAAATTAATCAATTTTCTATTCATAAGTGGTTATTTGCAATTAACTGCTAACTAAGGATTTTTAGGTAATTTAGTTTAATAAAATTTTGGTAAATCGTCACGCTTTGGGTGGATTCAGCAGTTTTTCAAAATATCCATTCCGTTCGTAAGAGTTTATGTAAGAACTCAACTTAATAAGCAATAATTCAAAACAAAAGGTTATAATTCAGACTAAGAATTCGATATTGTTGTTTAACAATAAATTTAGGATAATGTTAGAGATTAACACTATTCCTACCGACACTTCATATAAACTTATTCCTACCGCGAAATTCCTACGTAAGATAGACTACAAATTTTTCTCAAAAAATAGACAATGAAAAAAGAAGTGCATATTGAAAAATATATTATACGTATGTGTGAGAAAAAGTCTAAAGTTTAAAGGCGATTCAATTACGTTGTATCTATGAAATTCTAATCGAAATTTTAAAAACGGTCATTTGACCAGTTGTGGTAGGAATAGTGTTAAATAAAGCAAATAAACCTTTTTTACTTCTTTTCTATTTGGAACTGATAAGGGCTTTAATCGACTCGAAGATATTTTTGATGGTCCACTGAAGCGATTCCTTTAGACAGAAGATATGGAGTAGGACCAAAAAATACAGCGAAACCCCGTTTATCCGGCTCAAACGGGACCAGACCCGCTCCGGATAACCGAAACATCATTGACGACACTGATAATATAATTTATATGTGCACATTTTATTTATATATTACGCATTTTTACCTTTTGAGTGCTAAAGACGTATATATACGTTTTCACAAGTCTATCAATACATACGAAAGCCATAAATATACGTCCCCTGTATTTCTTTACTATAACACCTTTATTATTGTTTTAACGATTAATTCAACATAGAATTTATTGTCCTATGTAACATAGCAACTAAATATGCCATTATCACTTTGTCATTATTATTTTTAATCCCTAAGAATGGTATCAAACTTCCGGGTACTGTTTTGATCACTAGTCAATGGACAACCAGTTGTAGCGGCTGACATACGAAAAACACGCCGTCCATATTGATGGATTCGTCTGAGAGCGCGCCGTAGTCAAAGGGTTAAATACTTTTATATATTAGAATACATATATTTATTTTAAAGTAAAAACATAGAATTTAAAGCGAAGAACAAAGGATGTTGTGTAGTTAAGGTATACAAATTTTCAAACCGGATAAACCAGAGATTCGCATAAATGAGATCTGTATAAATAAGGTTCCGCTGTACATTTCAATGTTTCAGCACAACAATCTTCATTATACATTGAATTTTGGTTCATTTTTTGTTAGAATATAAGCTGAGGAACGTAAATGGAAAAACAATAAAGGATGTATGTTATAAACATTTATGAAACGCGATCGCTTTTTTATATATTTGTCATGTGTCAAACGAACGGTAGAGGCAATTGGACGCAAAGGGTACAAAAAAGGAAGCATTAGTGGTAATTGGACATAGATATCTGAATCGATCTTGAATCACGTATCACAATAGCGATCATGCACATTAATCAATCTTAA